>OX101753.1:163015779-163520136 GCA_944452675.1 Tachina lurida | reverse complement strand
TAATATGACGGATGAAGCGGAGAAATGTTGGCGTGCGACGAAAACTTGCAAAACTTCTAAAATCATGTGGAGCTCCTATGGTCCAAAATTGACTAAATTCCTTTTATCACTAAACAGAAGCAACTGAAAACTTCTAGTGGGGGTATTAATTGGACACTGCTGGACGGGTTCGTATGCTGTCAAAATAGGACGAGTACTTGACGGTACCTGCAGGAAATGTAAGGAACCCGGGGAAATCGAAACAATGGAACATCTACTGTGTCACTGTCCGGCTCTAAGCCGCACTAGATATATTTATCTTGGTCCTCACAGTTTTCGTTGTCTTAAACTTGTATCGAGAGTAGAAATATGTAGATTGCTAAAATTTGTTAAATATGTGTGGCAGTCATTCGATACAGGCACCACGAACTAGGCTGCCATACTTACAGGTTCTCCTCTCATCTGCTGGTATCACTAAGGATCAATCCCGGTCTATGCAAGGTCTTTGGACCACCCAGATAAACCTAACCTAAACCTAACCTAACCTTACAAATTAATCAGCTTAGCAATAAGACTTGCAAAGTGCAAACTAAGACTAAGGGAGAGTTGTGCTCTCTCTCTCTCTCTCTTTTACCAAATTGCTTCCAGGTAGACGAATATTTTTCCTGGGATTTCTTCATATTTCATAATTAATTTTTATTGCCAAGTTATTGACTGCTACATTGTCATAATAGCCAGCAAATGGACTATTTAATAATGTTGAAAACTTTTGCCACTATGCAGGCACACACACATGCACATACCCATATATATATAAATAAAAAAACAGCCAAAAGGATATTAAATGTAAATTCAAGACACACAATGGCAGGCTTTTTGCAACAAACATTTACATAAACACCCTGGATATCATTGTGCAACAAACTAAGGTGCAAAGAAAATAAAAATATTACATACAAACATGGCAAAATAAAAATAAAAAATAAAACATAACAACAGCAAATAATCATAATAAAATAAACTGAAACTTAAGTGATTTTTTTGTGTTGTTGCTGTTGCAGTTGCTTTTGCATTATAAAGATGTTGTTGCAACAAAGACAACAACTTAACTCAACTAGCAGAAATACAATTATGACTACAATGTTGCAGTAAATAAGCAAAATTCGCTTCATATAACATTTAATTTTATGATCCTTTAAATGAATGAAAACACATACACACACATCACACACATCGCACATATCACCCATATACATACGTGTATACACACATGGCAAGCAAAGTGTGGATGCGTATGAAAAGTGCAACCTGGTTGTTCTCACAACCATAATAATGATAGCGATGTGTTGCTGCTGCTGCTGCTGCTGACCATATTGATTGAAGCTTATGTTTAAGGTTTTGTTGTTGTTGTTAATTTTAAAGTTTCTTTTAAAAACGTAATTGAATCCAGTTGTTTCCTGTTGATTCAAATTTGGATTTTTTTTAAGACCTTTGAACTTGCTATGCAAATTTTATTTGCTTTAAATAACAGAATCGGTTTAAAAAACTTATAAGCTGAATTACACTGTGCAACACAATAAACTTTTTTAAACCATAAAAAGATATATACAAAGATATAATTTGTTTATTATTTTTATCAGTGTAAAATAAGGGTATACCCCTTATAACTGAAGGATATCGGAGGCATCATTATGGTAATTCAGTGACTTAATGACATACAATTGGGTCATTTCTGGGTACAAATAGGGGCTAAAAACTATTATTAACGGGTGTCAACAGAAGGAAATCTCAATGGATCCAACTGGGCTTCCGAGTGGAGGTGTGTTATAGCACAACCCTTCCTAACCTAACCTAAGATTAGGAGTGTACACTGTAGTTCGAAACGAAAGCAAATGTTTCCGAATTCTTGATATGTTAACAACATGCAAACTCGAAAGAAAATTCAGGTGCATATTTCCCCTCATTAAGCAATTCTCTTGGTGAATCCGTTGAATTCTACAAGTTTTCCGGCCGAGGTATTTCTTTGTCGTAATATGTATAATCTCACGCAATGGCACATAATATATTATTTTTCTCCGGCTCTCCCTTATTCTACTATGACATAAAAAATTGGTTGATCTCATGTGATGGTCTCTGTTCTTAGCGAGCAGTGATCAGTCAATACATCTACTAGGAACCTTATGAATCTTTTCTTAATTACCAATAGTAGTTTGCATATTACCAAGTCAAATATCGCTTGAAGAGCCCTCGGAACCTTGCAACTCCCCCTTTTATGCCAGAAATGGTTAATTCCTCTTCGATTCTAATTGCGAGTGGCTAAGCAGCGCTTTTACTCATATCAAACTCGCTTTTCAAACTAGTATTGTTTCTTACATCGCCAAATCGTTGGCAGTTGCATTCCCCCACTATATTCTTACACTATACCTATTCAGTTGGCCATTGAAAGTCTTCTTACAACTGCCAGCTGGTTTCTATACGATATTATGCCCTTCCGATACCATTATGGTATACTGGCTGCTGGCAGATATGGTAAGCCTTAGGCTTTCAGAGATATTTTTGGCTACCAGATCTTGGACCCTCATGATCATTAGGATGTTGGCCAGAAAAATAATACACTCCTTTTAAAAGTTAGAATTATCTCTTTTAAGGCAGACCCCAGTCGTCCACTGTAATGTACTTTTTATTCTTACAGTTCCCTGATAAGAGAATAAATTTCCAGTTCATTCGGGTTCGAAATATGTATAATCACATTTTATTTTGTAATGTGTATCTTAAAGGTCTCCGAATCTTTAGGCCCCATTAGCGAGAAGCAACTTGTCTTCCTTCCTGTAGTATATATCTATATGTATTTGTTCTTTTTAACTATTACGAGGAGCATAGGGGCGTTAATTTTTTTTCGAAACGGTTTCAACAATCAGTTTGTTTTAAGAAAAATTACTGATTAAGCCATATCGTTCGATCCTGGTGTTGGGGCTGCCAACTATGCACCCAGGCGTGTTCAGTTGCAGCAGGTATTTACTCCGTGCTGCGTTTAGGATTATACAAATCCTGGCCGGACATCAAAGCTTCACTAGCGTGACAGATGACACCAAGTTTCGGGTGGACAGTTGGAGGTTGAATACATTAGTATTCTCATCACATTCCCATTGGTCCTCCCTTTCCTGTTGTAAAATCATCAGAAAGAAGTTAATGAATAATTACATTCATACAGCATCTGACATTCCATCGAAACTTACCTTACCAGGGCATTTCTTTCCCATACTATACATCATACTGCCAAAACCCCAACACCGTGCCAAGTAGAACAACAAAATCTAAAATTATTCAAGTCTTTGAGTTTTTATATCCCACAACTTGCCAAAGCAAATATTAGTGCAATATTTTATAACACAAAATTATTTAAGAAAAATCTAAAACAATTAATATAAACTTTAAACAAGCGTAAAATGATATTCCACAATCCCCTTCTTTTTATTTTCACAAAATATAAATCCTAACCATGGTTTTTTATTTCTTTAGACGATGTTATACAACTGTTTAACTTTGTATCCATTACTTAACCAGTTTCCGTACTCACACATCAGCCATTTGATGAAGGCCAGAGCACAAGGATAGAATTTATAAAGCTTTAAATTTTATTTATGTAAAATTAAAAAAAAAACATAAAAAAGCAAACACTTGAAAATGTTCCTTTTGGCCAGGATTTTTTGATAAACAAAACTCCAGTGGTTTATGGAAAACAAAAAAAAAATGTTTTAACATAAAATATAAAATTAAAGAAAAAATTTAACAGCGATTTGCACCAAACAAACAAAAAAAAAATCATTTTGTGAACAACGCATTTGTATTTTGTTTCTTTAATTTTTTTTTTCTTACATCCTCATCTCTGAATGTATCGACGATCGATCGATCGATCGTTTTGTGATTTTCAGCAGTTTTTAGTATCTTGCAAAAAGTTATTAATTAAGGGAAACACAACAGCAGCAACAACAGCAACAAAAACAACAATAACTAAAGTATTTACGACACATAAAATAACACCAAAAAATAACAACTACTGCAACAAGAACAACAATAAAAAACATATATACATACATATAAAAAAAAGGCTTAAATTTACCTTTACACTTTTATGAATACGAATGCATCGTTGAGCAGGCAACGCACCTGAAGTACTCTATTTTTCTCGATTTACCTTTGAATGTTTTAGGCAAGTAACCGCAGAAAATTGTACCACAATTGTGATTAGATTTGTTTAACTGCTTTACATTAGTTAGTTTAACTAATTTTATTAGTTGGTCTGATTTTGTGACTCGAAATGGAGTAGAGTTACTTAATCTGACCTTAGGAGATATGTTTGCTACGGACTGTATTTCTACTGCAACTTTTAATGATAGATCTCCTTACAGGACTTCGGTAAGGATTTTCTAAAAGCATTAAAAAATATAATACTCAATTTGCCTTTATTTTCAAAAATGTTGGATTATAAAGGATCTTTCAATGAAAACTCCCCAAATCTTGAGAAGATAAGGCATCCCAGTAAAAAAGAGAGCTGCCCAGAAAGTCAATAAGATCCTGAGCTTGTGATCTGAAAGTAGTTTAAATTTTAATAATTTCTGATGATTTTTTACATAGGCTTGTCATTGCAAGAGGTTCTCTTTTTTTTGGTCCATATTAAGTGAATCCGAAGTTTAATTCATGATGTCAAGTAAATCTAATTTTTCGTTTGTTTTTTTTTGTTTTCTCCTAAAAATCAATATGTTTTTTGTAAATAAGAATCTTATACTTCATGATATGGATTTCTTTTTTTGTAAAAAGTCAAGACATATCGTAAGTATTTGCGAAAACTACATATTATCTCCAATTTTGCACGAATCAGATAGCTTCTTAATTAATTACGAGTATCTGGATTTTGTTAATAATCGATTCCTGAAAAGTAAAAAAAAACACTCCTATTGAGACTTTGGAAGTTCCTGAATAACTACTTCCAATTTTTTTGCACTAGCCATATTATAATATGATACGATGTGACAACGTTCCACTTGCTTTGCCAATTTCACAGTCACTATAATCTTCTTAGTCCTAATTTACACTAAGCAAGTCTTATTGCTAAGCAGATTAGTTTTCTAGGAAAGAGAGACGAGGGGAAAAGAAACTTTTCTGTTCTTCTCGTCTCTCTCTCCCTCAAACTAATCAGCTTAGCAATAAGACTTGCATAGTGTAAATTAGGACTTACGAAGAGAACTATTTGCTTTGGATAAACTTGTGTCCTTGACTGGTTCAGAAAACAATAAAAAAACATGTACGACGGCAAAATATGCTGCTTTCCGTGAGTATGCAGGAAAATCAGAGGCAGTCAACGTCGCATTGTTCACAACAACTCTGCTTTTCGCAGGCCCAAATTTGCCGTATCTTGTATTCTTACTGGGCCCTGCATCCTTATTGCTAAATGTGCCCTGGTGGATTTGGAAACTAACCCATACTTTTATAGGGTGCTCATCTTTAGTGATGAAGCTAATGGTTTTGCGCTGAGTTGTGAACGAGACATGTCCACATAAAATCCAAAAGCGAACAGTGCATTCCAAAAAAAGTGTGGTTAAGGATTTTGACTGGCGGCCTCGTCGTTTCATATTTCATTAAGAACGACATGGAACAGGTCATAACGGTTAACATCGATTGCATTAGGTCGATTCTTTTGGCCAAAATTGGTTATCAGGGACGTCAACGGTATGTGGTTTCAACAGAACGTCGCTGCGTACTCCATAAATTATGCCATAGTGGGCATTCTGTACGACTAATTGAGAGCCTGGTCATCTAACGTGGACTAGCAGATGTGTTTCAGATTATCGTGATCGCGGTGGTCTAAACACCGGGTGTAGGAAAGACGCTAACCATCGCCCAACTTGCGCGCTTTTAGAATAAATCCAGTGCCCATTCCTCAAGGCACGTAGGTTGCTATCTTCGATCATAGTTGTTATCCCTGTACTACTTCGAGCACCGTGCTGAGGTACTCAGAGCTATCTATACTCTTTATGCCGTAATGAATTTGTCAAAACAGTACTATCTGTTGTATGGCAACTGCACCTAGAATAGTTTCTGGCTGACCGCGTCACACCAACCACTGGCACTGGTTTAACACTGGAAAGCCAAGACTATTCTCTCAGCTATTTTTGATGCAACCAACAAGCACCACGTTTGTAGTTGCTTACACTCACAGCGAGGTCCCTAAGAGAATACCTCAACCATTGCCGGCACAGCTCAACCACTCATCAGAGATGGACCCATGCCTGTGTCGCCAAAAATACAGTGCGTACCATACACTGATCAAGATCATCCATTTAACCCCGTGGGATCCTGACGACCGCTACATACACCCAAAACTTCAGAGCAGCTCAACTGTCGGGCAACCGGCACCCGTGGTACCAGAGACAAGCATCTGGTGATACCTCGAAGTTCCACCATAAAGGCTTCACCTCTATCGTCTTTTGAACTCAGGGTAGTTCCGGGTGACGCTGCACCTGGTTGACATCAATAGACCTGTCTTCGTTTTATATATGTATATATATGTGCACGTCCTTTCCTCTGTTGCCAGAGATCGGGTAGTAACACATAAGTTCTATGGGTAATGTACCAAAGGTACGTCAACGGAAAAAGCTACATCACTCCAGCTGGGGTCCAGGGATTGCCACACCCGTAGTTAAAAATAGACCCCCCGGGGGAAGGGGGACGTGGACTGGCAAGTGAGCCTGTTAGACTTTTTATTGTGAGCGTTTCTTAAGCTGCAGGTCTATGCAAATAAGTCACTAGCAACAGTGACCCTTAAAGCCAACCAAGGGTACGTTTTTTATATTCCAAACACTGATAGGCCTTTCCAACAAATACGAAATTTTGATGATATTTCACTTAGGCCATTTTCATAACTTGCCTTTAGCTAAGGGCAGGATTTTTTCTGCCCGATAAACCTTCATATTATTTTTTTTCCATTAAATATTATTATTATTGATAATACTAACAATAAAAAATATAAGTTGTAACCCTACGTCTACACCTGATATATTTTTATCATAACAAAAGTAAAATTTTATATTGCAAAATATTTTTTATGTTAGCTCTTTTTTCTATATGGAAATGGACATTTGTCATGATAAAAATATATCAGGTGTAGACGTAGGGTTATAATGCAAAGATATTTATCGGGCAGACAAAATCCTACTTTTAACTAAAGGTAAGTTGTGAAAATGGCCCTTACACTATTTTAATTTAAATATAGTAAGCGCTTAATCAAAGAAAACACACTTTATAAGGTTTCATAAAAATTAAACCAAATAATAAATTAACCCTGTCTCTAATAGCTAAACTAACTTATTTATTCAGTTTAGCAAATATGAGAAATAACCAAATAACGCGTGTATACGATATTTGGTTGTACTTGTAAATGAGTGATGTGCGAAAATTCCGTTTGTTGGCAGGACAGGCATAACGTTGCTCAGTTCCAACAAAACACACAAAATCCAAACAGGCAGGCAGACAGACAGACAGACAGACAGAAAGACGAATGGATGGATGGGCATATACCGACAGACAAATAAAACGTAAAATATATCTGCATATAGAGATACATGTGTTTAAAATTGTTTGTTGTCATATAGAATACGAATATTGTGGTCGTGTTTGCCACAAGCACACATTTAAATAAACATTTATTGTATTAGTGGTGGTTGCTTGGTTGTGTAACAAGGGAGTCAGTCGATCTCGTCTTCTTGTGGCAGCTCAAAACCCACCAACAGACATTTGGGCACAGTGGGAATTTAATTGAAATTATTACGATTTAGTGAAAATTACTGTCAAAGGGAGTTAGTTCAACAGAATGAAGTAAACTGTTTTTTTTTTGGAGAAATTTCTTTGGTATTATAATAAGCAATAGTATTAATTTTGTGCAACAAATTCTTATTTCACCTGCAAAAGAATTGCTATTTCTATTAAAAAGATCTCTGCTGGGAGAGATATATTTAAACTGGTGTTCTTAATATTGAAAGAAAAATACTTCTCTAATTGCTCATTACCAATTCTATTAGCAGCTACAACGGCCTACAGGTAGATTTTAAGCTGTGTATCGTTAATATTCAGCGCCACTGTAAAACGGCCACGTAATAACGGACAAGTATGCTGATATGAACACTTGCAACCCTTTTGCATTACCCAAACTCACGCAGATGCATACATACTAGAGCTGAGGATAAACTGTTTGCTTGTTTAATCTTCATGATGTACATTATTGAATTGGTCTCTCTTTTTAGTGCTCTTGATTTGATGAGAACACTAAGACTGGTATTCTAACTATTTTATCAAAAGCATGCAACAGCATTTTTTATCTGCCAAGTGAGGGCATTAGTACATATTTCAGAATGTAGGAACATTATTTGAGCGTGTTATTTCCCATGCGATACAATATTTATAAGTCTTATAATTTATTAATTTAAGACTCCAAAAAATAAAATACCTATAAAAATAATATCTTCTACAATGGATATAATTGTAAAAAGTTTTATTATCACTTAATATTTTATGAAATTTTGAGTCTGTGAAATGAAGTATGGTGTACTATGAAGTGTGCAGTAAAAATATTGCACACTTGACACAACTGTATATTCAACTGCTGTACAATGGTTCAGCGTGTGTTTTGTTTCCTTGTTTTCTATTTTTACTGTACACTCAATTACAATCACCACTGCAAGCAATATTCGCTCTTGAAAAAAATACAATACTGTGCACTTCTTTTTCATGGCTTGCGCTCACTTTTAATACACCCATATGTATGTATGTAAGTAAGTAAGTCTATGTAACGTGCACAGCCTGTATTAAAGCTGACGCTCCTTTCTTTCCAACAGACATCGTTAATTAAGCAAAACATATGTATATGAATTTGGATTTTGCATTTCTAAAAATTTATTTATTTTTTTTTTATTATTTTTCACTCTCTATGCATTTCAACACGATTTCTTTTTCAACCACACAACTGCAACACTGTTGTGGCAAAATGCCACTAAAAACAGGTAATTTCTTAAAACCTTGTTAATGAGCCAAAAAAAAAAAAAAACAATTACACACTAGACATTTGTTGTTGGAAATAGTATTTAATATTTGTTTAGTATATTGGTTCCTCATAAAATTCCTCTCTGTCTTTTAGGTTGGAAAGCGCTGTCACTACGTGGTGATGTCTAAACAGTTCCGTCGTAATGAAAATTATTTATTTTGTAGCAAAAACTTCTTTATTATGTCGTTATGCAAGAGCCTTATAGAAAACTTCAGTTCGATTTTGAATTTATGAGCCATTTGCCCTACACTAAATAATAATGAATACGCATAAGATTTTAATTAGTTTGTGTTAAGGTTTTTTTTCAAGACAAGTAAAAAAAGCTTATTTAAGATTCATTTTAGTAACAAACAAAAAGAATTTGCGTTAAACTTCAAATTAAAGTTTATGTATAGAATATTACAAAACTTTGGTAATATTTTTTACCTTGTGGTAGCAAATCTTTCTAAATATAGCAAAAAAATTTATGTATACCCCTACATATAAAAAAAACTTTTATAAAATACTTTTAATAAAGTACCTTTCGAAAGTTTCTATTGGTATAAGTACCTTTTGAAAAAGTACCTTAAAAAAAGACATTTAAAAAAGTACCTACCTTTGAAAAAAGTACCTTTCGAAACAAGTAGCTTCTGGAAAAAGTACTTTTTGAAAAAGTACCTTTTGAGAAAAAATTCCTTTTAATAATAGTACATTCTGAAAAAGTAATTATCAAAAAGTACGTTTTGAAAAAACTCCTTTTTGATATAAGTATTTTTTTTAAATCCTTTGAAAATAAGTACCTTTTACAAAAGTGTCTTTCGAAGGTGCATTTTGGGAAAAATAACTTTTGAAAAAACTACTGTTTGAAGAAATGGTTTTTAAGGGGCTACCTACCTTCTGCCTTTTTTTAAAATACATATTGGAAAAAGTTTATATTGGTATAAGCAGCTTTTGAAGAAAAAGTACCTTTCAAAGAAAGAACATTTGAAAAAAGTATATACCTTTGAAAAAAGTAGCTTTCGAAAAAGTAAATTCTGGAAAAAGTACTTTTTGAAAAAGTACCTTCTAAAAAAAGTACCTTTTGAAAAAGGTACCTTTTAACAGAAAGTACCTTTTAAGAATAGTACATTCTAAAAAAGTAATTTTCAAAAAAGTGCATTTTAAAAAAGTAATTTTTGAAAATAAGTCCTTTTTGAAAAAGGACTTTTTTGAAAAATGTAATTTTTTAAAAAAGAATCTTTTGAAAATAAATACCTTTTACAGAAGTGTCTTTTGAAGGTGCATTTTGGGGAAAATAACTTTTTAACAAAGCATTGTTGAAGAAAGTTCCTTTTTGAAATAAATACTTTTAGAAAAGTCACCTTTTAAAGAAGTACTTTCTGAAATAATTACTTTTAAAAAATTTTCGAAAAAAGAACTTTTATAAAAGAGTGTATTTTAAAAAAGTATTTTTTACAAAAGTGTGTTTTAAATAAAGTACTTTTGGAAAAAGTACTGTTTGAAAAAACTTTCCTTTAAAATAAATACCTTTTGAAAAAAGTGAAAAAGTACCTTTTTGAAAAGAAATTTATTTTTAACCAGCGTTCTTTAAAAAAAGTAGTTTTTGAGGAAGTACCTTTTAAAAAAATAACTATTGAAAAAGTACCTTTTCAGTAAGTGCATTTTAGAAAAGCACCTTTTCAGTAAGTTAATATTAGAGTAGTACCTAAAAAAGTAGTTAAAAGTCAGATATTTAAAAAGTACCTTTGTGACTCTGCAAATGTTTCTGTTTTAAAAAGTACCAATGGAAAATCTTAAAAAAATAAGCTTTAAGAAATGGCTTTCAAAGTTGTACCCAATAAAATCGTAATATTTAAGAAATCAAAATTTTTGTAAACGTACCTCTAATAACTAGTGCGTTTTCATTTAAGCAAAATCTAGTAATTAAGAGATTTCGGGTAAAATCTAGTAGATTTCCCATACAAAACAAAATCTTCTTCGCCTCAGCATTTTGTCAAAATCTACCTAAAGATCTGGAAGAACAGAGTGATGCAACTAGTGTTTTTTTTTAAATTTATACTAAAAAAGTTAGCCTGTGGACATAAAAAGGTGTGTGAATTGGCTAAATTGCAGTTGTTTTGGTTGTAATTTTGGAAAATTTTCAGTTAATGGGTTTTTGCGTTGGATAAAAAATCTTAGCATATGTTAAAAAAAGTTGATGTAAACGGTATAGATTTTCATAACAATTAGAATTGAAATCTATTAGATTTTGTGCAGCTGTAAGTGCCCTATTGCTTTAAAACATATACATATTTTGAAAAATTGCCTTTTAAGAGTTTTCTTGCTTAAAAATTGTCTCTTAAGAAAGTACTTTTTGAAAAGTAAATTTTGAAAGAGTACTTTTCAAAGCAGTGCCTTTGAAAAAAAATACCTTCATAAAATAAATTTTAAGCTGTGTGCAATTTTTTTAACGTTTAAAAATTAGAGCTTGTACACTTGCTAACATTTCGAGTTTGTCCATTACATCACTGCATACTTTTTTTATTCTATGATGCCCTGGTGCGTAGATATTCCCTGTTCCACTTAACTTATATTATTGGTATGTTAATAATATTTCAGTT
Organism: Tachina lurida; assembly: GCA_944452675.1. Taxonomy (NCBI): domain Eukaryota; kingdom Metazoa; phylum Arthropoda; class Insecta; order Diptera; family Tachinidae; genus Tachina; species Tachina lurida. Next base: position 163,508,484 of record OX101753.1, on the reverse strand, counting down.
ATAAAAATATTATGGACAATTCCTGAAGTACTTAAGCCTTTAACGAGAAAGTTTCTTGCAAACGACTTTGTCACTTCTAATAACATGCCTATTGTGGCAGCAACATTGTATAATTTAAAAAAGCCCAAATATGTATGTATGTATGTATGTAGTAAATAAAATTTAGCATTTAAAAAATATTAATAATCCTTAACACATTATCCTCGTGCAACATTGTAAAGGCGAAAAGCCTACGCATTATTTTGCTTCTCTAAATATTGTGCTGGTGCTGGTGCTGCTGCTGCTGCTGTAGCTGGTGTACAACATACCTTTTGTTTAGTTACCGGCTGGTACGAGTATTATGCAAATAATGTAACGCAAACACACATTTATACATAGAAACTTTTTCGCACACAATTACATTAAAAATAATAAACAGCTCTGAGGGGCCACCACCGCAATAAGCAGCAACACGCCGTCGAAGATGCTTGCAATATTGGATCTTAAGCAGAAATGGTTGGTATGGTCCCTGTTACTCTGGTTTGATGGTTTGGTCAGCAATCTATTTAAAATAATCTTGGGAGCTAAATGCAGCAACAGGGTTCTCCCGATGTAGGTGCAGAAACATGGTAAAGGGGGGGGGGGAATATTTTTTCTACATACATATATATTTATATGTATGTATATAGTATAATGTTGAAGGTGAAGACGGCGCAAAGTAAGACAAGGAATCATTCTAAACAAATAAATCGGCGCATGAATTATGTCAAGTATTTGTCTTGTTGACAGTAAATATGGGAAATCAACACACAACAAACAAAAGAGACACACATGAAGAAAACTACTTCAACAGAAATTTGCAGGCCCAGCAGGAGCAAAAGATTTCAAACAACAGATACAGATTGTTAATATTGCTGATGCTGTTTGCTGTTCTTGTTGCTATTGCGGTTGCTCTTGCTGTTGCTGTTGCTGTTGAAGCAATATTTGTAAATGTACATATGTATATATGTATATGTATAAGTGTGTGTGTGTATGTATGTTTGTTATGTATATTTTTTGCTGCAATATTGCGATGCTGAGAGCCAGTGAATGAGCGAGGAGTTGTGTAAATGTGAATTGTTGTTGTTGGTTGGTTGGTTCGTTCGTTCTTTTTTTAATGCTTACGAGATGGACGTTTGGTTGACTGGTTGGATGGATGGATGGATGGGATACCGTACAGAATTAACATTGAATATTGTGGCTGGGGACAATAGCAATAACAACGACATTAACAACAAGCACATGTTGTTCCTTGTTTGAATTGCATACGCATAATGCTAGGAACACAATTGGGACGAACGACGAATTTCGTCCACCTCGACGAATTCGTCGATATGAGTTCGCTGCGTAAATTCGTCGTGTGAAGCACAATAACGACGAATTTACTAGAGTTCGACCGATTAATCGGCTTCGGCTTCGGCCTTCGGCCAAAAGTTGGTAATCGGCCAACATTCGGCCTACGGCAAAAATCGGCCGATTAACCGAAGCCGAATATTTTTCATTCCAAGCTTGAAAAATAACATTATTTTTGGTCGTTGCTCGCCGACAGTTTCTATTGTGTTTAACGTTTTGAAAGGGTTGCTTTGAAATACAACCCTGTTGCTTTCTATTTTCTTTTACTTGGACGTTCTTGTGAGTTATCATATGAAAAAGCAATCTAGAAATTGCAAAATAGTTTTATTTTTCTTGTTATGTATCCAATAGATATTACAGCTATTTCAGTGATCTCAAAAAAGCAAACTTTTTTCTTAATTCATATAAAACAAGTATCATTTTTAAAATTTAAAACATTCGGCTTCGGCTTCGGTTTTGGCCGAAGTTTAAGATTTTAGCCGAAGTTCGGCTTCGGCTTCGGCTTCGGCCAAAAAAAACGCCTTCGGTCGATCTCTAGAATTTACGCAGCGAATTCCTCTCTTATATTTGATAAAGTTGGTTGATGTTAGAGTTCGACCGATTAATCGGCTTCGGCTTCGGCCTTCGGCCAAAAATTGGTAATCGGCCAACATTCGGCCTATGGCAAAAATCGGCCGATTAGCCGAAGCCGAATATTTTTCATTAAAAGCTTGAAAAATAAAATTATGTTTGGTCGTTGATCGCCGATTGTTTCTATTGTGTTTAAAACGTTTTGAAAGGGTTGCTTTGAAATACAACCCTGTTGCTTTCTATTTTCTTTTACTTGGACGTTCTTGTGAGTGATCATATGAAAAAGCAATCTAGAAATTGCAAAATAGTTTTATTTTTCTTGTTATGTATCCAATAGATATTACAGCTATTTCAGTGATCTCAAAAAAGCAAAATTTTTTCTTAATTCATCATCATTTTTAAAATATAAAACGTTCGGCTTCGGCTTCGGTTTTGGCCGAAGTTTAGGATTTTAGCCGAAGTTCGGCTTCGGCTTCGGCTTCGGCCAAAAAAACCGCCTTCGGTCGATCTCTAGTTGATGTGTGTACAAAGACAGAGAGTGAGAGAGAGAAAATTGTTTTTTCGTTGTTCGTCGGCGTACAAATTAGAAATAAACCTATCTCAGAATTCGTCACGCACGACGAATTTCGTTGTACGGCGGTGTTGTGTTCATTTTCATATGCACACATGTGTTTTATTTTTTATGACGAAAATTCGCACCGAAAAATTCGTCGTTCGTCCCAGTTGTGTTCCTAGCATAAGATGAAATGTTTATATCACTAGTTCATTCGTTTGCGTGTGTGTGTGTGTGTGTGGATGTGTGTTTGCAATTTTTAAAATTTTTTTTCTTACATTTCAAAGGAAGAATGAAAAGGAAATCTTTAAATGTTGCTTGTTTAAGATAGATTGATGGTCTTACAATTGGACATATGCATATTACAACAAAATATTGAGATCTTTGTTTTGTAACACGAGAAGTATTCGCAGTAATATAAAAACTAGAATGTTGGTTGAACTTTCAAATATGCTGGAATAGAGCTTAAGTAATTTTTTGAAATGCGAAAAATAGCATATTCGGAAAAAAGTTTGTAATCCTACAAATTTTTTTTAATATAACTTAAAGCAATGTACGAATACAGCAAGTTAATTAATTTTAATTTAAAATATTGCAAAATTGATTTAAATATATCTGTGGCAATATAAAATAAAAGCTTAAGTAGACTTAAGCAAAGAATTGTTTTGTAGAAGTTTTGACGCTACCGCTAAGAGATTAAGAGGCTCCAAGCAATGACTCTACCTTCCTTGTGATGCTTTGTTTCCATATATAGAATAACAATAACTGCAAATTCCAACTGGAACTTAACTCATAATAAATGTATATTTTGTTAAGTCTGCTTAAGCTGCTATTCCATATTACGACAGATATAATAATAATAACAATCAGGACCATATATTTGTGACAATATGCAATAATTGCTTTAGTCGACAAATTCCACATAGAAGAAAAAATTAAAAATAAAAAAATTATATTTCAATATAAAGTTTGACTTTTGTTATGATAAAAATATATCAGGTGCAGACGTAGGGTTAAAGTGACGTTGATGCCATCAACTGGATTAAGGATAATTATTTAAAAAAATAATACGCTACAACTACAAATAAAAAGGCAAAATGTTTATACTCAGATTATGAATATTTAGCAGGACAAAACAATATTCGCATGATACTCGGGATATTTATTCATCATTCGTCACAGTATTTGTGTACATTTTTGTATTATAAATGTAGTGGAAAATATGTGGTGTGTGTGATTGTATGAGGGCATACCGTGTGTGTAAATCAAATAGCTTTGTATATACGCTTACATAGTCGATTAATAGCCAGAATATTTTTATACTCATGCAGTCTAAAAATTTTAGTTATAGTTGTTTGTGCTGCGTAATTTAAAAAATGTATATAAAGTTTATATTATAAACATAGTTGTTGGACGTTTAAAGTTACATATTCGGTTTATAATTATTGCATGTGTTTGCATATGAGCGAGTTTTTTTTTTTTTAATTTTTAGCTGTACGCATTCATAGTTGTTTGACGGCCAATACTCAAAGAGTACTTAAGACGATTCATTTGCCATGCTTTGATATGTGTGGCCTTAAAAGGAGCGCAATAGGTCCTTTCATCAAGCTAGCCTCAAATAATTACTATGATATAGTTTCAGAGTTTTTAAAACTTTGAATTTATTTCTAACAGCGTGCCTCCTTCCCTTTAGATATTTTTTTTTTATTTAAGTATTAACAAGAATGTCAATGTTTATAGGAATGAGAAAACAAAGGAATAGAAGGAACATATAAAATGCTAGACACATTATGATACAATAGATGCAAACATATTTTTTTTTTGTTAATTTTTCCTAAAAATTACTTCAAGCTTTTCAATAATACAAAATGAAAGGCAAAGAAAATCTCAATGCGAGCAATTGCTTGTGAGAAATTTTTATAATTCAACATTGAAAATTAATTATATCAACTGGCTGATAAAAAAATTGCAAATTATTTAAAAATTATATAAAAAAAATTATTGATTCCCAAAAATGAAGCATTGAAAAAAAGCAATTGAAAGTTTTTTGTACTCGTATATACGCAGCCATACACATAAGTACGTGGACAATCAGGCATAATTGCAAAACATTTACGCTGATAATGATGATGGCGAGAATCTGTTACCGTTTTCTTCTGTCTGTGTTAAAGAAGAAAATTAAATTTTAAATTGTTTCTAAATTATATGGATACAAAACCCAAGTGCTTAACTGCATCTGTTAGTGTTGGCTGAAAGTGGAACATTTCTCTTGATCCCTTCGATGGAAAAGAAATTCAAAAATACAATGTATGCTTATTTCTCATAATTTCTGTAATTGCTTTTACACAGAACTTTTTTTTCTTAGCGAAGATTTTATTTAAACGGATTTTTATTTTATTTTTCTTTTTTGTTTGGGGTCAAGTTGTATGCAATAACGCTTAGTGCGACTATAATTACAAAATTTAATAGCATTTAAGAATATGTTTAATAAAACAAGAAAATTTCTTTCAGCATAGCTTTAAATGTTATATAAGACGGGTTTTATAGGGCTTACCATGTGCATATAAGGCACTCAGAAACCCTCGTAAGGCTTTATTAATAACAACAACAAAAATTAAAAATTTAAAAAAACCCCGAATATATCTAGAGTAGATGTGATATCTTCTAAACGGCTAGTCCGATTTTCTTGAAACCATCACGATCAAGTTACCTTTCAAACAAAAAAAAAAAACTAAATCGAAATTGGTCCAGCCGTTTGGTCCAGATACACAGATATACACCTTCTAGTCAGCTTAGAACCATATGTCTCTATGTCAACACTCTTTTTTCTAGCGACAATTGCACTATTTGAAATGTCGACAACTTTCCTTTTATGCGCGAGTAGAGATACGTTAGAGACAACAGTTCTAGTGTATTTCTGCTGACATTGTCAATGAACGCGTCAATAGTTTGTTATTCTTTTTTATTATACTATGCAATAATATTAAAAACTTACGTACATATGTATGTATTTAAATTTGTTGTCCCAACCCTTATAAAATTGTAGATGAGGGTCACTAAAATGTACTAGTGAATTTTTAGTTCAAATGTCTCCATATGGTCGTAAAAGAATATTGCTTAAGTCTACTGGTAGATTTTCAATGACAGCTCTATGTTATATGTTAATAGGCGGTTACATTGGCTGCGGTACACCTATTGAGTTATACTATTGACATTGTCACTAGTAAATCACTACAATTTTACTATTGACATCAAGCGAGGAAATATCGATATTTTAGACTAGAGCCCCTAAAATTTACTAGTGAATCTTTGGTGCCAATGTCTCCATGTGGTCCCAAAAGAACTACTTAGTCAGTATTGCTACAGTCTAGTGGTGGATTTTCAATGACAAGCTAATGTTAAATGTCAATATATGATTACATTGGCTGGGGTACACCTGGTCAGTAGTACTACTGACAATGTCACTAGTAAATCACTACTATTTCACTATTCGCATTTCCTGCAGGGCAGAGACACAGATACACAGACACACAGATACACAGACACACACACTTTCACACAAAATCTAAATTCATAAATCTTTTAGAAAACAAAAATAAATTTAATGTTTGAGGCCATGAAATTTTACAATTATTATTAAATTAAAATTTCACACGAATTTGCCATTATTATCATCAATTGCTTATTGAAAAAGAAAAAAATAGGCTTTTAAGAATTTTGTATAAAACATCGCTTCAATTGACTTTTGGTCCACGCTAATCGATCAAAAGTGTAGTGAAAAAAAATGTTAGATTTAATATTTTACCCACAGATAACAACTGATCAATTATATTTAAGTATTTTAACCTCCGTTTCATTATTACTAACGCATTAAGCGCCAAAAATCAAATAAAATTCTCTTCTTATTTTAACAACTCAATACAATGTAAATTAATGATTTTTATTAAAATTTTTTTACTCTTTTTTGTTTTTTTTTTGTTCGTTCCTGGTCTACATGGTAATTTTAAATACTTAATCATTTTTGGATTATTTTGTTAAAGAAATAAGAAGAAAAAACTAAACCGCATAATAAGCAATCTAAAAAGTTCTTCTTTATGCGCATGACTAACGATCATGTCCATAACAATGGCATAAATAAACTTTTAAGTTATTTACGCTTATTTGCTGTTGTTATTGTTGCCAATTGCCAGTTTGCTTTGCTATTTCAGCATTAACTTGGCCAGTAAACAAATACCAAGTACATACATGCATGCCTACAAAATACTTCTAGGTACTTATGGGTCAACTTAACAAAATCTGGAATTAAGCCTAAATAATATTTCGATTTGCGAACTGTTTTTTTTTCTGATGCTGACTGACTTTTAATAGTAGCGAAAAAGGTTTTTTTCTTTTTCTTGAGAAGTCAGTCGTTAAAGGTGTTAATACAGCAAATAGTGTGGAATAAAAAAAAGGAAGAAGACAAAAAGAAACTCAATCTATGGATTACAATCAAAGGTGATTTGAACACGATCACGCAATATTTAAGTTCGAAATGAAGGAAAAAAAAAATAAAACAAATGGGAAGCATTAAAATATTCGTGCGGTGTAAAAACTGTGTCATTGTTTTAGGGCATTAAGAATATAATATGAAAACATCAACAATTGTTTCATCGAGTTTATATTATATAACTTGTTCCCACTAACACACACATGAATTTTAAATTAAGATCAGTACCTTGCTTAGCACAATATATTACAATTTTGGACCATCAGGCTGGCATTTTTTAAGTTATTTTTTATATTAAAGCGTTAAACAATCACATACAAAAACTATATTTTATATTCAATTACTAGTTCAAAAATTCAAATCATATTTATAATGATTTCCACACGGAAAAATTTCAACTTAAAATCTACTTAAAAAAGGTTAATTTAACCTTTTTCGGCAATGAGTTTGCTTTCATGTGTTTCATGTTAATATAACATGATTTACAGTAATTGTCGTCAAAGAAAATTTTTCGTTTTGAAATAACTTTATGTCATGTTGATTTAACTAACATCCCCATTAAATAAAAAAAATTTAAACAATATGAATAAGATACTGAAATAATATGAAGAACCATATTGAATCAAAGTTATTTCAAGTTGAATCAACATGAACTTAGTTTAATGTATAATAACTACATTTTATTAATTATTTCACTTACGTTTCATGTTAATATAACATGATTTACAGTAATTGTCGTCAAAGAAAAGTTTTCGTTTTGAAATAACTTTATGTCATGTCGATTTAACTAACATCCCCATTAAATAAAAAAAATTTAAACAATATGAATAAGATACTGAAATAATATGAAGAACCATATTGAATCAAAGTTATTTCAAGTTGAATCAACATGAACTTAGTTTAATGTATAATAACTACATTTTATTAATTATTTCACTTACGTTATTGTGTGTATGGGCACAGACATCAGGACAATGATTGAATGCTGGAATCTCCCGCCAAGATTGGAACTCAAACTCCTCGCGTGGTAGTTAACTCGCCCACCGCTGCAGCCAGAACAATCTTACATATTCTTTAGATACACACTAAATATATACCATCATGAATAACATCTTAATTCAACATTATTTAATTATGCCCTAATTCAGTAAGAAAGCTTAGGATATTTTTGTTTGTAAATGCTTCTGAGTTCTTGTCTTTGCATTCTTTAAATTATTTTATTCAAAAATAGTTATTGTCTTTGATAATGAAAAATATAAATATTATTTCCATGTTTTTAAAATATAAAATTTCAATTAAAGTATTATACAATAGTTTGAAAAATACATGAAAAAATATGTGTTGGATATAATGTTCGGAACAAAATCATAAAGCAAATACACGAACCTTCTAGCATAGACAATAAATAATAATTGTTTAAAACTGCTTCTTTTTTTTGTTCATAGACAAGACGATACAATCGTCGAACAGAATTAGGGCATTAATCATTTAACATAAAATTTATTTAAAAAGTTATAGTTTAAAAAAATACAAACTGTGAGGCTTCTTTGATTTGTTTCCAGGATTCGATCCTCGGTTCCTCTAGCTTCAATAAGAGTACAAGTGCCTACTAGCCACAGCAGAAGGAAGTTTTCGCTGGTAATGCGAATTTTGTCGGCTATTTACGAACATCAAAATAAACAACAACAAAACAAAAATAAAATCAAATAAATAAAATAAAAGAAAAATAAATAAAAAAAAGTTTAAAAACAATATGAATAAGATACTGAAATAATATGTAGAACCATATTGAATCAAAGTTATTTCAAGTTGAATCAACATGAATTTAATTTAATGTAATCATCATATATTATTAAGTATTTAACTTACGTTATTGTGTGTATTGGCACAGACATCAGGACAATGGTGGATTACCGGGGCAATATTTGAACTCAAACTCATCGCGTGGTAGTTCGCCTACAGCTGCAGCTTTGTTGTGACTTAAATATTCTTTAGATACACACTAAATATATACCATCTTGAATAACATCTTAATTCAATATTATTTAATTAAACATTTAACATACAGTTTATTTGAAAAGTTATAGTTAAAAAAACCAAATTGCAAAGCTGCTTTGACTTGTTTCCAGGACTCGATTCTGGGACCCTCTGACTTAAAAAATAGCACACTGCCAACTAGGTAATACCAGAAAGTTTTCGCTGGTAATGCGAAGTTTTTCGGCTATTTATGAATACCAAAATAAACAACAACAACAAAACAAAAATAACAAGTCACATCACTAAGCACAAGAGTGCATTGCAGCTTTGAACAAAGTAAATAAATACCAACATACATATTTAGGGTATTCAAATGATAATCATAAATTAACATGTTTTAAAGTAATAACATAAAAAAATATGAGTGCTGTGAGCCACCCTTCATAATGTATAACTAATAATATTGTACTTATTTGTACTTTCGTCTTAGCACCTTTGTACATTGCTTACTCTTTCTCTCCCTCTCTCTCTCTCTCTTAATAACGAAATAATAAACATAGCTTACAAAATCTTATTATTATATGATCGTTTTGTTTTTTAAACTATCCTAAAATATTATGTTTTGAATACTCCGATTATTTCTTGTAAATTTAATATGACTTTAAATCAAAATTTTTGCAGCTTGATTTTACATTGGAGTTTTTTTCCGTGTGTGGAACCAACTACAGAATTCGTAAAATTAAAAAAGTTAAAAATAATATAAAATACATATTTTACTAAAATAGTTTACTATAAAGTCATCAGGCCAAGAAAAAAAATTATAAAATCTAGAAATCAGTTATAAAACCCTTTTTTTTCAATAAAAATTTATCGTAATTTTTCTGTGTGATCTTCTTAGATCTCTTCCATGTGGACCAGCTTGGCAGGTTACTTTTAAATACGATGGCACTCTGACAATCTCCAACTTGATTTTCCAGGTTAAGTTATATTGGCAGGTATCTGAAAAGAAAGAGTAAGTTGTCAGTTCACTTAATCGGTCCAAATAACAAAATTATTGGCACTACATGAGAATAGGAAAGGGATAGTGCAAGATGCTTAATTAATAAAAAAATGTATTATTCCTGATTAAAATTTCTAAATCATCTTGGCCAAAATTGCAATTAATGAGCTTTTTAACTACACTCAGGTAAAAGCTGCGTCACATTAATTCAATAAATGTAAATTTTTTAGAAAATGTATATTGAGATACTTATAAATAAATAAAATTAATAAATTAATACTATAAATTAATATTTTTCCATTTTTTTTCTTTGACTGATTTTAAGCTTTTTTTTTCTCTGGGTGTATTATTAACGATATTAACTGATTTTTGATTTATGTTCAAATAACTTTTTTATGCATTTAATTATACTTTCTGTTTGATATAATAATCATTTCTAATTATATTTTTAGTAAAAAATTAATGCCCTATTTCTGTTCGACGAATGTATTGTCTTGTCTATGGACGAAAAAAAGAAGCAGTTTTGATTCTTTAAAACGATTATTATTTATTGTCTAGGCTAGAAGGTTCGTGTATTTGCTTTATGATTTTGTTGCAAACATTATAGCCAACACATATCTTTTAATGTATATTTCAAACTATTGTATAATACTTTAATTGAATTTTTATGTTTTAAAAACATGGCAATAATATTTATATTTTTCATTATCAAAGACAACAACCACTTTTGAAGAAAATAATTTAGAGACTTCAAAGACAAGAACTCAGAAGCATTTTCAAACAAAAACGTTAGTACTTCTTACTGAATTAGGGCATAAAGTAGTTTTAATAAAAAAAATTTTTTTTCTCAATATATTATTATTTTTTGATAGATTTAAATATATTTGTAATACAATTTTTTATTGCAAATGCAATAAACTTTTACCCCAACCCTAGAATATAAGAAATTACCATGAAATCTTTACAAATGTTAAGCCTAAATAATACACATCAGTGAATCATACAGATTTTTATATCCGCTTCTTTTTGCATTATCTTCCATACGTAAGGGATCGATTATGTGTGTATATTTTACTTAAGTTTTTTTTTTTGTAATCAAGTGTTTGGAAGCATACAAGTAACTTTGGTTTGTCTGAAGGCTTCATTTCAAATAAACGGTGAAACGAATGAAATAAAACAAAGTATTGGAATACAACATCTACAAATAGACAATTATACTGCATCCGTAATAAAGGAATAGATACAAAGTTTATTTTTTATCTATTCTTTAAGTTTAAAAAGATTGCAGTTTTTAAATTGAAAATAAATAAAATAATTTAATATACTTGCCTTAATAATTCTCAAGCTAATGCAGTTTTCTTTTGTAGAAAATAAATGCAAAATTTTTTAACTTTTTACATATAAGGAAAAAATTAAATTTAGCGTGCGTCTAAAGCAAAAATTTGACGTGATACAATAATTTCTGATAAACTTTTTATTTCCAAAAAACTTTTTTACGAGTATTGCCAATTTTCTTTGAAAAGTGCAATTAATGGAAAATTGTTTCCTAGAAAATAAAATGCCAAAATTTTAAAATAAAATAAAAGGGGGTTCAGGGATAAGAACTTTATGCATTTAAAAGAGGTATTTTAGGCGCCTAAAATATGACATCAATAACGCAAAATATGCACTTAAAACAATAAAATATGCACATATTTTAAAAAAATTTATTACAAATTTTCTATTGAAAAGAAAAAAAGTAATGATATAAAAATATTTATTTTTCTCAAGAGCTGCATTTTACATTAAATTTTTACACAAGATTAAATATGATATAACGATTTTTTCAAGTTGCCCCAGAATTGTTTCACTACTTTCGGCTTTAATAGCAGAAAATTTCCTCTTGATATCATCAAAATGACAATTTTCATATAATTTAGTAGGTGTGTGTGCTTGTTCAATCGTCCTAAAATTCTACAACAATTCAAGCGAATAAATTTGCCAAAAAAAATCAGCTTTGCATTACTAATTTGTCAACATGATTTTTTGAAATTTGAATTTTTGACAAAATATGACACAAAAATATAAATTTGTACCAAAATATGAGTCAAAAATATGCATTAATGACCAAATTATGCAAAAATATGTATTTTCAGCAAAATATGCAAAAACATGCATTAACAAATCGATGCCCTTTTTTTCACAAATTCATTGTTTCGTAAAGATATGTCATTCTTGGTATTATCAGGGTTAAGGGGAAAAATATATTTAAGAGAAAAAACAAAATACTTCTTCACGAAAGACATTACAATTAAGTTTAATGCATTAAACACATTCACCGCAGCAAGCTACCGACCACCAAATGTCAAGGATAGAATACACATGTTTATACTCGTAAGAGAATAATTCTTTTGAAGACAGCAAGACAACAGGGTGACAGGCAGTACTATTTATACAATTTTATGTACGGAATGTATATTTCATAAAAAGAGCCTTTTGAACCTTATTATAGTGTTCTTAGTACAATTTATAAAAATGATTTTTAATTAAATAAAAAATTTATAAAAATTACCTTTTACAAAAAGTATTTTTAACAAAAGTTGCCGTTCATCAAAATTTTTTCTTCAAAAAGGACCTTTCAAAAAATTTTAAATATTTAAAAAGTACCTTTTACGTGAGAAGTGCCATTTTTTTTTGGCGAAAAGTACTTTTAAGAAAGAGTATACATTTTATTAAAAAACTACCTTTCATAAAAAGTACTTTTGAAAAAAATACTTTTTAGAAAAATTACCTTTAATATAGATTATCTTCTATTAAAGTATATTTTTTGAAAAGTACCATTTATAAAACGTATTTTTTACAAAAGGAACTATCTATATAAAATATGTTTAATTAAAAGTAACTTTTGTAGAAAGCGCCCTTTTGTACATAGTAGATTCTATAAGAAGTATATTTTACAAAAATTCCCTGTAAAAAAGTTAATTTAAAAAAAATGTCCACGCATAAAAGGCATCTTTTATATATGAAAAGTATATATGAAAAGGTACCTTTCACAATAAGTACTTTTTACAAAAAGTATCTTTCACAAAAAAAAAATTTTCCCAAAAAGAACTTTTCACAAAAAGTACTTTTCATGAAACTTATCTCTCACAAAAAGATCTTTCACAAAAAGTACCTTTCACAAAAATTATGTTTCACAAAAAGTATCTTTCACAAAAAGTACTTTTCATAAGTATTTTCCAAAAAAATACATTTCACAAAAACGACCTTTTACAAAAAGTACCTTTTACAAAAACTACCTCTCACAAAAGGTATCTTTCACAAAAAGTACCTTTAACATAAAGTACTTTTTATAAGTATTTTTCACAAAAAGGACCTTTTACAAAAAGCACCTCTCAGAAAAAGTACCTTTCAAAAGAAGTACCTTTCCCAATAAGTACCTTTTAGAAAAAGTACCTTTTACAAAAAGTACTTCTCACAAAAAGTACCTTTCAAAAAAAATACCTTTCCCGAAAAGTACTTTTACAAAATTTCCCGTTACAAAAAGTACTTCTCACAAAAGGTATCTTTCACAAAAAGTACCTTTATCAAAAAGTACTTCTCATAAGTATCTTTCACAAAAAATACATTTCACAAAAAGGACCCTTCACAAAAAGTACCTTTCACAAAAAGAACCTGTAACAATTAGTAGCTAGTATAAAAACAATATGAAATTATTTTACGAAAACATGTACCTTTTATAAAAATTTCCATTTATAAAAATTACCTTTTGCAAAAACTGTCTTTCACAAAAAGTATCATTTATAAAAAATACGTTATAAAAAGAACAACTTTTGCAGACAAGTACCTTGATAAGAAGTTTATTTGATTAAAATAGTACGTTTTGTAGTTGGATTTTTATAAAAAGCATTTTTTATAAAATGTACCTTTCACAAAAAGTATCACATTAAAAAGTATCTTTTAAAATGTTGCTTCTTAGAAAAGTGAATTCTTAATATATGTCACCTTCTCCGGTGTGTCAAAAAACGGGTGTGTGTGAAAATGGATAAAAATGAGAAAGTCATTAAAATTTTATTTTTTAAATTCGTGTTTCTCAAAATTTCATTTTCACACACTAGGTCCCTTTTCTCGGAGAAGGTCACATATAGTACCTTTTAAATAGGGACTTTTTCTAAAATATACTCTTACTTTTTCAAAATTTGCCCCTTACAAATTATATTTTATACAAATTATATTTAAGAAGCATCGTTTAAAAAACTACTTTTAAAATTTTTAAAAAATTATCTGTAAAAAAGTTATATCTTAAAAAAGTACTTTAAAAAAAAGTACCTTGTAATAAATCGTCTCAAAAAAACTTTTTGAAAATTTAAAAAAAAAAATTTGTTTAAAAACAACCTTCCAAAAAAGTAGTTTTTTTTTAATAAAATTTGAAAAATATCTTCAAAAAATATATTCCTTTAAAAGTACTTTTCAAATTACATTCTAAAGAAAATATAACAAGTTTAATTAACCTTTAGTTGTTTGCAACCACTCTGTTTGAGGTTGAAGTGTTTTGTTGGGGCTGCATTCCATAAATGATTTAAGATGCCAACGTTTACATTAATGTTGCATTATGCGGTGACGCCATTGTCATTAGATACGTTAACAAAGTATGCTCAGGCATTATTAAGTATTCAACTAAAATCATTTAAACAATTTAAGTTCACTGTGAACACATGTAGTCGAGGTATTTCTTTGCTTTTTTTCTCATCGTTACTTTTGCTCTCTCAGTAGGTATAAATATTCAAAAAGGAAACTGCTATTGCAAAGGTAATATCAGACATTGCAAATATTTGGCTAAGCAAACGTAACCGGTGAAAAAAGTAAACTATATACTTTGCAAAAAACATATTTTTATATTAAGGAAAATGGTTTATACATATGTATGTGTAAAAGTGGTTGCGTCTATTGGTTAAGATATTTGTCATGTCTGACTGTAACACCAGCAAGTAGTTAGTTAAGAGTAGACTACTTATGAATACCACTGGTATTTAGACCAGATAAACTCATTTATAAAGACACACCACCAAATTAAGCCGAAACAGAACCAAAGGAACAACTGAAAAATTTTAATATGAACTTTTACTAAATGAAAATTATGCATGGGCTAAAACAGGTTCTATGCCACATTAAAAAAAAATTCAAAATATATGTACGAGTATGTATGTTTAAAAAAAAAAGAAAAAAAATTATCCATTATAAAACATGGTTGACTTAAATATTTACTTGAAATTGTTGCTGAAGTAGCTGTTGATTTTTTCTTAATTTAAGCTGATGTTCAGTAGCAATGACATGTGATAGTAGTGTATTGTAGTTTTTGAGCAGAAACAAGAACGGACGTACCGACAGACTTATCGACAGCCTCACTTTAGCACGCCGTCTTTAAAAAGATATTTTAGCTCAAGAATAGCAACACATTGATACCCAGCATGCAGTTATGAGGCTGAAAAATGGATTACACATGTGCAAACATTGCGGCTGACGCTTACTTGCGTCGCCGTCATTGTGAGGCAAACTGCTTAGCGCAACGTTTTACCTGCTAGCAGTCGCCGCAAAATAAAAAAAAGTACAAAAGCGGTAACATAAAATATGAAAATTTATTAAACATTTTCTATAAAACTGACAAGAATTTGTTTTCGTAAATATCAATTTTCTTCTTCAGCAAGCAGCAAGAAATTTCATGCATATAATGCAAAAATATGAAACTTGCAACACAGCCTGGCTGAGTTCTTGTCTCCTCAGACTGACAACAACTTACAAGTGCCAGGGGCCAGGCCATTTGAATGCTTAAAGCAAAAATAAAAAACAAAAAAAAAAATTCTTTTCAAACTATAAGAAAGAAGTTCATAAAATTTTGTATTAATTTTGTTGGCGAATCATGTGTCTCTTAGTAAAATTGTCAATAATAGATAAAAATAAATAAAAAAGAGTTTCGAATTTAAAGATTTTTATTAATTTCTGGCCATTGTCTTTGCCTTAATCTACTTTAATTGTGGCTATTATATTTTAATCTTGCTATATCCTGGATCTATTACAAAGCTCTATGTTTAATGCTTTCAGAGAGTTTTAGCTTAAAAAAATTCCTTCAATATAATCGTTTGTTAGTTTTGCAAGTGGTTCCATTTAACTTTTTAATTGAATGTTGGCTGTTTTTTTTTTCTCAAATATTGCAAACTATAATTAAAGAGTTTAGTTGAAAGGAATTCATTAAAAAAAATGTATATTATGAAAAATTTTTACAATTTGCTTGTCATTTATCAGTTAAGCTATAAAAAATTAATATTAATACACAGAAAAAAAATTTCTTGTTTTTTAAATTAAAAAAAAAACACAAATAAATAATTATAAATTTTATTCTGATGATCTGCATTAGCATTAGTGAAATGCTGAGAGGATCTAGATAGGATCTAAAACCTTAATTATCAATTCAAATATATAAACATATATATATATATGTATATAATAAAATATATATATTTTGCTAATTATTAATTTTAGTAAAAAAGCGATAAAAATATTAAGCTTGAAATTGCAAAAATTATGAGTATGGAAAATTTTATAGCATCAGGAAATAGTAATACAAAATTAAAACAAACATTATGATTGTCATTTATCCATAACATTTTTAATCTTAGTTTTCGGAAATATCAAACAACAAGAATTTGAAAGACAAGACAGCTATTAGCAGACAACAAATATGATTTAGTTCTTGTTCTCAGCTGTCGATTGACTAGGGAAACAGATTTACGAGGGTGGACATTAACTCAGTGTCCTTTGAATTTTCCGCCTCTTGACTGAAAAGCCAACACTGCTTCTGTTAAGAGACAACTGTCAGTTGACTCCTGTCTAATGCTACGAACACAACTGGGACAAACGACGAACTTTTCGGTGCGAACTTTCGTCATAAAATATAAAACACATTTGTGCATATGACAATGAACACAACACCGCCGTCGGGCGAAATTCGTCGTGCGTGTCGAACCCTGACATATATGACAAAAACATTTTTCTCTCTCTCTCTCTCTCTCTCTCTCTCTCTCGTTCTCTCTCTGTCTTTGTACACACATCAACTAACTTTACTAAATGTATGATAGGAATTCGCTGAGTAAATTCGTCGTTGTTGTGCTTCACACGATGAATTCACGCAGCGAACTCTTAAGGCCGGGGCACAATGAATCCGTCATGCTTTAAACTTCGCCTTTTCCAACTGACAGCTAAGTGGAAATACATGGTTTCTTATGAGGTCGGTTACATTCAGTACGTATCCGTACAAAATTTGGTCCACTTTTAACTTTTTGCATACGTTGAGTAGTTTGACAGATATTGGTTGGTTTTTAGTATGTTCTGATTTAGATTTTTGTGTTTAGTGGCACAAAAATAAAATCAAACAAAAGAAATGAACGAAATAAATACAAAAAGTTGAATTTAAAAATTAAAATGGAGAATCGAACTATAGAAGCTGTTCAAATGCTTCCGTCAATAAAGTTCTCATTGTGCCAAGCTTCTCCGTCGTTGCGTTAATATCATTTGAAAAAAGCGAAGTTTAACGTATGACGGATTCATTGTGCCCCGGCCTGTATCGACGTATTCGTCGACGTGGACGAAATTCGTCGTTCGCCTCAGTTGCGTTCCTAGCATAAATTTGAACAAGCTGTGTCATTTAGTTTGTGTTTGGCAGCCGTTGATGACAGACTATCTCGCTTTTTGAGAAGAAAATGGAAAAAAATGAATTTCGTGCGCTCATTAAACATTATTTTTTGGGGAAAAAAAACCGTCAATCAAACCAAGGAAAAGCTCGATAAATACTAAAGGGACTCTGCTTCATCGATTTGAATGGTAGAAAAGTGGTTTACTGACTTTCGTTGTGGTCGCACAAGTACAAATGACGCTGAACGTCCTGGACGGCCAATTGAATGAGTTTTTGCGGCGTTTTTTAGCTGTGATCATGAAAAAGGGATCCACTATTGTACTCGTACTTCGGAGACCAAGCAGCAGTCTAAACAATGGGTTTCTCCGGGTGAACCTGCTCCGAAGAAGGCCAACGTGCATTTCTCGTTTTTTGGGATGCGGGATAATCCACATCCATTACCTTCAAAACAGAAAAACAATAAACGCCAAATATTATGCCAGCTTAGTAGACTAAGTTAATGAGGATTTAGAAAGAAAATGACCCCATATGGCCAAGAAAAAAGTTCTTTTTCATCAAGATAATGCAAGAGCGCACACGTGTGCAGTCTCAATGGCAAAACTCTACGAATTGGGCCACGAATTGATACCACATCCGCCAGCTTCTCCGGACTTAGTCCCTAGTGTCTACTTCCTATTTCCAAACCTAAAGAAATGGCTCGGTGGAAAAATATTTAGCTCCAACGACCCAACAAAAAACTATTTTAAGTACCTCGAAAATCCTATTTTTTGGAAAGGATACAAAAACTGGAGAAACGTTGGACTAAGTATATTGAGTTAAAAGAAGATTATTGGGTATATTCTGTATTCCACGTGAAATTAAAAGGTGTGGAATTGCCAAAGAATTGTTGTTGGAAATATGTATTTATAACAACAATTCTATGCCAATTCCACATCTTTTAATTTCACGTGAAATACGGAATTTCACGTGTTTTGCAAAAAAAAACTATGTTTCATTCAAAAAAATCACGGACTTATTGATCCGCCCTCGTATAAATGCATGACAATAATGAAGTGCTACACCAACTGAATAAAATAATTAAATCATAGCCTTCAATATAAAGGCTAAAATATATGCCTATAACAGTGTTTTCACACTGACTTGGTTTTAATAAAAGTTGGTTTTAATGTCAAAACCAACTGTTAAAACCTGGTTTTACCATACAAATTGTTTTTGTTAAATCCAATTTAAAACCATTTCTAAATTGGTTTTATTTTGGTTTTATGAAATGAAACCCTGTTTTCGCTGTGGTAAATTCAGTGCTGCCAAGTTAAAATGACCGGTAGCAGCTGATAATGTTTATGCCAGTGAATAACAAGAGATGTCGCTTGAAAGATTTTCAACTTAAAAATGGATGCAGCAGCAACAATAAGTAAAAAATTATGGAAAAATAAGAGTTCTTTGGAAGGAAGACAACAACAAAATTTTCATTGACCTCTGGAAAGTGAAAATAAACGATATGACATATCGATCCACCACTAAAAAAGTTGTATTTTGCGATTTATTTGTGCATTTTTTATATACAATAACTTTATTTACAAGCACTTCTTCACTTTGTATTACTAGTTCAATAATTTTAAAATATTAATTTACAAGATATGAAATAATTTCCATTTTAGAGCGCATTGTAAAGTTTCTTAGTTTTTCATACAAACAAAAACAGTTGTACAGTTTGTCAAATAAGTGTTATAAAAAGCAGAAAAAAATATAGTTTGTTGCTATACACGCATTTCTGCAGGAGATTTATTTTATTTTGAGCAAAGTTATTATACAGTCTGTGAGTTAAAACCTGAATTTAACAAACTTGCAGTGTGAATGCAAAATCAGCTGTTTATGGTTTTAACGTTAAAACCAGGTTTTAACTTGCAGTGTGAAAACACTATAATAAAGCTTAAATTTATATCAAGGCCCTTTTTGCATTTGACTTATTAACAGCTGTTATTCAATATTGTTTTTTTTTTCTTTAATGAAAAATTCTTCATTTCAGTGTAACAACTTGTCTAATGCTTAAGTATAAACAACCTTTCCATAGAGTGCCTGCAATTCGTTCAAAACATCCCCAGACATGACACAATAATTTAAAAACGTTTAACAAATAAAAAATGTGTGGGCTATAATCTAATTGCGAATCGATAAATTCAAATAATTCAAAAATTAAACAAGTTGCGATATGCTGCTATTGCTCTTTGTGTTGTTTTGGTATTTTTTTTTCTTTCTCTAAGTTGCTGTTGAGTAAAACATTGAACAAAATCATTACAACCAATTTAAAGACGGCAAAAAAAGTTTGTACATAAAAACAAAGAATAAGATTGTGTGTGACGAAAAAATGATTTGTGAATTACAAAATACATTTGAAGTACAAAGTTACAATATCAACATCAAACAAACCCAAAAATAAAAGACGAATAAAAAGAAAAGAAATAGAAGAGATTTTTATATAAAATAAGTGTTCTGGGCAAACTTTTTAAGGCTAAGTAAAGGAATAAAGTAAAAAAAAACTAAATAAAATATAGTTTTATATGAAAAACTTAACAATTTTTAAATTGTTGCTGCATTTTGAGGAGCATCGAACAAACGATTTACCCGCTTTTTCTAAGTTGTTGTTTTTGCTGTTGCTGTTTTTTGTTGTTGCTGTGGCAACAACGCCCAACCACGCAATTTTTGTAGAAGATTTTTGTACTTACTTCCAAAGAATATAGACAATCTATCAGTTTTAGCAAATCAACGACTTAACAACATGTGGTAACAACAGCGCAACAGCACAAAACAAAAACAAAAACAAAAACAAAAGTATTGCAGAAAAGCAATTTATGATGTTGTCGATGTTTGTATAATTCTTAACATTCATATGCCTGTTGTACTGTATACATTGTACATATGAATCTTGGAAAGAATAGTATTGAGATTTTTCGCAAAAATATCTTGACTTAGGGAAGAGTATGGTTGTGAAAGCGCGTGTGTGTGAGTGTGCTGTAAATAGAGAGCTTTTGCTGGTTAAAATATTGAACCTGAACACTGAGACTAAAAGATTGTTTAGAACTGAATTGTTTGCACAAATGCAAATATTGCTTGATATTATTTGTTTGTATATTTCGGTGGTTCATTGTTGGCTGATGATGACGACAACAGCTATGACGAGGACGAGAACGATGATGATGATGATGGTACAATGTTATCATGTATAATTTAATTCTTTTTTTCTTTCTTTTTGTTAATTTTTTATTTTTTTTTATTTGTTCGTAAGCAATATGTCTTTAAATATGGCTAATATTGGTTACATTACATTATTAACAAACAGTCGGGCCATAAAACCAGCCTGGTTAAGCAACCAGCCAACCATCCAAACAGCCCAAGACTACGTTCGTCAAACATCCATCTCCAGCAAGGCAACCAGCCCGCAAACAACTACAACAACTGATTGATGAATTGTATTTGTTGTTTGAAGGTAAACATATTCAAATTTTTCTATATTGTTTTTTCTCTCTGATTTTCAAGTTTTTTGTTTTAAGCTATTTTGACATATGCAAAAATCTACACTAAAATCCACAACAACCACAAAAAAAAATCAGAAGAAAAATTATAAATGTTCCCTTGTCATATTTAAGAAATCTACGCAATATTACGAGTATTTGTTTAACAACAACTACAGCAAGCACACAGCAAACGTTATGAAAAGAAAAAAAAAAAGCTGTTGAAAGTCTTATAATTCATAGATTTTTGTTTTTTTTTTATTTTTTGTATTTGTAATTCTTTCATTTTGGTTGTAATTTCTCAGATAAAGATCAAAGCAGTTCTTATAATGCTGGAATTACAAATTCACCATATTAGATTATGTACGCTTAGGAATTTGGTTCTTGTGCGTTTATATTTCACCTTCTTTTTCTTTTATTTTTTCTTCTTCTACTTTGCATTTTTTTATTTTAAGATTAATTTTGACGAATTCTTTGGAAGTTCAAGAACTTCGTTGCTGTA
Source organism: Tachina lurida (assembly GCA_944452675.1). Classification (NCBI taxonomy): domain Eukaryota; kingdom Metazoa; phylum Arthropoda; class Insecta; order Diptera; family Tachinidae; genus Tachina; species Tachina lurida. Next base: position 163,486,850 of record OX101753.1, on the reverse strand, counting down.
AAGTTCTAATAAAATCAAAAGACTTAGAAAACGAACAGAAACAGGGGAAGGGGAATTTTAGCATAAATGGAAACTTATGCAATATTTGAGTGGCATTTTAGTTTGTGTTTGCTTTTAAGTTTAAATATTTGTGCTAAACAAGGCCAGACGATGGGCTTTAACCCAACAACTGTGGAATAACTGAAATTTGGTAAGTTTTGTTGTAAATGTCAACCTTTTCACAAAGAAGAAAACGTAGAAAATTATCTGTATCATCGCCCGCGTAATAAGCGAGAAAGAGTATGGCCAATATAAGCGCTCTTGAGTTTAAGAATATTTCTGGCATTTTAATGCTTGAACTACAACTGCTCCGGTTAGTTCGACATCGGAGACTCTGCTTAACCATAGTTTTCATGGTATCGCAATTAACCAAAAGGCTCTAAGTGAGCCTGCGATTCTGACTGCCAGCATTAGCTAAATTAATCTGAATTAGGTTCCCCTAACTCTTTTTAATAAGTGAGCATTTATTCCTTTTCGAAAAAAGCTTACAAAAGGTACCCAGCAAAAATTTTCAAAAAAGGTAATCGGGTTTGGAATTAAGCGTTTTTGGTGGAAGCTGTTCTTCTTCAACTTAATGATTTTAACAAGGCGTGAGACTAAAATAATCGATTCTTGAGAAGTACCTACTTTTTTTATTTGGCAACTTGTTCACGTTATCTATTTAATCTAAAAAATTTATGCTCCCCATTTAGCAACTTGTACACAATTTTTTTAAATTTTAGGTAATGAAATTTGGTAATCAGAAAAGAACGTCATTATATGGCAAGTGGTTCTGATGGTAATGTGTAATTTTTTGCTGGGTACCATTAAACTGTAAAATGAAGGCTTAAAATATTCTAGAAATAGATCTTCCAGAAAATTTTTTTAAAGTTTGGGAATATACCGAACCACCAAATTCTTTTTTTAGCCTAAAAAGTGTATAATACCTTGTATATTAGATATGAAATGTGTGTAGCATTTTTATTCAACACCGCAAAAGAAAGACGTTTGCGAAACACTTGAAACCTCTAACTCCTGTCCTCTAACTCTCCCTAAGGGCTTTTTTGGTACATCTTAGAAAAGGTGATATAAAAAACTTTCAAACGAGAATAAAACTGAAATATGCTAAACTACTATAAATTTCATTGCAATTACTTATATGTTTGCTTACTTTTTTAACACTAGCCGCGTTCGAGACCTCAAAAGTTGTTAAAGATTTTTTCGGATTTTTGTGACTGTTCAAAATGTGTGAATGAAGTGCATATAGACAACCCTGAACCACCATCAAATAAATTTAAAATTTTTTCTACTAGATTTTGTTGAATTGCAGGCAGATTAAGAGAGAAAAGTGACAGTACATTGACTGAGTAAATGCAAATTCTTTTTTTTTGCCTATAAAATTTAGAAAAACAAAAGCAAAGGGAAACAAATTTTGTTTATGAAATTTAAAAAAAAACATAAAAATCAATGTATTATTCTATAAAGAAAATAAAATTTGTAACACGGAAAAAAAGACCTATACTCAGAAAATAAGTTATGGAGAAAAACGACTGTGAAATTCACAAAGTTGACTTTGATCCGTCTGAACGCTTTTATGGCTTAAAATTCGTTACCCGTAATTTTCAGGGTCGCTGATTATGAATTTTGGGCTCGTTTCTCAAACAAATTACAAATTAACCTCGTTAATCAAAATGAAAATTTTTTGTCAAATTTAATGAAGACCGACCAAGTGCATTTTCACCTGAACCCAAATCCTGCAGCAACTAAGGGATAAGACTCAAGAAGAAATTGATTGTATACCACAAGAAACAAGTTTATGGAAAATGCTAGAATAAAATGAGCACATTTTTGCGTTAGAGAAAATGGACCTTATTTAATTGGCCCTATTTTTGATAACTAATAGGTCTGTTCATTTACTTTCTCGGCAGAAACTAGCAACGAGAGAGTAAAGCAGACATGTACAAAATTACTCTAGCAGTTACGAAAAAGTAAATTAACGCTTTACTTGTAAGAACTTGCAAGAAAATTTTATTCATTTCAAAATCATGGATGGAAATCATAATACAATTGTACTTTTTCTGATGTATTTTGTTTGATATTTGAAAATCAAATTATTTTTTTAAAATCCACATTTAATATGAAATACTTTACACAGCTTCATGTATTATTTACTATTTTTATAAATTTTTCATATATGAAATTATATTTTTTTTAATTTTATTCTATTAACACTTTGACACTTTCCATCTCTGATCAGATATGGTAAACAAACAAAATTCCTTGACAATAAAATTGAATTTATGTGGCTTAATGAAAGAATAAATTAAGAAAATATGCTTTTGCAAATTTTTCAGTTTTCCTTTTCAGATATTTTTCAAATAATCAAATTGAAAATAAAACACAGAACAGATGTCTGGATAATTCTGACAAGTAAACATTTTACTAATAATAATTTGCAAGAATTTTTTATTCTATAAATTTTTTTCTCTCTTTTGACGCTCCGTCCCTGCAAACTTTTTGAGATAATGAACACTTTCCAGATTAGTAAAATTTTTTAGTAAATGAACAAACCGAATGTAAAAAAACAAACATAAAATAAACTTTTTTTATCATTAAATTTTTTTATATATTTTGTCATTCCATTCAATATTTATTTGAAAAACAAATCATGTCATTACTTTAGCAGCACCCTGTGTGTAGAATTTTGTATAGTATTTTAGCACCATAATTGTAAGGAAAGAGCTGTTATCTATATTTCGCTGGATTTCACAATTTTTACGATTGAGTACTTTTTTTATGTGCAAAACTTTTTGTTGAGAGTAATTTCTTTCTATTACTCAGTTTATCAAGTACTCGAACAGACCTACTGTTTGACTTAATTTACTTACATTTCTCACATTGAAATGAGTTCAGAAATCAGCATTAGCTTGATATCCAATGAACTTGAGAAACGTATTTGATCTGGGAAAGTAGCTCTAAAATAAAATTTTGCTAAAATCAAGGCAAATGCAAATTGCTACGTGAACACTTACTGCTAGCTTTTGATTTCAAGCAAATAAAAGTTAAAATTTTTTTTTACATATATTTAACAACAATTTTTTCTCATGCCACCGAAAGGAGACTTCAGTATCTTTTGAGAATATAACAAAAAAAAAATTATGCGTAACTCATTTAAATAATGTAAATACAACAAAAAAAAAGACTGTTGTAAAATGTATAGACATAAATACATAATCTGCCTACAACTTTCAAAATTAGACTTATATATATATAGTATATTGAACTTTTTTTCTTTTTTTTTGCAAGTCAAAGGAACCAGATAAAACAACCAAAACCAGTATACTGTAATGCAGTTTTGCATCTCTAAGGAATTAATACGTAATTAGTAGAACATGTAAAAATAATTGTTAACGCCAGCCAGGCACAGTATGAGACTAGATAAACAGCTAAAAAAGAATTATATGCTTTAACTACAAGAATATGACTGAAAACTATTCATAAGTGAAAAAACAAAATGCACAGACATAAAAATGATCTTGAATTCAATTGCAGAAAACAGAAAAACAAATTTAAATACGATATTGAATGAATGTCTAAATATTTTCCGCGCATAGACGTAAATATAAAGTCTGCTTAACTGCGTTTTTTTTGTGTAACACCGAGTGTATGCAAATGTTGTGTTTAATTCAGGAACTCGGGTCACTAACTAATTAAAAATGCACATGAGATAAAAAAAAAACAAAGTTAAACAGTAATAAAAGAAACCCATGTTGCTTTAAACCGGGGAGAGAAAAAAAAACAACGACTGGCATTGAAGCAAAAACTTTGAAGAAAGAGAGGAATTTGTGTTTGAAAGAAAAAATAATAAACAAGATTAGTTAAGATATGTAGATTAACTAGAATGCTTTTAACATGAAAGCTTATACATAACATAAGCTTCAAAGCAATTAACCTAAAATGCGCCGTAGTCAAACATAATTTAAAATTTATCAAAATGAAAAATAAATATGAAACCAAATTCCCTTTCACGTGAAAAAAAATATTTACATGTACATACGTATGTATGTGTATAAAAAACTTTTAGAAGTTTTGACATTTGCATATTGTTGTTCTGTTTTGTTTCATGTTTTTTCTTCTTGCTGCTTGGTGTTGCTGTTTTTGTTTTGTGAGCCAATGGCTTAAACAATTATAGTTAACAAATGTCTAAACACCAACATGATTAACCACAAAAAATCAAAAGCAACAAAAAAAAAAAAAAAAGCTCTACAAAGTAAAAACATTGCCACTGGCACAAACATTGTAGACAAGATTATACTGCAGCGCACTGCGTCAACAACTGGAAGACAACAAACAAACAAACGGACCAACAAAAATCCGCATTGTAGAAAACAAAAAAAAAAAGACAATACAGCACGCATTTGCTAAATTCATAAAATTTGCTATATTTATGTACTCGTATGTATGTATGAACAAAAAGCACTTATACGAAGGTAGTCTCAGAAGTCACAGCGTACGTTATGGCACAAATTTTCGTAGCACATGAGCATATACTGTTTTTTAAATTTATTTAGTTTTTTGAGAAAGATACGGAACACTCAGACAAATAATGCCAATCATCATTAGCTTCGTTGAAAACGACACAGTGTACTGTGGGGCATATAGTGAAGCGAGAAAGCTTAATTCTTTCACAACTTTGCAATTGCGATTTTCACGAATACTTATGAGCGGTATTGCAGTGCTGATCATTGGATCAGCTATTAGGAATGAGTTATTAGTTCAGATATTAGATCAAATATCGAATATCTGATGGGGATCAGATTAACTGTCAGATCTGATAGTAGATTATCGGATCAGCCATGAATTATTCAAATCATACTCTTCAACATCCAGCGATGGACATTTGAGTGCAAATTAAGTTGATGTGAGATCGTCATTTTATATTCTTCAGCATCCAGGGATGAACATTTCAATAAATATTGTTAAGTTTAACCAGATTTAAATTTTTTATGAAATCGTCAAATTATATTTTTTAACATCCAGGGATGGACACTTCAATACAATCTTTTTCAGTTGAAAAGTTGGAGTAGCTTAAATTGTTGTGACACAGTCAAGCTTTATTATTCAACATCCAGGGATGGACATTTCAATACAATTATTTTAATTTTAAAGTCAAATTAATAACAAACAAAAAATAATTTTTATATGGAGTAATTTTAATTGTTATAAGATAGTAAAATTGTGTATATTCTTCAATGTCCAGGGATGGACATTTCCATACAATATATTTAGGTTTAAACCAAATTAATTAAAAAAAGTCTACCCTTTATGTAAAATAGTCAAATTGTGTTCTTCAATATTCAGGGATGGATACATTAATACAATAATTTTTAGGTTTGAAGCCAGATTAATAGCATAAGTAATTTAAATTGATATGAGATCGTCACTTTATATTCTTCAGCATCCAGGGATGGACAGTTCAATAAATATTTTTAAGTTTAAGGCCAGATTTAAATTTTTTATGAAATCGTCATATTATATTCTTAACCATCCAGAGATGGACATTTCAACAAATATTTTTAAATTTAAAGCTAGATTTACATTTTTATCAAATAGTCATATTATATTCTTTAAGATGCAGGGATGGACATAAAAGCATATTAATAACAAGTCAACCTCTTATCTGGAGTAATTTAAATTGATATGAAATCGTCAGAGATGGACTTTTCAATACAATGTATCTGAGATTAACACTAAATTAATAACAAAAGACTACCTTTTATGTGGAGTTATTTAAGTTTTTGTGAAATAGTCAAACTATATTCTTCAATATCCAGGGATAGTCAATTCAGTATAATCATTTTAATTTTGAAGCCACATTGACAATCAAAATGTCTAGTTTTTATAGGAGTAATTTAAATTGTTATAAAACAGAAAAGCTATATTTTTCAACATCCAGAGATGGATATTTCCTAACAATCTTTTGAACTTTAAAGAGTCTACCCTTTATATATAATAATTTAGTTGTTATGAAATTGTCAAATTATGTTCTTCAAAAATCATAGACGGGCATTTTAATACAATCATTACTACTTTAAAGCCATATTAATAATAAAGGTATAACTATATATGAAATAATTTAAATTGTTATGAACTAGTCAAATTATATCTACTCTTTCACATCCAGGGATGGATATTTCAATATAATGTTCTTCAAGTTTAAAGTCATATTAATAACAAAAATCTGCCTTTTTTGTTCAGTAATTTAAATTGTTTTTAAATTGGCAAATTATACCCATTCATCAAAATCCAATATAAATACAATCTTTTTAATATGCATACTTTCATTCACACACATTGCAAAACCTATGCGAACTCCCAGATAGGCATGCTCACACAATTGCACTGAAAAAGTGTTCTTTAACCGCTGTATTTATACTACTGGACTCCGCTTAAGCAAACAATGAATCACAAGGGTCTTGGTGAGTACGTTACCTAACCTAACGTACAAATTCCCAAAAAAAAATTTTTCATTTGAATAAGTAAATTTTAAAAATTTATTTATTATTACTTCTATTATATTAAAGGAAATTTTTAGTCCAGCCTCGTCATAGCAAACTCGCACAATAATAAATATCTCATGCATGCGAGTGTTTGAAGGAATCTACTTGAGTTTTCGAAAACCTTTAAACATCATACTGCAGCCAGCAACAAAAATACCAAATACTACCAACTGAGTAACCGTCATTACCGCCACCGCCAGCAACCCCACCACCCTCAACCATCATCAAATCTTAGAATAAAAAACATTTATTTTTGTGTTGTGTGTGCTCCAAAATGACACCCACTCTTTTGAAAACGACTTGTCAAAAATACATCACAGCTAAGGTTTATAATATTTTTTGAACTCGTCTGAAACGAATGCACTGCACATACTCACACTCACACCCATAAGAATGAACGACGAAGGGGCGGATGGACAGACATTTGAATAGACATGTGTTTATATGACGACTATGATCATTTAAATATTTGGTCGTTGGCTCGTTATAAAGTCTTATATAAAATTTTTTTTTCTTCGTTTTTCGTCCACCAAGCAGCTACAAATCTGTTTTTCTGAGTTCTGACATAAATTCTAAACGAACGAATGAATACAGCAAACAATTTGATGGATTTTCTTGGTCACAATGAATTTTGTTAAATATGTGGTAATTGCCACCAACAAACGACCATGACCGTATGTTGTAGTAGGTTTTTTTAACATCTAATATATTGCTGTTGATTTCTTTATGGAAATTATATAATCACATAAATTAGTTTAATGTTCAGTAAAACAAAAAAAAAAACTTATTGCTGTACATGAAAAAATAGACAAAATAAATTTTGTGGGAAATAGTTATTGTTAAAAAAAAATTAACAATAGTAAAATCTTTTTTTTTTTTGTAAGAATATGAGCAAGAGAAGGAAGTAAGCAAACATCAAAAAAAAATGATTCTTCTAATTGGAAGTCAATACGGTAATACCAGGCTATTAGCTGCCGTTTTAGACCATAAAAAATACTTCTGCAATATACACCTTTAGTTAAAAAAAAAAATACAAAAAAAGCTAAAATTTAATATAAATTTTTTGACAATAATGACTTCAAACCCTGATAAATATCAGCTGTAATACATTTTTTCAATCAAATAAGTATATTATTAAAAAAAAAATATAATAAAAAATTAAATTTTTCTTTGCTAAATTTGGAACTGAATTTGAAATTTGAGCATACAAGTCGAAGGTAGTTTTTATTCGTTATTTATTCGAATAATATGTAAAATATATTTGATTATTCGAATAATTTTTTTCAAAATATGCTTAAAAATTATTCGATTGATCGAATAGAATTTTGTGGAAATATTAAGCGTTAAAATGGAATAATCGGAACATTTTTTTTTTCCTTACTCGAATAAAATAATTTGCATATAAAATAAAACTAATATTGATAAGTTTGCATAATTTTTTTTATTTTAATTTCAATATTTTCTAGCTTAAATAATTTACCACTTGCCTTAAATGAAATATAATTGATAGCTTTATTAATAAGCTCTTATTTTATTCGCAAGTAATTCGATTGATCTAATAAAACCACAAAAATAAAATTTTTGTTGAAATTTTTAGTTTGCAATTTTAAATTTGAATAATAAAAAAAAATTTTATCTTACTCGAAAAAAATACTTTTTCTATATTAATTCACATGATCATATGGAGTCTAACTTTATATCAGGAATCGAAAAATCACATTATTCGAAAGAAATTTTTATTAGCTATTTATTTGAAAAAGCGGATTGAATAAATATTCAAAGCCTTAAACAGTATCTAAGCATTCGAAAAAGATTTTTATTCGGTTAGAATTAAAAAATTTTTTCGATTAATCGAATTTTTTTTTTGTAAAAATTTAGATCTTAAAATTTTGTGCTTGATTTATTTTAACAAAAATCTGTTGATTTACCTCCGTAATATATTTCAATCGAATAAAAAATTATAAGATATAAATTTCTCAAAAATAGTTTTCGATTAATCGAATAATTTTTAAATTTTAATTGAATAAATAGCAAATAAAAATATAATTGCAATAGATGAATAATGTTATGAACTTAAAATTTTATACAATATATTTGTTACAATTAAAATGTATTGATTTACTCATAATATATTCTAGTTACTGATTCGAATGATTCAACATATGCCAAAGTTTCATAAAATTAGCCCTAAAAACTTAAATAATCAGGTATGTGATGGAAAACGATCATTTTCAAAACAATTTCAAACCGATCGTTTTGAAAAGCTGTGAAAAATTCGGATCGATTTTGTGTATCATTTTTAAACCAATCTTAAACTACTGACTTTTAAAAATCACGCTAGAAGATAAAATATAAATCATTCAACAGGGCTGCGAAAAGAAATTTATCAAACATTATTGGCAAAAATGTTAAAAATAAAATTTAAAATTATTGACAAAAAGACTACACCAAACAAACACATCACACCTTTTATAGTTTTCAAATTGGTTTTGTGTCTAAATCGGTTTTCATCACATACCTGAATATTTTCTTTTTCTAAAATGAATTTTTTTTTTCACATTCAAGAAGGAAATAGAACATCTGAAGCATCTCTCACCACGACAAAAGAATCGCATACGAATAACAAGATGTTCTGTTAAAAATAAAGTCATTCATTCAAATGAGATAAATTAATTTGTATTAAAACTGAATGAAATTTAATTTTTGCTGTAAGCTTTTTGTTAAGTAGAGACAAAATGCATGCTTAGTCTCCAAAGGAAATTTCTTATAAGTAATTTTTATTTTAAGTGACCTAAAAACAAAATAAGCAGCACCACCGAAGACCAACTCCACACAAATATCAACAAAAAAGTCTTATTTAAAATAAATATTTCTTATTTTACGTCATTTATTTCCTCATTATTATATTGTTATTAAAGTTGATGCTGTTGATGTTGTTCCCTTAATTTTGTTTTCAGTTTTTCGTAAATAATTTCCATCATCATCTTCATCAACTCGCAAATATCAGCGTATCAATCACTTTCAACAACATTGAAGCCGTCATCGACAGCAACAACACTAAACACATAAATGCATGAACACACAAATGCACACACTCGCACTTACACGTTCTTATACTCGTAGATATTTGTGTTCCTTTTTCACTGCAACTTTTTAAATTTTGTTGCCTTTAGCAAGTGTCTGAGAAAAATTTCATGTTGCTTGTGTTGTATGGTATGGTAAATGTAACACGATTTGTTATATATTATTTAAGATGGCAAATGGACTTGAACGGTTGTGGCATAAAATGGAGAAATATTATTATTTAATAGTACTCGTAACTTTAAAATATATTAAGCAACATTACAAACTTAAAAATAAACAACAACATCAAAAAAAAAAAAATAATGAACAATTTAACAACAACAACAAATTACATTATGAATATCAAAATTATAAAAAAAAATTATAAAGGAGTTTTGTTATGTCACAAGGATCTCAAGAGCCCTAAATAGCATTTCCTTTAGTTTAATTTATTAAAGGAAAAATATAAAATTTATTTAACGAAAAAAAAAAGAACTTGTCTTTGTTGGCCTTCTAAAAATTATTGACAATTTTGCTTTGAAATTCTCATAAGGAAAATTGAATTATTCTTGTTTATTTTTTTTTTTGCGGTTTTTTTCTCTTGCTCTTTCCCATTTCATTCGTGTGATATGTTTACTGTTCTTTTCTTATCATAAAGGTATTAACTTAATTTTGTAATTTTTGGATATTTTTGGCAACAGCAAAAAAAAAAAGAAAACAACAAGATGAAATGAATTGCAGCAGCAACTTTCAACAGCCAGTACAAAATGCAGCAACAGCAGCTTGAGGAAATACACGAAAATTAAAATAAGGCAGCAATAACAGCCGAACAGACAAAATTGCTTAAAAATTGCCACTAAGTGCATGTGTGCAAAGGAATTTGAATTTCACACACAATTGTTGTTTTTTTCCTCTCATTTTGCAAATTTTCGTTGGCAACTTTTGATTCTAAAGACTTGATTTCTTTCTTTAGTTGTTTATTTATTTTGTTGTTGTTGTTTTTTTTTTTGGTGGCAAGTTGGTTGGTTTGTTGGTCAACAAAGAGAAAGAAAAAAAAATTGTACATATGTAGCAAATCGAAGAAAAAGAAATATTTTACGTTAAAAAATAAACAACAACATGTTGTTTGAAGAAGTTGCCCTCCTTATTTAGCAAAAAGTGGACAAAAGACTGCACAGTGGCCTAAAGATGAGTGATGGAATAAAGTTTTTTTTAAATATATAGCAGTTAAGTGAGAATATTGGCAACTTAATATTCAAATGATGATTGTGAGATGGTAAAAATAGTTTTTGCCCACTTAGATAGGTCTGTAAATAAGTGCTTGACTTTCTGAACTTCCCGCCTCTTAATGGAAAGAACAATAATGCTTTTGTCAACAAGAAACTTTAAGTTCACTCTTGGCAAATTATTAAAACGCTGCGTTATTTATTTACAGCTTTATTTATAAAAATTAGTAAGGGTTTATAAAGACTTAATACGAAAAATTTTGTATGAAAATTTGTTTTAAAAACCCTTTATAAAGCCTTAATAATTTTTTTTAAAAATAAGGAGGTTAGTGTCTGACAGCCATTGATAGGACACTATCATGCGATTTGAAAAGAAAATGGAAACAAGTGAAATTCGCGCATTTATTAAACAATATTTAAAAAAATAGCTGAGCTCCACTGAAGGATTTGATTAAACTGTACAACCAAATTAAACGTTCTTAAAATTAAAATATTATTAAGTCATGTTTTAGACACATCAGTTTTTCTTGAAGCAATTATCTTCAATTATCTTTTGAAACAGCTCATTTGTTTACACACAGAATGTCTGTTTGGTAAATTTTGGTTTAACACAAATGTTTTTTTTTTTTAATTTATGAATATATAGTAATTGTTTTAATAAAGTAAAAATGCGTTTTTCATTCTATGAAGCAATCTAAACTACAAAAAAACAGTATTGGCCAGCTTCTTGACTAAAATACTCGTCTGTACAGCGAGCGTGTTGTTCTGCTCTGCCAGAATCAGTTGTGAGAACTTTTCATATTTATAGTTTTTTTAAATTAATTATTTCAGGTTTTTATCTTAGGTAAGCTACTTTAACTTTTAAAGCCAACAGGCCCCATAGTGTTTTCTTTTAAAAAGCTGGAAAAAAAGGAAGCTGTTTTGTCCAATGATACCAAAATTATATATATGTCTGTACAACTACAAATAAACTGGCAATATTTTTATATTGCATTGAAGTCAGAAAGTTAACCAAAAACTTGCTGTTATTTAGCAAAAATCAAAAGCAATTCACCAAAAACGTAGATCCCTTTTTGTCTTGGTACTACCAAAAACAGCCATGGATGGTTTATTTTTTTTTTCTCTTCCATCATCCAACGTTTTGTCTTGATTTCGTTTTAGCTTTTATTTAAGTTTGAATGAGTTTTTTTCTTTATAAAGGTAATTTTTTGTTGTTGCCTTCTTATACAAAATTACCTTTATGTACATATTTTGACCAAATGGGCATGTCATCATCATAGGCTCTATTGAACTCCAAATATAAAGAAGGAAAATAAAGCAGACTTAATACTACTAAATCTGCACACACATACACACACACACCATCAATTCAATATGACGTCAAACCCTGCTACCCAAAAGAACTGCAGCAGAATATTATTTAAAGTTAGAGTTTTTTTTCTTATACGAAGTTTGGTCCAGTTTGAATTGCTGTGTTAGCGAGTAATTTTTTTTTACTGTGAGCTTGGAGAGGTGTAGTGATGCCATAGCGGCAGCCCAAGCCATTTAGCAAAACTAAAATTACATTTTTTGCTTGTATAGCTTTCGCTGTTCTTTTTTTATTAATTTTTTTTTTGTTATTTCGTGTATAGAAAAAAGGCTCCTCTTTATATAATTTTATTTTCTTCTCTTAAAGTTATTTTTGTTGTTTTGAGTTGACTGTTTGCTTGATATTTCGTTGATGACTGTTTGAGTACAAAAGATCATCAATGGAAATGATGTACAAAGCAGCAGATAAAAGGACATATAGATTGAAGAGCAGACGGACAGGTAGACGGTCGAGCACATCAGCCAGTCAGTCAGATAGTCAGGTATTGCAGGCAATAATAACATTCCCTTGTAGTTTTTAATTTTTTAAATTTCATTTTGTTTGTTAAAAAAATTTTGTAGAAAGCAGCAAAGCAAAAAAAAAAAAAATTAATAGAAAACATCCCAACAAACAATTTCAAAAAGAAAAAAAAACGCAATTGGATTTTTTGATAGAAGCTCTTCCATACTGGATTACCAGCTTAATGGTTTTAAAAAGGTGTGAGCAATATTTTTACGTAATCTGTTACAACTAAAAGAATCCGTGTTCTCATCCATCAACTTCAGCTTCCTGTTTTATTTATTTTTTATAATGTGATTTGTAAGCGAATATTTAAATTATAAAACAAGTAGTTCTGATGGCAATATATAATTTTTTGCTGGGACTCTTTACAAGAATTTGAAGATTAAGGTAAATAATTTCACTAAATAGATAAAAGAATTTCGACAACGTTTTTTTATGAACAATTGGCGAATTAATGGCTTTGTTGTTTGGACTTAAAAATTATTTGATTGATTTGAGGCAGTTGTTTGCTATAATAATGAAAGTTTGGGTCTTAAGTCTTTTGTTTTAAAGGATTATTTTCGGCAAGAAATCTATCATTCAAAATTTGCGATACATAGTCTAGCTTATGTAATGTCAAGATAATCATATTAAGTAAATATTTTATTAAGAGTTTGAAAACTTTTAATTATTTAGCTTGAATCTATTTATATTTCTCTTTATGATTCGCTTAAGCTTAAGTTTGTATCGCTCTGTAAGCCAAATTTCATGTGATAATTTTTAAGAAACTAATTTTGATCTGAATACAATTGTAAATTATTATAGGAAGCACCAAAATGAAGCAATGTGTTGTTTTCGAAGGCCGCGACACTTTCAGTCTTTTGTTTATAGGATTTACATATATTCTTTTTGCCAAGAAATCTATCATTTAAAATTTGCGTTACAAAGTCTAGCTTATGTAATGTTAAGCTAATCATATCAGGTATATATTTCTGTATCTAGACTTTAAACGCACACTGTGTGGCAACGAAAAAGGAATTTAAAAAATCCCATTATATCTTTAACATCGTCAACTTTGTTAGCCGGCGAGTCATTCTAAAAACTATTTTAAAAAATATATTTTTATTAAATACTTTTAATTCTTTAGCTTGAACTTATTTATATTTCTCTTTATGATTCGATTAGGCTAAAATTTGTATCGCTCTGTAAGCCAAATTTCATGTGATAATTTTTAAGAAACTAAATTTCATCTGAATACAATTGTTAATTATTATAGGAAGCACTAAAATTAAGCAATTTGTTGTTTTCGAAGGCCGCATTCAGCGTTCTTGTATTTGCTGGACTGCGTGTGGTATCATTTAATGTAAACTTTAGCCAGTTATACATATTTTTCAATACAAATGGAATACGTGAATTGTTTTGATTCATCATATCCAACTTGCCGAAAGCTTGTAATGTAACGAAAGCACAAATCAAACAGTCTTGCCGTTGGGTTGATTGTTTTTTGCTAATCATGAACAAACTTTTTTGGTTTGTTACTTTAAGTAACAAATTACATGTGATACTTTCTAAGTAACAAATTATATTAAAAGAGATTTAAAAATTATCACATTTTATTTGGCTTACAAAGCGATACGAACTTAAGCCGAATGAAACGTAAAGAGAAACAAATAACGTAACAAACAAACAATCTTAAGAAAAACAAATAATTTCGAAAAAAATATATATATAAAAATTCAATAATTTCAATTTGAAATTTATTTGCTGGTGGTTCAGCGATGTCTATATGCATTTCATTGTTGCTGCAACAAATCGTCAGTAGACTTCAACCACACATTTTGAACAGTCACATCGCTGAACCACCAGCAAATAAATTTCAAATTAAAATAAACTTATGACAATAGGTCGAATAGTGAATTTCTTAAATATTCAATAATTTCGCGAAAAAAAATTCTCGGTTTTGGTAGATTATTGGAAGACCCTTGAGACAGTTACAATTACTAAGCCCTTTTGAATGATTCAATAAAATAATGCAATAGGATATGATTTGAAAATACAAAAATTTCGTTTAATTTATTAAAAAAAGTTTTAATATATTTAAATGTTTTTAATAAGATTTTTTTTAATTTCAATTGTTTTTTTAGTTTCTAGGCCCAAGGTAGGCTTTCTTAAAATAAGTAACAACAAACATCAAGAGTGGTGCTTTTATTTGTTCCAATATTTATTTAGCTACTCCGTGGTGTAGCATCTTCAGGAATTAAATGTAGTATGTTTGTAATTTACAAATATAAAAAATATAAAAATATTTTTAACAAAAATAAATATGTATGTATATAAAGAAGGTCAAAAAATATAAAGTAAATAGAAAATTTTTTTAATTTTGTAAAAAGCAATAGATCATTGGCAGAAATTACTCTATTAAAAAAATCTTTTATTAATAACTTTTGAATTTGATGTTATAATAAAATATTTTAAAAAGACAGAATGATCTCCACGATTGTTCCTCTTACCTACACTAAAGTAATTTCCAAGTTTTTTTTTTACTTTTATCACATAGTGCAGCTTTTATTTTTCTAAGTATTAAGACTACTGAACCAAAAAATAATTGTTTGTGTCAAAGGCTTGATTAATTTTTTTTAAATAAGAAATATATATCAATTAAGATGCATCTTTGAGAGATAGCAAGAAAGTTCAATTAACCTGGTTGTGGAAATGTTAAATTTCAGTAATTGTAAACTAATGTCTGGTTATACAAAGCAATTTTTAATATGTATTATTTAATTAAATTTTTTAGTCTATTTTGAAATTCGTTTAATTTATATATGTACATATGTATATAAACTTCTTGCTAACATTGAAGATACTTCTTAAGCCAATTTAATAAAAGTTGGAATTTCTACATTGCAGATTTAAAAGAAGAAGGACAAGCAGAAAAAAAAAACGAAAACAAATACTTCACAATTAAAATGAATCAACACGCAGCAATGACATTTTTCTTCAATTGTCATGAGCCAAAGTGCCAAAAAATAATACCAATTTTATTTTAGGCGATGTTCTTATTTAATATATAATTTTTTCTTCTTTTCAATTCAACAAGTAGCCAGGAAAAAATTGCCAAAGGAATAAAGATGAAAAGAAAAAAATAAATAAATATAAAAAGCCCAAAGAAGCCAGAGAGCCCAACAATGATTCCAGAGAAGGGCACGTTAAAAAGGAAGGTAATTTTTGGTCAGGCATTCTTATACGCTTGATAACACACCTCAACCACACACCAAAATACCAAGCGATATCCGAATACCAGAAAAAAACCAACAGGCAAAATGTGCAATGTGCAAAAATCACATACAACACACGCACACCAATGTATGACAATTACGATAAAAAAAGGGAAATTCACCACCAAAAATAATACCAAACAAACTCACACACTTAAATAAATAAAAACATGCACTCACACATGCGCACTCGCTCATCATCAAGGCAAAATAAAAAACTATTCTCATAAAACTGATACCGAAGCAACAGCATACCAACAACAACAATATTAACAAGAGCCCAATAAGAAAACTAAAGCAAAACTTTAAAAGACAAGTCAAGAAGTAAAAACAAATACAACAACACAAATAACATACGGAAAACAAAATCAACACAACGCAACCTGCTGCTCCAAAAGAATAGATGATTTTCAACATACTTTTAGCTTAAAAAAAATTAAATATTACAAAAAAAGAAAAAACTCAAAATGAACTTATCTCCAGCACTCTCCGCACACTGCTCAATCCTCATATCGTACAACTTTAACAGCCCTACTACACTCATGTACTTGTACAAGCAAGCGTGTGTGTGTGTGTGTATGTTAATGTGTTTGTTTGTAGCAAGCAAACAAAAGTAAGCTTATTGCACACGTTCCATGATCCTTGCAGCATCTAGAGAGAAAAGCAAAAAATAAATAAATAAATAAAATTTGAGAAAAAAAAACGACCGAACAAAACAACACAAAACAATCCAACCATCCATCCAGTTTGCCACCGCATACCAATCATCAACAGCAACATGCGGCCTCAACATCAACAACAGCAACTAGGTTTTTTCTTTACTTCATTATTACTTGGCATCGTACTACGATTGCTACTAATACTACAACTGTCTTTACTGTTTGGTATAAGAGTACAGTGGTTTCCTTAAGTCTAAAGTTAAAAAAATGAGAATTTCCCAATAATTGTTAATGTAATATATTTTTTAAAGAGACAAATTGCCTGAAAGTTTACTCATTTGTCGTTACGGGAAGTATAGAGGCAATTTATATTCAAAAATCTACCAGTTATCCTTCCAAAGCGACAAGGTCTCTCGCCAGAATGGCGGATCATTCCAATGTCAAACCTACATTGGATGAGAGGACAATGGATCACTTTAGGAAACTTAAAAGCAGACTAGCTTTCAAGAAAGCGAACTATACTTCAGGATGGAAGTATTGATCAGAAGCGTACTTTTGTTAAAGCTTGGTACTCTGTTCGAAGTTGTGAAAATGTTCAGCAACACTGATCGACTTTTATAAACAAAAACATGAGTTGTCAATATTTCGTGCGAAATAAATGCCAGTCACATTATCTCACAGATGGCAAGAAAATGTTGTCAGATATATTTCATAAATTTTTCACGAGTTGAACAGAGTACAACTTTTACAACATTCCTTCATTAATATTTCATGTACAAATTTTTCGTATGGATTATGTCAACATATCACGTAAAATTTTGAACACAGTACCAGGCTTAATGGTACAAAACAGGTGACAACTAGAGGCCAGGAGTCGACAGCAATAATACTATGGCCTTGCATCAATACAAAATAAACTTCACTGCTAATTAGTTTCCAGCGAATATACATAGATGAGTGACATGGTGGCAATTCTCACAAGACAATGCACTTTCAACATCCATGCTAAATAAATCGGACTTCCTTATAAATACTATTGTTCGGATTGTCTGGATGAGGAAGAAGAGGAGACAGTAACTGATCCGCCATGCCCTTGAAATTCAAGGCATTCATGGTTTAGAAAAAGAGTTATTCGATAGATCTCTGGAGCTATCAGTGGTTGATATCAAGGCTCTATAACTCTTTATTAGGAGCAGTTTATGATTAAATTGCTGACACCATCTACAGGATTGGATTATAATTATTCACCTTTTTTTGCAAGTGACACAAATGCACCTAATTAACTGGACCCTTGGCAACCTGTGAACCTAACCTAAGCTATCTCTTAACATTTATGCTGTAAAGAAATTGTTATCAGTTATGTTTTCGATTCGGTCATCAAGTTTAAAAAATTTCATGCAGAAAATTTCATAAATTTTTTAACATATTGCAAGAAGAACTTTTTTTAATTTAGTATCTTCAGTGTATATTAAACATTATTTAAAAAAAAAAGTAAACAAGATCTCGGTGGTCAGATACGACAACCTCTTCGATAAATCACAAGGCCAGGAGAATTTAACGCAAACGGTGTCTTTAGTAGTGAAAATTTCACTACTTTTGTGGTGAATTTTAATAGTTTAAATGCGTTGTTGAATCAGGGATGGCAAAGTTGGTACAATTTTCCCTTTTCGGGTGCTGTTAAAACTCCTAAAGTACAATAGTACACCAACGACTAATTTAGTACATCTAAGGAATCTCCCCAGTTTCACTATGCGTTTCTTTTCAAACAATTGCATATGTCAAGTTTTAATTTTGAACCATGAAATTTATGTTCTTCTCACTTGAAAACAGTCTTGTGAAAGCAAAAGGCAGCGAGAAATTAAAAAAATGTAAACTCGTTCTTTTCCAAGGAGCACATGCTATTAACTTGTATAATTTAAATTTCAATTTAAACAGTTGTAACCATGTGCTTTAACATTCCAACTTACAAGCAAATTTGAGAAAAGGATTCGGTAGAGAGAACAAAGTCGATTATTTTAATAAGAACAAATAAAAATATGCATGTAATTTGAACTAAACAATCTTTTAGCATAATTAAGCTAAAAGTAAGTACAATTTTGAAAGTTGTTGTTACAATCTTAAAATTCTCAATGTCGTCCCTGTGTCGAAGTGCATATCGTTCAGTTCTTGGAGCTATGTTTTGTCTTTGTTGTGCACAAAAAAATTTCTTTCAAAATCTATTGATAACTTTAGCAATTTAAATGGAATTTAGGTTTGAAATTCTCAAAATTACATATACCACACGATTTTAAACCAGCATAAGAAAACAAGTCTAAGGACAATAAAAATTATACTTGCCATAACGATGAAGAGAGACGGTATGGGTACTTTGGTAGTTTTAGTTCATTATGTTCCTTATCTTGCTCCTTAATAATATAATTTTATTTAATATCACTCAAATACCACTGTGAAAATAAAGTGTGAGTGTATTTGTGATCTTACGAAAGTAGTGGTAAGAGATGTTTGTCTTCTTGCACAACAAAAAAAAAAAAGAAAGAAAAAGATAGAAGGAAAACCAGTTTGCTTTGTTAGCATACGAATACATGCATTGCGTATACGAAACACAACAACAACAAGGGCAACAACAATACTAAATGCTAAAAAGTATTTGTTGGTATTAGTTGAAAACTTCAAATGTATATGAATGTTTACAACTCCACATACGAGTGAAGTATTTCCTATACAACAGAACTCGTATGATACTCTATACCACAAAATCTGCAGCACACAATATATGTATTTATGTATATAGTGACCAGGCTTGATATAGACTCTTGGTCTTAGTGTGTATTTCGCATTGTCTTGTACACGTATGTACGTAAATGGGCTCAGACCCCAAATACTGCTGCTGCTGTTGATATTCGCTCGTTTGCTGGCTTTATGCAGCTCCTTCTACTGCTGCTTCATCATCACCAACATCATCATGTGGAGTTTTGTTTCATTGCTTTTTTCTTCTTCTTCTAATATTTTTTTTATTACAATTTTGTTGTGTTAACAAAACATTTGCTTTTGTTTTAAATTGTCATTTGCTCTTGCACGGCATATTGTTTATATTTGTCTGTTGCTAGTGTTTCGCATCTTGTTGTTGTTATTGCTGTTATTGTGGTATCTTCATTAAATACTCGTAGTTCTAAGGAAATTACAAGAGCTTGCAAATGGAGAGTTACTGATTTTAAAATTGGTTAAGCGAGACTTTGATGAAGAGAAAGAGAGAGAGAGAGAGAAAGAGAGAGAAAACGAGCGCAGTTACAGCATCCCATGTAGGTTTATGTTGTAAAACAGGTATGGTGAATATTTGTCGTTTTTCTTTACAACATTTTTTTTGCTTTTAATTAAGATTTTTTTACTCTCATATTGTTTTTTATTCGCTATAAAAACAATTGAGAGCTAATATGTATAAGCGTTACTACCAAACGTACCAAAAGATCAGTGGCGTGGAGAAAATTACCAAAGGAAATGCAATGGCTTTAAATAAATCGTATAGTTAAAACAAAAGACTTAAGACACAAGCAGGAATTGGTGTTAACCCTCTGTGGCGCAACATCGAGGAAATAATTTTTTTTCTACAGATTCTAGGAGCTCGTAGTTCAAGTAAAAGATTTTGTTTAAAGTTTTATTTATTGGAGTGAAAAAGAGTAAAGAAAGTCAGATATCTTGACAATAAAAGTTCCAAATTAGTAATAATTTTTATTTTCTTATATAGAAATTATTTTACTGACAATCTTCTAACATTTTATTATTTGTATTCAAACGCTGGTAAAATAAGTTTTTAAAAAATTTCACTACGGTAACACTGATTTAATAAAAACTTAAAGTTATTTTAAATCTATTGAAATCAGTTTGAAACTAGATAATGTACCAAAGTTATTAGATTAGAGTATAAGTAACAATTGCCTGCACTTAATGGTTTTGTTGCATATCTGCCATAAAGGATTAAGTTTCGTAACGTATTTTTATTTTTATTGTTATTGCCATTTATTTTATATATTTTTGTAAATTAGTTTGTTAAGATCTTGCTTTGAATAAAAAAATAGTTATTATTTGGTTGCCACATTTTTACTTTTATAAAAATTTTTTTTTTTAGGAAATTATCATCATCATCATCATTCATTACTGTCCTAATTATTATTTGCAATATTCAAGATGTCTTTAATCAAAACAGGTTCTAGAATAATTTTTTTTACTATAAATTTTTGAATAAAATTTATTTTGTGTAACAATTGGTATACTTGTTAAACTTCAAAAAAAAAATCCTCTACGCCCTTGTTTTTAATTATCCCCACATAACAACTCGGCATTCTAGCACCTTTTTATTAATCACCAAATATACAATTATTTATTTTCAGTTTTAAGAATTTTCATTTTATTAAACAAAAAAAAAAGTATTTTCTGCGCCAATTTAAAAACTTTAAATTAAAGAAAAATTATAGTTTTACAGTTTTTAGCAAACCCCAAAACTTTTTCTTTTTTTACTACCTAAAAGTTCCAAAAAGGCACTAATTCTGTTCCGTCTGTGTGCTTTTATATGAAATTTTATTTTTTCTTTGGTAAAAAATATATATTTTTTTTGCATCTTCTGTTTTTGGCTTTGTACTGATGCGTATGTGTCTCTGCATGATAATTTCTTCTACTAAAATTTTTTTTTATAGATGTTTTAGCTTTTTTCTGTAGTTCATATTGTTGTTATATTATATTATGGCTGTGTGGCTAATTGTGGACCTGTCGTCAGTTTCAGTATAATTTTTTTTACTCCTTTTGCTATATTAAAATATTTTTTTTGCTCTCTCATTTCTTTTTAAAATTTCAAATTTATATTTAAGTAAATGTTCAGGTTGGTTCTTCGTTGTTTTTCTACAAACTCTTTTAAAACAATTTTTCCTGTGTATAAATTTCTGTTAGATGAATCCAATCCGACAATGGTATGAACATGAACAGCAGAAGCAGCAGCAGCAGCAGCAGCAACATCATTAGGCCAACAACAATCACAATAGCAGCTAAAAGTTAAAGCAACCAAACAGAATGGGTACTCTTGAAGAATACAAATACGACAAAGTAAATGTTTTTATGTGTGTTGAAGATAATAAAAGAATATAATATTATTATTGAATATCAGTAGTGGCTGCAAAACAGCGGCTAAGAATGGTTATATCATGCTGAGTCTGAGGGAATGCTATGAATAATATTAGTACACTTGCAAAAAAATTTATTATTAAAAGGTTTTATAGTTGTGAGCACTTTCCTCACATGTTTGTAATTGATTCGACACAGTTTGGTTGTTCAAAATTGTTGGCTTGACTGCTGTTTCGGAAACTTTTATTATAAGTATTGTAAGAGAAAATTAATTTACGTCCATGTTCTGAAAACTGTTATGTTTTAAACTCAATAAATTTCAGGAAAAAATTCAACAAGAAAGCTCACTAAATGAAGCTTTTAAGGTTTCATGTGCTTGAGATATTTTTAAATGCACTAAATTAATCTATAAAAAGGATATTGTTTTCCATTTTGAAAACTTTGCGATTTCAAAACAAAATAGTTTTCAGAATACAGCCGTTAATTATGTCTCAATAGCAATAGCAAAAAGTAAATTAACACGTTTAAAATTAATTATGTTTTCATGATTTACTGAGGACATATTTCTTCGAATGTATTCTGAGTGTCATTGTAAATCCTCAATAAAGCTATAGTTTTTGAACTTTATTGATAATAACGCATGCGATATTACTGGATAATAAGAAATCCATAATAAGAAATCCAGCGAAAAAGGCATGTAAAAACGGAAGTAAATCATCACACTGACACATTTTCATAGAACAAGTTTTATCTCCAATAAGTAATGAGAATAATAGCTCAGTGGTAGAGAGTATCCTTCAACAGTCAGAATGGCATGATTCATATCTCGGCTGAGGCAATATTTTTATAGCTATGCTATTTATATCACGACACAGGAGTTAGGACGTGATTTACGTAACAAAAATAATTTATATTACTTTTTTTAATAGGCAATAGAAGGGCATCACAATGGACCCAAATGGGTCTCCGAGTAGAGGTGCGGTATAGCACCATCTTTTTTTTAATTTGCTGCATCTTAGTCCATTTTTTTCATATACTCATATATCACAAAGAGGTATTAAACTGTTTTGTTTTGGTAAAAGAGGACAGAAAATTATGTAAGATTTTTATAGAGAGAGAGAGAGAAAGAGATATGACCACTTAGATCTTCTCCTTGCAAGAAGTGAAAATTGCATAGTTTTGAGTTGACAAACTTTAGAGGGTCAAGTGCCATAAATTTACCATAGTTCTGCTTTAAAAATACATAATACGGTTAATTTTCAATATATTAATTCATTCTCATAACTTTCAAACCGCGGAATTCAAACATCCGCGGAAACTGAGCTGCCAGCCACTGGACGGGTCGCAGGTTGCGTATAGTAACACGGCCGCATAGTAGGGTTACTTGCGAATACATTTAATAAGAACAAGGAACAAGCAGCGGGTGGTAAATAAGATATGAGAGGTTATGCAGTAGGCTCTACAGGAACCAATGAATTACAAAAAACCATAAGCCGGAAACTTCATCACTGACCGAGCGAGTTGATGCCTTTGTCCCTAATAATCATCCAGCCAATATACTTTTTATCTGTTCCTGGGCCAACTCGGCTTATTTAGGGGATAGTTCCAGACAGATTATAACATAATTATGGCAGGACAATTTATCTACCAGGAGGTCACGGTCATAACTATATGAAATCCTCCGGCTACACGTATCTGGGAGGGAGAAATTCATGTTTATATGGTATTACAGAAATATGTTGAGGTACTATGCTCCGATAGGAGTTAAGCTGATAGAAGAAGAATTATCATGGCCGATGGCCAAACCATTTGATTATTTTTCCTTTCTTCTGGTCCCTTGAAATTATCCAGAGTTGACTGTAGATATATACATTTTATTTAACAAAAAAATTTTTCGTTATTTTATCACAAATATTTTTGAAATTCCACTCAGGAAATTGAATTAATTTCCCTAATATTTCTCTCAGTGTTTTGCTTTTAATTTTTCTCCAAACAGCTCTTATTGTACTTTTCTTTTATACTTTTTTGTCTTACTGCGCTCTTTGTATGTTAGTTTTTATTGTTGTTTCTGTTATCTTCTCATATTACTAATAT
Organism: Tachina lurida; assembly: GCA_944452675.1. Classification (NCBI taxonomy): domain Eukaryota; kingdom Metazoa; phylum Arthropoda; class Insecta; order Diptera; family Tachinidae; genus Tachina; species Tachina lurida. The sequence continues at coordinate 163,462,997 of OX101753.1, read as the reverse complement.
GCTTTATGTTTTGAAAATGATCTTGAGCTCTCCATCTTAAATATGCTCTCACTTGGACTCAGTCGTGAAACTAAAATTTCTGTACTCTTTTAAGTCAACTTGTAAATACCCAGTGGGAAAAGGTAAGGAATAGTAAAGGAGAAGGAAGGTAATGAATGCACAGTATGTATTATTTTCATTGCAGAATTCATTACTGTTAATACAGAACATGCCCTAGGAAAGTAATGCGTTTATTTTTTGTGCACATTCCTTCTTCTGCAGATGTGGTAATGCACGTGGTAATCAATGTGAATTTATTGTGCTCGATCAAATTACCCTCCTGTTTCTAAAGGAAAATAATACATTATTTCTCCCATTATTCTGTTATTAACGACCACTTTTCCCGCTGGGTACCATAATATCTAGTCGCAGGTTATAGTTGGTAAGTTAGTGGTGAGAGTATGCTTTTATTTATGTATGTATGTGTGCATTAATGCATTTGTTACAAACTCAAATCAGACATACACAGTGGCCTTTGGCTCTAACCATAACACATGTGAGTGAGCGAGCAGTCGTGGTGAATTAGTTAAACTTTGGAAGGCCCAACAATCTCCCTTATATAGTTTTTTCTTAGTTTTTTTTTGTTTTGGTGTATTTTGTACGAATATTTTGTTTTTTTGTTTGTTTTAAATTTCAGGCTGATGTTTTGGTTTATGCAGTCAGTGTGAGTTTTTGTTATAGTTGTTTTATGTGGCACTGAATGTCACCACACTTGCTTGCAGCATTTTTACCAGGTATGGCATGTTCAGGTAGAAATAACAAAATTTAGTTCTTCGTGTGCTTGCGTTATAATATCATAGAGTTACGGATTTAAGAGAGAAAATATATTAAACGAACGAACGTCTGTGGAAAAGCGCGTTTTTTTCTACTTGCTGTTTGTTGTTTGCCAAGAAAATGAAGTGAATTTATGCAAATTGTAGATATTAAGAAAATATGTAATTGGATAAAAGAAAAATTACAAATAATTTAAAGTTTACTTAAGTCATAAAATCTTAATAAAGAAAAAGCTTTACAAAGAAAGAAAAAATCTCTTCAATAGAGAAAATAAAGTTAATTTTATTCGAGTGGATATGAAAAAAATTTAAATATTTGTTTGCACAAAAGTATTTAAAGAGTGTTAAATATTTGATTCGATTTTCTGAAAGCAACAAGTATTTCAAAAATTTTTTTTTTGAAAGTGCTTAGAAAAGTAAATAATGTAACCCAAAATTCAGACCAACTATAGTATATACACCAGCTTTTTTCTATCTACTACCATTACTACCATAACACCAACTCTGCCTAAGAAATGGAAAAAAATTAAAAGGCGAAAAGAAATATTTTTCAACGAGTCAAACGGGTTCTTAACGCTCATACACACAGTGAAATATAACAAAAATAAGAAAGAAAAATATATACAAAAATAAAATATATATAAATATATATGTATGTACATATGTAAGAAATGAAAAACAACAAAAACAACTTTAACTCTAGTTGCCAGTTTGGTTTGGTGTTTATATATACAGTGTTTTTCAGTTTTCTGGTTGGAAATTGGAAAATAATATACACAACAAATTTTTAACGAAAAAAGAAATATATGTGTATAAAATTACAAATGAAAATATGTTTTTGTAAAAAAAATTATGCATAAAATTAGCACAGATAGATATGTAAAGAAAAGGTAAATTTAAAAGTCAAAATTTAAAAGAAAAATTATTTTCTTCTATGTACACCAAAATAAAAGGAAATGTGTGAGAGAAAAGTAAATAGTAAAATGTGAAAGATGCAAGAAAAGCACAAAATTTATATGAATTGAAATACAAAATATTTAACATTTAAGCGATTTAGTGGATAACAATTACACTGCTTAAGCAAAAGCTAATTTGTTTGTAGCCAAAAGTGAGTTAAAAAGAAATTTTTTTATATAAAAAACAAAAGACTCAAGAACAAAACCTTAGTTATAAGCCAGAAATTAGTTGATGTTGAGTTTAAGTTAAACGAAATAAATTTATAAATGAAATGAAACTTAATAGGCTTAAAAATCATGATAAACTTCACTACAATAGGTGCAATATGTATTAGCGGCCGGTTAAAAATCAAGAAATTTTGCCATTACAAATTATTTTAGAAAAAAATTTATTTTCACTAACGGACCTTAAAAATACAATTTAACTAACTTAAAATATTACTTAGCTACCATAATGTTGTTTAAACACAAGCGTGCATAATTATTTGCATTAAACCGTGTGTCTTGGCTTAACATAATTCTATTAAAACAAAAGACTTGAGACACAAACTCTGTGGTCAGAAAATAATGATGGACGGAGTGGAGTTTCAATGCACTGAAAATTATTAAAATAAAAATTAATTGCATTCAATTTACATACAACTAATTTCAAAGGAATATTGTTTTAAAGATAAAAAAAAATTGTGTTTCTTCAGTTTTTTAAATTTATTAAATATTAAGGTCTCATTCATAAAAAATATTTTTGATAAAATAGATTTCCATACAAAATTTGTTTTATAAAACTTTTATAAAACAGAATTATTTTTTATGAATAAAGCAGTTAAGGTGTTATTTATAAAAAAATTATTTTATGTTTGCTTTGCTAAGCTTTTGTGAACCAAAATAATTTTTAATGAATACGACAGTAAAAATATTAGAGCCTGCCCCACGATGTCGAAACAGAACGTTCGATCGACAAAAACTAATAAAAATAAGATAATCTGTCTTGACTTTCAATATAAGCAATAAATTGTACGTTGTCTGTCGTCATCGCGAGCCAGGCTGATATTTTCTTAATGGAATTTAAGAGTTTTTGTGAAAATATTTAATAACTTGATTTTTTACATGTTTAAGTAAAAAATATGTACTTAGCATTGCAGCAGAAATAATGTTTTTAATGCCAAAATAGTTCAAAAAGCTTTGCTACACAGACTTTCATTACCAAATTTTGTGATTTTCTTTAATTTATGTAATAAAATTCTGTATATGACTCTCCAAAGATATTTCAATCAATCGTACTTAAATATGTTTTTAAAGCAAACGTACTGTTTTGATAACAAATCTTATGTCACCAGTAGCAGGATAAAAGAAAAAATGAGAGGTTCTGAGGATGTGTCAATAAATTCTTGAATTTTTTAATGAAACACAAGTTTTTGGATACAAAAAAATCCTTTTAACTAGTTTTCAACATTTTCTCTTTTGAGTTCTATACACTTTGTCCAAAGTGTCAGCAATTTTTATCCCTTCATTAAAATACATACCTGCTTGTAAAATAATTTTAACGCTGGAGTCAAGTTTTTTCCGCAAAACCATTTTTGTATGTTGGGTGTTAACTCTGCCCCCGTAATCTGTAAGTCGCTAAAGCTAAATCTATATCACTAAAAATCTATAAAGTTCATTTATCGATTTTCGACTTCAAATGCAATTTTCAAACGTGTATTGGTAAATCAGGCAGTGCCTTAAAAATTTAATTTGACGAAATTTTAGTGTTTTATGTTATCGCAAGAAATTAATAATTTTTTATTTGTTCATACATTTTAGAGATATAAATTAGCTTTATCTTTAGCGAGATACCGAATACGGGGGCACGAAAATGTGAGTGGATGCAGCACCAATCAAATAGTATAAATGTAATGTTAATTGTTCCCTCTGGAACCCGTCCCGAAACTATACTTATATAATAACCTAAGGTTAACTGGTGTTTATACTTTTGAAATATGAAATATGCCCTTGTTGTCGAGTGGGTAGCGTGCAAGTCTGTAATGCCAGAGGTTGTCAGTTCGAATCACAAAAAATTACTGCTTAAAAATAAAAAATAATTGCATTTCTCACAATAAAAAAAATTTGAAGTTTTCATTGTTAGAGTTAAGTGTCGGAATGACATTTTTAAAATAATTTATGTATGTTATTCTACACCGATTAAGGCCCTATAAAATAGTTTAGTGACAAGTTACAAGGTACATACAAAGTATCAATTAACGCTATCCTAGGCCATCTCCATGTAAAAGTGACTGGTTCGGTTCATAGGACGTGTTAGAAATGGGACTGGTCCTTATCACTTGGGGATCGATCAAGTGAGTAGTCTTGTGTCAGTTTCATTTCCTGCAGGGTATTTATTCAGTTGATGTCACGTCAACACAATACCAAACAATTGAGGCTCTCGAAAACAATTTGTGCTACTGGCAGTCTTTTTCTGTTTCCTACGGTCGTTGTTTTTGACAACGGGCGAATAAGTCCGGATTTTTTGATATTGTATTAACGTGATGTCGATGCTGACAACCGGAATAAGAGTGATTATTTATTAAATACGTATTATAATAGCAAATGAATATTTGGTCAGTACTCCTGATCTCAACAAAAGTCGTCATGCTTTAGCATTTGAGTAAATCATTTTACATTTTAGAGAATCCAATATTTATAACTACACTCTTTATATCAGACGTAAGATTTTTGATTCCCAAGTGCTGGTATCAAATCAAAACCTAGCGTTCTTTTTTCTGTTACCTTTTTTTTATGCAAAATTGTATTAACTTTTTCCAATTCAAGAACTAAACGATAAAAATTATCGTATGCTTTTGGAACGAGAATAAAACTTTTCAAACGTCCCCGTTCTTCAGCAAAATGAGTACCTTGCTATCAAATAAATATAGAAATAATCAAAATAAGGGCGTTAATTCAAAAAACAATGTTGCCTTATTAACACTAAAGCAATTTGTTTTCAAAATACGAAAAATTTTTGCCAAAAGGCAAAAAAAAATATTTTTAAAATTTTAAACATCATCCGTTGTTCGAAGTATAGACAAGCGTGCTCACTTTTGACAACAAATTGATATGAATTTCAATATTTTTTGAGTTCGGTTACAATGTATCAGTAAGTTTTGTAACACTGTTAAAAATTATAATTTTTGTATATGCATGTATATGTATGTATCCTTAGTTAGGAGAGTGGTCTAAGCGATATACATATTTCTTTTTTAAAGAGAATTAACTTACACTCAGCCAATGAAGGCCTACTACTATTACTAGGTGTTGCCTTCTTTGGGAAAGGGATAGTGATAGAGAAGACAGGTTATGAAGCAAGAAATAGAGGAAAGGTTCAATCTTTTACAAATGTGCTTTTTGCACGTTTATAATACTGCAATGTTGCAGCGCCTCTGGTGTCAATGAGACGTATTAAATTTTTAAAGCTGTGCTTAGTTGCCATTTTATTGGTTATTTTACTTCGCCGATGATTCTGCTTTGCAATACCGACGAAGGAGGGCGCTCTGATGTTACATTAGGACTAGTAACCGCTGGAGCAGGAGTAGTTCAATGACCAGTGTCTATGCCTTCATCACTTGAACTCTCCTACCACAACTGATTGAAAGAAACATTAATGCATATCACAAATATTAAATAAATATTTAAAAAAATTCAAAAAATATTTAAAAATATTAAATAAATTCACAATAATCGAGACTAGTTAAACTAATAATTAAAATGTTGCATAATATAAACATATTTTTTTAATTTATTCAAACTAAGTCTATTAAATATCTTGAGACAAGAAATAGATGATTTACATCACTTCCCTAATTATGGGCACATCTTTATTACTTAAAAGAAATTTTATATTTTTGAATAAATTTTACTTAAACAAATTGTGATATGATGAATCCAAACAATTCTCGTATTCCATTTTTACTGAAAAATTAAAATTCCATTAATGCTACACACAATGGATCAAACATGCACAGTATATAGAAATATGAGCCATATTTCGAAACCTGTTACTTTTTTACAGCGTTTGGAAAATCACTAATCACTACTGTGACTCAATTTATAAAATTTTTGGAAATATAGTTTTTTCATACAAACTGTAAATGTTCTGTATGCTTAAGTTAAAGTAAATAAGGCTAACATATTAATTGTTTTATATCTTTGTCTAGAACAAATCAACAAATCCTGTCAAATCATTTTTTCTGGCAACTATGTTCAGGTCTCAAATTATGGTATTTGCATTTTTATTGACTGAGAACTCCTAAGATTTTGATGAGGTTGAGTGCTAACTGTTTGTTCTTGTCGCTCTTTTTATTAGTATTTCTCGAAATTCCAATACTAGTAAATAGTTTCAAAGCAGAATAGCTGAAATTTGTTGAACAGTGATCACTGTCACTGTATAATATCACTGCTGCTCTTCTTATTACTATGATCGCAGTCACAGTTTAAAAGAAAATCAAGTTAGAAATCACGCTCACAAGGAGCAACATTATTTTAAAATCACAGTATTGCTCATCTCTAATACACAGCGCTAATAATGAAGTTGTAGCGGCCTTAGAAAGGCATCATGTGGTTCTCTGTTACGCTAATGTTTATTTAGAATAATTTGAAATTTCTATGGTGTAGTTTTTTTTCTTAGAAATTCTCCCATATAATTTGATTTCTTTGAAATACGAATTTTATAACTAATTTATTTAATCTGCTAACTTCTGCTATATAAATTAAAATATCAGCTTTCTTAAGCAATTTTTAAAATAATTAATATTCACATTTACTTTCATCTTAAATAAATTCAAAAATTTTCTTTATAACAACGTTAATTTTTAATATATTTTTCTAATCAACTGCCAGGAAATTTGCTTCAACAGATTTACTATTTTTATGTTCAAAACTAAAAAAAAAAAGCTTTAAGCTGCATGACTTTTATCACTTTTTATACAACCAATAAAATTTTAGTCTATTTTTTTATGATTTTTCTTTACAGATTTCTTTTATAATTTAACAATTTTCTTTACTCAATGATCATAAAAAAAATTTCTTTTAAAGCCTTGCTAATGTGGTCTTATTGTTGCAGTGTCTTTTATCATATAAAAACATACAGAGATTTTACTATTTTAGTTTTTTTTTGCTTGTAATTTTATATAAGATGTTTTATTTTATGTCGTTGTTTAAAGTCATAAAATTTAATATTGTTTACAGAGCTAATTCTCGTAAGGGATACGTTTTATTTGAAAGAAAATTAATTTTAAAATTTTATTATATGCATGTTATTTTTGCCCTTTGTAAATTTTTACATTAAAAAAATAATCCCTTTTTTATGTTTTTCTATATCAAAAGAGACTTTGCATAATGCTGGTGTTTAAGTTTTTTTTTTGATATTTTGATTAAATTTTTATAGCCGGCTTAAGGTATTTATTTTCATATTTAGTATGAAAAATTTCACAGCAAGTTTTTTTTTGTACATATTAATATTTATTTTGGCCAAGAGCTTGTGAGATTTAAAATTCCCTTTGAAAAAAAGGGATTAGTTTTAAATGAGTCTAGATGTTAACTAAAATTTTTAGCACTGCCCTAGAGACCACCCATGAGGCAACAATAATTTTTTTTAATAGTTTTCCTACGACTACAGGTGCTGTAATTCTTATTTTTTTATATTGAATCTTTATATTTTAAGTTATCCATGATTAAATGACATTGAAAAGGTATGTAGTCAATATAAGAGTTATTATTTATAAAAGCTCTTTTAATAAGATTCGTGTGAAATAAGTTCTTAAATAAAATCTTGTTGTACAATACTATTTGAATTTAAATGACTAATTGATAAATTGAATAAGATTTTTTCGAAACGAAAATAAAAAATTCCATTTTTTCCTTCAATTTAGGGTAGTGTGATTAGAAAAAAAAAATATATTGGTTTTTTTCTTAAAAATTTGTTTAAAAACAAAAAATACACACATGTTTAGGGTTTTCCAAAAAATGTTTAAGTAAAAAGCAAGTACTTTTTTTTTGCTCACACTACCTACTATAATGCTCATTGAGCGACTAATGGCTTGGAATATCGCCTAAATCGGAATGCATTCCGCTTTTCATATGTCAATCCTGCTTCGAACTTTTATTTCGCTTTATTTGGATTTTTAGAGTTTTGAAGTATAGATATTACTACACCCTTTAAACGATTTGAGATGAAAATATATTTTTTATATTAGATATGCCACGCTTGCGGATCCACCTTCACTTTTTTTAATAAAACACAATTCTCATTATTAACATAAATAGTCATGAAGAGTTTCCAAGATATTGTTTAAGTAAAATATTTCTCTATTTGAGAGGAGCCACGTTCATTTGTCCAATATCGATTATTTTCTAACGTCGCCAGAATTAGCGAAATATCAAGTTTGTGCTTGTCGCAGATACCAAGATATTAAAAAAGATTTAGTTTATTTAGAAGGTGACACAAATTTTGCTCCATTCTTGACTGCTTTTTATAATATTTTTTTTTAAATTCAAAATTTTTAATATTTTGGTTTCTAAGATAGGTGAGGAAGGGTGGTGCTATGTTCCAACTCCACTCAGAGACCCAATTAGGTACATTGTGATTCCCTTCTGTTACCGAAAAAAATATTATTTACCCAACCCATTTGTAGATAGAAGTAACCCTATTATCCGTCATTTAGCCACCGAATTCCCATGATGAAGCCCCTGATGTCCTCTAGTTTACACTTTCCGATAAGTGTCCTCAGCCATATTAGCCTATGACGTTGCAGCAGCTTTGGGCAATGACAGATAATATGTTCAATGGTCTTGATCCCCGCATATCCTACAAAAATCTGGAGTGCCAGTTTCCCAAATGCTGGTTCTTTCTCTAACCGGATAGTGACCTGTCAACGCGCCTATCACGATTCGCATCGACTTCATATTCATGTCCAGTAGCAGTTTGGATCTTCCTGAGTCAAGTTTTGGCCACAGAGCCCTCGAGACTCTATAATCCTCTCTATTTCGCCATGAAGTATTGGTTTTGATTTCTACCAAATTACTGAGTTCCCTGTAGTAATAATCTATCGATGATTTTACCGATCTGTCTGACATTCCCTAATCTAATGCCGGCCCTACTCTTGCCAGCTATATCGGTAATTTCATTTCCCTCAACACTGCTGTGGCCAGGAATCCATCATAGGCTGACATTATATTTATGCATAAGTAAGTTGAGGGCTTTCCTACAGTCACTAACAAGTTTCGATTTGATATAGTGTCCCTTCAAAACATTTAGCGCTGCCTAGCTGTCGACGTGGAAGGTTACCTTCAAGCTAAATTCCTGGCCACCAGCTCCGTCGCTCTGAGGATCGCCAAGATCTCAGCCTGGAAAGCGTTGCATTCATTCGGTAGTCTGAAAGAACTACGAATATTCCTTCGCAAATATATAGACATCAGCCCCTGTGCCTTCCTCCATTTTTGATCCTTCTGCAAAGAATGCACTACCCTCATAGACACCCAATAAGCAGCCCAATCCGGATTTACGAGTGAGGGTGTTCTACTAAAATTGATTTTAGTGACTTTATAGTCCGTAAGCCCAGGGTTTACGGATCCCTGATCACCAAAACTGATCTTGTTTAAGATTGATGTGTGACGTGTTATTCCTGTCGTCACCAAACCTGTTTCTACGAGTCTAAGGATACTTCTAGTCGCCGTCCCCACCACAAAGTCCTCTATTGGAAGTAGATGAAGAATGACGTCCAAGGCAGCCTGAGCACCTGTAATGCCTATCGAGGCAACTCTCTGAACCTTAGCAAGTAATCTCCTGTGACTTTCCTTCCTCAACGCCTCCCACCATAGCACACAACCATAGGAAATAAGCAGCTTGACAACCGATGTGTAAATCCAGTTTTGTATCTTCGGTTGCAGACCCCCAGCTCCTTCTTATGGATTTCCTGCATGCGTAGTATGCCAAAGATATCTTGAACATTAATAAACTATTGTTCCTTCTAGCCCATCAGTAATACGCTGCAAGCAAATCAGTAAGATCAGAAGATAAACAAAAATTTGCACTTTATGAGAGCAGTGCGCTTAATTTTAAATTTTAAGATTGTTTCCAGCGAAAATGCACATTATCAACAGACTTATCGCTAGAAAATTTTGGAGTTCTCCCTACATTAGTTTTCCAGCTATTTCAAAGTAAATATTTTCTCTTTTTGTGGGAGGTGCCACACCCACATATGCAATTCCAAAAATAATTCTTTTGGGTAAAACAACGCACATTATAAAATTCATTACTAACATTACAAAAGTTTACATTTCTTGCTGCATTGTATGCAAAGATATTCCAAAATAAAAAAATTTACATATATGAAGTGCCACGCCTACTTGATTTATTCACTCTTTTTCTATTTTAATAGCTTATAAGGACAATGGAGAAACTCCTGCAAAATCTCAGGTGTTCTAACGTACTAGTTGCCAAGATTTTTCAGAATAAGCATTTGCTATATATGTGAGCTTCCACGCCCACTTCTTTAAGATACCGCCTTTTTGTTGCCCTTGTCCCGCTTTTTGCAAAAAAAAAACAACCATTTGGACACATTATTCATGCTCCATAAGGTGCCTGTTAGTGCATTCAAGACTCTGTTATTTGATTTCAAAAGTAGAAAAGACTGTCAAAAAACCATTCCCGGATTTTTGGGTTCTCAACCGTAGTGAAACATAAGTGTGTCTTCGACTGTTATGAATAATTGAGTTATTATTTCTTTCAACCAAGAGGTAAAGAGAGGCACTGGGTATTTGGAAGTTGTTATGCTTTGATAACGTTCCTTTAAGAAGTCCACAATGGTGGCCAATTATTGCGTAATCCTGCCACTTGCGTCTTTTACAATTACGCCAGATGAGAAAATAGTACAGATACTCTGTATGGCCCAGGTAGCATTTTGTATCATAATCCAATCGTTTCCGAATCAGCTTACGGGAAAAATAACCGTATATGAGCTCATTTTTCGATCATAAATGATACTCCCGTTGTGAGAAAATGGTACCCTACAGATGAATCATACAAAAGAATCAGTTATGATACGATTTGCTGATTATTTTTGAGCAATTTTCATATTAAGTCATTTAAATCACCTTTTTGCGGTTTGCATGATGTTCCTCTATTTTCAAGAAATCATAATTTGATCATATAGATGAATCATAAGTGAATCCTCTTTCAATCGCCCAAGTGATAAATCACTTTTTAATCATCAAAAGCGATCTGTAGAGAATCATATAAGATATTTCTGCCAAAAATTATCACCCAAATGCTAGCTGGGGGGTTTGCATATCACAAGGTATGTGTGAGAGTTTAGTTTCATTGTATGTGTAGTTAATCATTTTAAGCCGGATATAAGGTCATATTTGGCAACAAATAATTTCCCTTCCATTCTTCTAATCTGTGCTCTGCGAAGCTACTTCCATAATGATGATTACAGTCGCTTCTGGCTTAAATCTAAAGTTATTTTAACTCGCTGAAATCTTTTACCTTCGGATTAAAAACTTTCAGAGCTTCTATGTTTTATTAAAAAGGAACTTCTGAGCAACTTCTTGTTTCCATAATTCGCCCCATCTACAAACTCTACGAGTATAAATGCAACTTCCATATTCTTAAGTTTGACCACGAATATAGACGATTCGTGGGATTTATCTTGTTAGCTTGTGGTCCAAGAGGCGTTGATTTGTTGGACGCTAGACCTATCACTTGTGAATTTTTTTAAAATTAATTATAATAAATCACTTGCACATGTATATTAAAATACATTTATTTCTAATTAAACTACATAAAAAGTGTTGACATTTCTATTGCACTGTTGCGAGCCAAGTGGTAATAAAATAAATAAATCTGACTTGTTTGTTTGTTTAAGTTTTTTTTTTATAATAAATGTATGGCTTCTAAGATACTCGTACTTAGTTAGCAGCAAAAAGATAAAGTTAATTGCTACTCAATTCGGTAAAAAATATTAATTGCGTACAATTAATACGTTTGTTTGCCTATTTTATTGGTCTCTGTGTTAAGTGTGCGTTAAAGTTTAACGAGCAATTTAATCCAATTGCTTGATGTGTGGCCTGGGTGTTTCTAGCAACTCCTGGCCATGTTTTGTGCAAAAATTTAGTCATAGAAATGTATATATGTATGTATATATATTTGTTTTTATGGCATTAATTTAAAGATTTGCGTGTTGTGTCTCTGTGCCGTTTTTGCAGTTGTCGTCGTAAATAGAAAAATCAAAGAGACATATAAAAACTTATAAAAGTTTTAAATATCTTTGTGGTATAAATTATTTAAAAGAAATGTATTAATACGAATACATGTGTGCGTTTTTGTTTACCGTTTGTTATTTATTATAAAATTGTGGGCAGGAAGAGGGAAGCATGAATGCTTGTTGGGTGTTTTTCAATAGAAAGTAGGTGTCTTAAGTCTTTTGTTTTTATAGAGTGAAATGGAGAGAACGATTCATTCTGAAATTACATGCCTGTGGCTACGGAAAGTGGTAAAATGTATGTATTAATTAGCTGCAAATTACAAGAAATAGGCATTACTTGTTACAAATAAAAAAAAAATAAACTTGAACACAAGATCTGGGTAAATAAGTTGTTGTAAAGAAAATAACAAAAATTATAATATATATAAAAGTTGGTCAAAACTGATTATGATTTAGGAACACACTCTGACAGGCACGTTTATTTTCATTTTGACAACAGCTGATGTAAATGGTTTAGGAACACTTTTTTTGTTTTAGGAAAAACATGTTTAGTTTTCTGAACATAGTTTTTGTCTCAAACAGATCAAAATGAGAAAAAATGAGGAGGTTATCAATTCAATATCAATTCAACAGGGTGCCCCTGTGGCTGAGTGGTAGCGATGCTAGCCTCTCATTCCAGAGGTCGTGGGTTCGATTCCCACTATAGACCAATAGACCCTGGGTGTAAAAAAAAATTCGTCTGTATTTTTTTTACATTATTACTTTATACCTCGGTACATTTTAGACCGATGGGAAAAATTCCTTTCCTGTCTGAGAGGGTATAGCTTTTCATTAGTCCCATTGTAACAAAATGGGCGGGGATATGCCCCCTAATTTTTTTAATTTTATTTTATGATATTCTTCTTATTTGATTGCTGTGAAGCCTAGCAAACACCTTCAGTTCTTGGAATTACACACCTTTAAAGTTTAAAAATGGGCGCCCATTAAAACTTCGTATTATTATTCACATGGTTCTGTTTAACTGATTTTTACGCAACTTAACACACACCCAGAGCTCTTTAAAAGACAAAATCTTGAATTTAGTGTGAAGAGGTTAGCCCATTAAAATATAGATTAACATTTCACGTACTTTTTGTTAACCAACATATTTTAACATTTGTTTTGTGTGTTTGGAAGAGTTTACTTCCACTTTGGTCCCATAAATTTTTTCGAAAATGTTCTATCAGATCCTTGCATTGCAGCCGGTTTTTTGACAAAATTATTATTTGTTTGTTTGTTTATTTTGCAGCAGAGTGTTTGATTTCGACTAAAGAACGCGTGGTAATTTTTGTTTCTTTTTTCTCGAATTGACAAACATTAAATTTTTCATTTGAGAGCGTATGGCCAGGCTTACATCTGTGTGTCATGTACCCGAAAAAGCGTAACCACTAACTACTAATGAAAAACTGTTTTATTCAGACATGTATTGATTGATGTAAATAGTTTCCAATCGTGTTGGATTATATAGAATTGTCTATTAGTTGTGTATGAAACTGTTAAACTTAATAAATACGTGTCTAAATCAAACAGTTTTTCATTACTAACTAGTGGTTACGCTTTTTTTTGGGCTTATGACACACATAAAATGCCAGATGTAAACTCAGCCTATCATGTTTCTATTTTTACGCTCTGGATCCGATAAATACTGTTTTGGGGCTTGAGAGCAAAAGTTGCCAGCGCTTGCTATTATTTTCTTGCTCTATCAAATGTTACAATTATTGTAATTTTTAATCGATTAAAGTTGTGATATGTGTTAAGCATTAAAAAAATTTCATAATGAAACAAAATTTACAGATGTGCTTTTTTATTGGTAGTTGTAGCGTAGTTCAGATTTTAGAATAATCTAAGTAGAGATGCTCTTGCATGTTGGAATCGGCTTTAGTCATGGTTGCTAAAGAGAAAATATATGAGGATAAAAATTGCGCCAAAAAAATTGAGATAACTAAAAAAAATCGTAAAACGAAACAAATCGTCAAAACCAAAAAAAAAAAAACAAAATTACAATTATTACAAAATTTTTTTAATCCCATATTTTCTTCCAAAATTCTCTACAACTTAAAATTAACTGTTAATAAGTTTCAATGAAAAGTTTTTGTGAAAAAAAGAAGGTTACACTAAGAGAAAAATTATCTAAATTTAAGAACAAAATGTTTGAAATTAGATTGCAAAAATCTTAATATATCAATTTTGAAATTTGGTCAGTAAGATTGACGTTCTCAAATTTAAACAAAAATTCTTAATTTATAGAATGACTTCTTAAAATCAACAAGGCGATCTTGAACTTTAAGAACGCATTCTTAAAATCAGGAACGTAATCTTAATTTAAGGAATATATTCTTGAATTTTTAAGAATATGATCTTAATTTAAGATTTTTATTATGAACATAATCTCGAATTCGGTCTTAAAATGAGATTTTATTCAAGATTACAATATTAAATGAGATCTTAAAAAAATTAAGATATTGTTCATGAATCAAGTATTTTTGCATTTAACAGACTACTAAGGTTAAAATAATTTGATTTCGAGCGTATAATCTTGATTTTAGCACGTTTTTTTACTTCCAGAGTGATTCCATGGCCAAGATTTTATGCAATTTTTAATTTTAGAGTTTACAAAGAAAGGTAATAGATAGGAGTAGCGTTCAATACGTACGAGTATTTGTATAAATATATAGTTTTTGCTCCCAAAATGCTCTACAAATTCAATGAAAAAATACTGAAATGAATAATTTTCTATGATTTTTAACGAAAACTTTTTGAACAAAGAAACTCATTGGTAAAGTTGAATATATTATTAAAACTGAATTCCACGGTCTTGTCAATTTTTAAGTTTCTTATAATTTCTAGAGCCCAAATCATCTATAAGAAAACGGAATAGATGAGAGTAGCATTTAATACATGAAAGCTGTTGGTGAACTTTAAAAAATTTCGAAAAATTGCCTTATTTATTAAAAGCCTTATTTATGAAAATTATTAAAGCTTTATAAATTGGTTTTACAACAGATTGTTATGCAAAACTTTTCTTATTAAGCCTTTATAAAGCCATAATAATTTCTATAAGTAAGGCTGTTCATTTTTAAATGCTATTATAGCTTCTGTTTCTTTGTTTCAATTAATAATTCTAGTGCTGATTCGCTGCCAAGATCTATAAGAAAAGGGAAAAAATGAGAGTAGCGTTCAATACATAAAAGCTGCTGATGAACTTACAAAATTGCGAAAAATCGCTTAAAGTTACAGATTTATCTATTGAAACTATTAAGGCTTTATAAAAGGGTTTTAAAACAAATTTTCATAATTTTTTTTATTAAGCTTTTATAAAAATTATTAAGGCTTTATAAAGGAGTTTTAAAACACATTTTTACACAAAGTTTTTCTTATTAAGCCTTTACAAATCCTTGATAATTTATATAAGTAAGGCTGTAAGTTTTTAAATTATATATATTATAACTTTTGTTTGCTTCTGTTTTCATTTAATAAGGCTAAAGATCGTATTTTCAAAGCTTATGTTATAGTTGTAAAGGCCCTTCAAAATATCTTGTGCTGATTCGCAATATTTCAGAGTAGAAATTTGGCATCGCCAAAATATCTGATAACACATAATTAAAGACAAGACCTCTTAACTAACAGTAACATTTAATACATTCGGTAATAATTAGATAATTTTATTGAAAAAAATCTTGGTAAGAATTTTTTTTTCTGCAGCGGATGTGAAAGAAGTTGCTTTATAAAGTTTTGAGTGTGTTTTGGCTATAAAATCCCAGTGTAGCTCCAAATGAATTTATTTTGAAAACAATTATGTTTTTTCTGTTTCCCTTAGCACATTAAATTTTTCTTTCTGAAGTCTTTTCAAAATTGCTCATTTAATTAAACTGTTTTTCTACTTACTCGTACTTATAAATTGGTAAAAAAAATTTGCACTGTTTTTGTAACTTCAGTTATACCTTTGAATGTCTAAAGAGCATTAAAAACATTTTAATTTCTTCATTTATTACTATTTAGTAAATAATGAGTGTTAATTAAATACGGAAATACATCAAGTTGACGTTTCGTTTCAAAATTAAATAAAAGATACAACAATTTTTTATTTTCTTTTGCTTAAACTGTTTTCACAAAAATATATAGAAAAAGTGTAGCATGACACTTAATTGATTCCAGGAATACAATATAAAATAAGTAGTAAACAAGTTAAATGTTTAAACTAAAATTGTTTTTCTTCTTCTTTCTTTTCTGTAAGAAAACACAAGACTTGAGCAACAAACTTCTTTTCCAACAGTTAGTTTTGATACTATTGCTGGGTTTGTTTTTTTTTTATATTTATATTTCTTATGGCTTGCCTTTGTGCAGCAAGCCATTATATTATTATTGTATTTCCAGAACCGAACTGAACAGCACAGAAATTATCATTAATTACACAATCTGCACAATATATTTTTGTTGGCTTTTATTTTATTTTCGTTTGAGATTTTTTGTTTTCTTTTTCATCTTCATTTATTATTGCTAAGAGATTAACGCATCATAATTGCTATATCTAACATATGCGAGTATCATTAAATTTAACATTACTGCTGTAGAAATGAGAACACAGAGCCCACCTGAAATTGCCACTTGAACATGCAATGCAAGGCATTAAAAGAGATAGATCAACAAACTTAAATTTCATATCTTATCAATAGAAGAATACAAAAAAAAATATATATACAAACAAATAAACATACCACAAACATAGACAAACAACAAGAACATTGCGGTATGCCAGCAACAAAATACCAAAACAAAAAAAATTATTTTATTTTTTTGCTTCTTTAATAATAATGAAATTATAGAACTAGAAAAACAAAAAGACTGCAACTGAATACTACAACTACACATAAAAGTGTAATACAAAATCACCTGAAATGTAGAGAGTATGATGGGGTACACTTTATTTGCTTGCCTCATTCTCCTCATTCAAATCTAAGCTGCATTGAACACAACAAACGGAAACCATATGCACTTGCCAGCAATGAAGCATGGCACAAAAAAAATTAAAATAACAACAAATAAAAAATATTGTATTCATACACATTTTTATTTTTGTATACAATTTCTATCTATTTAAGTTGGGGAAAAATACAAAAACCTGTCTTACAAATAAATAAATATAAAATAAAAATACTGTAAAGAAGACAGACACTCACAGAAATGCCTGGACAGGCGGCTAAACGTAATGTCATCTATGCCAGCGTACAGCTAGAAAACAGAGCCTACATGCATTCAAACATGGTCAAATAAAAATAAAAAAATACATTTTGTAGTTTTAACCATGTTTTTCGAGCGCATACTTGCAGCTTTTTTTCTATATATTTTTGTTATGTATTTTCAGTTGCCTTAAGTATGACTTGTGTGTGATTGGTAGTGGCGATGAGGAAGAAGGACGAGGAGTGAGAGGAGGAAAAAACATGAGGTGTTAAATCAAAAATATGAAAAACACTCACATTATTAGATTGGATTGTTTTTCTAATTTTTATTTTTCTTCTCATTTTTTTTATTTATTTTTTTTTTTTGTAAATGTAAATGAAAAAGTTTTGCATTTGGCCGGCCAGTACATCACACAAAAGTATTAGAGAAATATTTAAATGAAAAACTAAGTGGAAGTTTCTTTAAAAGTAAACTAATGGTTGGGAGCAGAAGTATTGCAAGCAAATAAATTATTTATAAAGTTTGATAATAATGTCGTTGTTAAGAAAATAAAAATAACTTGGCAACTCCTAAAATAAAGTTAATGTACACTGAGAGTCATTTGAATAAGGAATTAAGTTTTTCATAGGCTTCCAAAATACACTTAAGTCGAAAATTCAACTTTAATACCAGAAATAAGCAAAAATAAATCAAATTATATAATTGCTCGAGTTATTTTTTAGGGTTGCCAACACTTTAACTTTATTAGCTCTTAAAGTTTTTGGTTATTTCCATTAATAAAGTTGAATTTTCCACTTACGTGTCCTTTAAGACCTTTAATAGAATTTCATGACAAATATGCCTGCAGAATATTTCGACTATGTACATCACCGTTTTGAAGTCGTTTTTTGATTAAAAAAATGGCCAAAACTACGAATTTCCAGAGGAGTTAGAGGGTTAATGAATGCCAAGAAAATGTTGGTTGTAATGTTCTGAATAAATGTTCTGCATATACTTTAAGCCAGAAACCTAAGAATCACACGACTTTCTATTTTTTTTACTACTAAAGGGTGCAACTTAAATAGGCCGTAAAATGAGTTTCAGATGTAAGCTTTTAAAACGGCCATACATGAATAGGACGAGATTATCAGTTCGTCTCTATTTTTTGGGGGTGCTACTTCATAGCTCGGTACATTTTAGACCGATTTGAAAAATTCTTGCATTTTCTGAGAGTGTATAGCTTCCCACTGGTCCCATTGTAAAAAAGTGGGCGGGGACACGCCCACAATTATTTTCTTTTATGATATTCTGCTTATTGAATTGCTGCAAAATCTAGCAAATACCTGTGTTTCCAGCAATTACTTAGTTTTAAAGTTAAAAAAGTGGGCTTGTTTACGCCCATTAAAATCTATTATTATATTTCACGTGGTGCTACTCAACCGATTTTTACAAAACATATCAAACACTTTGAGCTTAATTACAGACACAATTTTTCATTTGAGAAAATGGGCAGAGTCACGCCCATTAAAATTTAATATTTAATTTTAAGTGGTTCTACTGTACTGATGTTTACAAAACTTAACAAACAGCTTGAGCTGTGAAAAACACAAAATTTTGCATTTTAAAAATGGGCGGAGGTACGCCCATTAAAATTAAATTTTATATGCCATACATTTTTTCGAAATTGTTCTATCAGATCTTTGCAGATCTCGTGTGTTGGACAGTGTAAATAATCTGACCTTAGAAGTTAGACATTATTTTTTCCATTTCATCAGTTTGTGTTTTTTAGCGATATTTTGCTTTCTGCTGTCAGAAGTTTACTGCCAGTTTTTTTTTTGATAGGGAACGTGTTGCTCTATCCGATGAGACCAGAGGAAACTCAAAAAGACACGATACCGATATTTGTGTTTTGCCAATGAAAATATACTATGTACAGACGGTTGTCAGATCTTAAAATATTCCCAGTAAAATGTGCTCAAAATTTTTTACAACCTTGTGAACTGGCAATTTTTGTCAGACGTCGTTGCCAGAAAAATCATTGTCAGTCCATTGCAAGAGTAGCATTTGACAACAATTTGTCAGACATCTTACAATCGTGTGAACCATGATATAAATATAGAAGGTACTTCCATTCTCTCTTTGTTTTTAAAAAATAAGTATTTTTGAAGTTTGTTTTTTGAGAGAAATTAAAAAAATGTTCCCACATCGTAAAAAATATAAGTCTTCCCCTATAAATTTTTTACAAAAATGTGGAATTATCTCAACAAAATTTTGAAAATAAATAAACTGATATACATGACTACACATCTGTGAAGTTTAAAAAGTGTTTATGTAATAGCTTGGCGCATCTGTTTAAGTTTTCTGCCTAAAATAAGTATTTTAACTATATTTTCATCCAAATTGATTGATGATTTTGATTAGTTGACAATGAATTTTCATTACGTTTAACAAATGTTTGTTGATATTACATCTTGTTTAATCTATATAATTCGCTTCTTGTTGATTGTCAAATGTTTTTCTATAAAATGACTTAAATACCCGATCAGATAATTTTGGCAAGTCCATTTCACAGATTTTACAGGCTCTTAGACACTGTTGGGCGGATACCAGATATGTAGAGAACTCAAAGAATGGTACATTCATATTTTTACAATGATATTTTGTACGTCCACAGTTTGTAATATGCAGTTCATTTCCGCTTTCTGTAACACAACAATACATTTACAATGCATTTCATTGCTTTTCAAGATAATAAAACATTTATCATTCCAATTTTTTTTAAATTGTTTGAATTTATAAGAAAACTTCTGAAATAATTTTTCAATAAAATTTTCAAACAAACAGGAAACAGAGGGGAAATAATAAATTAATACGGTAGCACGATTTTACTGGAAACTTCAGAATACCTATCCTTGTCAGAAGGTGAATGTCAGGAAAAAATGAGAGAATGGAAGTACCTTCTATATTTATATCATGGTGTGAACACATTGCAAACTTATTGCCATATATTTGTCAGACATTTTAATATTGTCAGATGCGCGAGGTTTGTATTTATTTTGAATATTTACCCTCATATTTATAAAAAAATAAAATATGTTTGAAATCCATTTTAAGAAAATTTTGTATGAAAAATTTTAAATATAACACATTTCAAACTCATTTTAAATTTTATGAATATATGGTTTAAAGTTTATTTACTTAATATTTATTTTAATCACCTAAAGACTTATTTAGGCTAGATATTGAAAGAAAATTGATTTTAATTAACATTCAAGCAAGCAAAGAACGTCACTTTTCTCAGCGCCAATAATTTACACAAACACTAATACAAGAAATACATATGTATATGTACATATATAAATATATGTACATATATACTATAAATAAAAAGACATACAAAAATTTAAAAATGTGATGATAAAAATTTGAACAGAAATGCATGCAGGCAGTAAGTCAAGCAGACACACATGCACCGCATGCTGCAAAGAACAAAAAAAAAGAAAAAAAGGAAAGATCCACAAGAAAATTAAAAAAGAAGAAAAAATAAAAACAACCCAAGATGTAGAAAAGCACAAAAGCAGCTATAAAGATCAGCTCAATGGTAAAGAAAATGATGTTCTAAATGTTAATGTTGACTGGACTAACTATTTGTTGTGTTGTAAGACTACTCGAATGAATCCATCGGCCAAAACGGACTTGAGCAAAGGGGCGAGCAAAACAAATGAAATAAAAACAAACAAGTATTTAAACTAAAGCAGCATCCAGCGAAAAACTTAAATTGACAGCATGATTAAATATTTAGAAATTTAATTTAAATTAAAAAAAAAAGAAAAAAGAACTCAATTACAGCCGACTAGAATAAATGAAATAATTATTTTAACCTTTTGCTGATCTCGCTCGGTATTGTGAAATTAATTTCTTTAGTAATTTTCATGTCTTCTTTTGCCATAAACACTTTATAAAAGTTTGCAAATGATATGACAGGTTTTTTCTTCCAAATGATCTCTGATTTTTATTTGTATATTATTTCTCTGTTAAAAGAATGCTGGGGCTCTGGGAAAAAAGTGGTAAATCCAGCATTTCTTTGCTGACTTTTTTGTTTTCTTCTTTATTACATACGTACATTTCAAGTTGGTGCCCCATCAGTCATCGCAATTTTTCTAGCCGTGCAGCCAACTAAATAAACAATCAAGCAAGCAGCCATGTCATTGAGAAGTGTCAAAAATGTTGCCTTGATATGTGGTGTCACAAGTTAAACCATAAAAATTTCTTCGTATATTGCAAATATTCGTTTTGCGAAATAGTTTTTGTTTCAATTTTAATTTCCTGGCTGGGGCATCACTTTATAATTGTTGAAATTATAAGTTCATAAAAGAAAATGAGAAAAACTTTAATGGATCACCACTGCTAATGCGTGGAACTCGGATAAAAAAAAATAAATTCTAACACTCAACGGTAAATTCACTTTAAAATAATTTCTTATTTGATTGAAAGCAGAAATGTGGCGTACTGTCTGTTAATTACGTCTTTTTCAATCCAGCTTTTAAGGCCATAAATAGTTTGGGAGAAATTAAGAAATTCCTCAGTTGTAGGATTAAAAGAACTGAAGAAAAACAAATTCAAACATTTTTATTTTTATTTTATAAAGCATTAAAAAGCTGTTCTAAGTATTTGCAAGAAAAGCAAACGAATCATTTTCTTCAAATTACTTTAATAAAATTTTTATATACATAAATACTAAGACAAATAAATAATGCATATTTGGATTTGATCAGAAAAAAAAAAATAACTGAGTTAATTATACACAGCAAAAAAGGAGATAGTTGTCCTAGAACACCCGTTTAAAGCTATGCTACAATAAAAATAAACAATGCAATAAAATTATATTATATGATAATGTCAAATTTGCCGAAAATATTTCAAAACATTTCTATTTATTTCCCATCATTTTCTTTCCTAACTGCATACGATTAGTGTATTGTTTGTGGCCGGCGGCAGCTGTTAGCCGGGATACAGCCGATCGGCTTCAATCTCTGGTTGTGCTCTTGTGCAAAAACAATACAAAAACAAATTGAGCAATCGTTATCATTGTTTTTGTTTTTGTTTCACTCACTTCAAATAACGAAACAAAACAAAATCAAACAATTTGTTTCGTTTATTTTCGTACTCTGCTTTTAAGTACAAAGAAATCAAAACAAAAATTATTTTTTATAACTGTAATAGTGTCGGTTATTTTTGTTACGAAAATCACGTCCTAACTACTGTAGCGCGCCATAAAGAGCATAGCTCTAAAAATTATGATAAGTTTATGTTTTAACTAGTTTTAACAGGTTTTTAAATTTGATTTTAGTTAAATGCCTTACACATACTATATACCACAGCAGACTTCATGAACACACGACTTTAAATGCCGCTAAGTACATTTGTCGCCTTGTAGCCATTTACTTAATTATTTTGTAGACTGTAGCGGCATCATGATAACCTGGTATTCAAGTATAAATACATATTTCTTTTAAAATTTACGGCCTGTCCCACGATGTCACCAGAAATCGTTCGATCGACAACTTGCAAAGAACAATAACATCAGAAAATTTGTTGCTGTGTGCAATACAAGTTGTCGATCTAACGATTTATGGTGACATCGTGGCACAGGCCGTTACTTTTATCACTTAAATGTTTACAACTGAATCAATATATTTCTTTCGAATTTTGTAATGTTCTTTCGATTAAATAATGTGAAATAATTGTCGCTGAAAAAAATAAATAAAAATAAGTTTAACTGATCTTCAATGGCTAATTAAGCATGGACAACAACCTGCCGCCATGTTGCCTTCTCATATAAAGATGTATATTCTATCCTTGACAATTTGAAATCGGTAGCTTGCTTTGCTGAATGTGTTTAATGCTTTTTTAATTATTTTTATTTGGTTTAATGAACATATAGTAAATAGTTTTAATAAAAAAAGTATTTTCCATTCTATTCAACTTTTACAAAATTTTAATTTCACAAATCCTGTGGGAGGTGCTATTTCAGAAAAATATTATTTAAGTTTTTAAGTTAGAAATTGTAAACAAGATAAAGTTTTTTTCTATATTACCATAATAAACCAAATGAAAAGAAAGCAAATGATTCGTTTTATATATTTTCATATCCTGATTTTAAAACGAAGCTTCACGTTTATTTTATTGGGGGTCGGTGCTCTGCCATGATACGTCCTCAGACCTGGCTATTTCTTTCTGTGTTGTACCGTGTTTTATAAAAAAAACTTTGATCACGGTGTGTAGCTTAACAATATTTTTTCTTTTCATAATACATTAAAATAAATAAACTTTTCAAAATTACCGCCTTGAACAAAAAAGTTTTGCTCTTAAGTCTTTAGTTTTTTTTGAAGTCAAATTTACGTTGTTAAACAACTGCAAACTAATATCATAATATTCTTCTAAAATACCTTGAAAAATTCAATCATCTGCTCTAATACAGACATAAATGATAGAGATAGATAGGCTGGATCAAAGATCATCAAGGGAAATTTAATAGTTTATTATAGACTGTTGATGTTTATATAAACAAAAAAAAAAACTCCAGAATGCCATTAAATGCCTTAAGTCTCTATTTATGACAACTAATACACTTCAAACTGTAACGTAGAGCATTAAAAGCATTTCATGGAATAGAGAAAGATTTAAGAAACTTAAATTTAATTTGTCCATAAATAAACATAAATGTCAATGGAAAATTATTCCAAAGAATGAAAAAACATTAGTTTTACTAGTTTTTTCGTTTCACTTTGCTTTTACTATAATAAAAAAACTTTTTAAACTATTTATGTTAAATTTTTCTTTTAAAATTTAGTTTTGTTTTTCTAGTTCCCTAATAAAAAGTTTAGTTACTTATCTAGACTACTGAGTGGTGTTATCTTTTGTTTTGAAGAAAATTAAAACCTTTTATTCTTTACATTAATTTAGTAATATTTTAAAAAAACTTTTGATAATATATATATTTTTTTCATTGTTATTATATCAACACCATAACTAAAATTTTAAATGTCTATTTTTGGTCTACATCTTATATTTTGTTTTTTATTACAACCAAACCAAATGAGTTTTTTTTTTGTTTGTTTTATTATAATTTATTTATTTTTAATATTTGATTGTTTTGGCAACAATAATTTAAACTAAATAAGGAAGTCTTAAATAAGGGGTCTGTCTGTCTGTCTGTCTTGATAAATGCACAAAGCTTTAATAATATTAAATTGTTGAAAATCCATATAAAGGCAACAATGACGCCAAGTCAGTAACAAATATTAAAGTACAAAATGTTTAAGGAATATTGTAAAAAAAAATAATAATACTGTGGCTATAGAACTAGAAAATTTTAAAATATCTAAAACTTGCAATATTATACAAAAACTACTAGACGTCGTCCTTTTAAAACTGAATATTTTTACGGAAATTTCAATCGATTACTTATATTGAAAACAAAACCAATTTCCTTAGTTTATTGTTGTTTCCCAATACAACTTGTCGATGGACAGTTTTCCGTCAGCATCGTGAGACAGGTCTTTACTAAAAAAGTGTTTTACATTTTTCCCATTTTTTATACCAAAAAGGATCGTTTTAATTCCCAGAAAATACTTGTATAAAGAGACAATCGAAATCCATTGAAAGGAATATTTTAATGCAATTACATTTTAAGTTCAATTGACCCTGCTCTTGTCGATAAGCATCGTCTTTTATGCAATTTTTTTTAAATTATCGGAAGACAAGAAAAATTAGATTAGAAATCAGAACTAAGCAAATGGGACGATGAGCCTTATAAGATGTCGCTCATCGTTCCATTTTCACAACTGATCATACTATTTGTACAGTACCAAAATTTTTTTTTGCCACTCCTGGATATCTGGGATGTTTAAAGCTGTAACTATTTATATTTTAGTGTGCGATATATTAAATACAATCCACAGTCAATGTCCATTGATTGGCCAAGAAGACTTTCGAAAAACCTAAACTTTCAGATATGTTATTACGAAGCCTTTCACCGTATAGTAGACTTGCGCCAAACTGGGTCAGGTGGTCATTTAAAACACAAGCATATGAGCAAATCTATTTCAACTTTATGGTAGAAAATGACGGATTAAATGAGTTTGTCCCTAATCTCGCCTATCAGCAATCCAAGAGCTGTTTAAGAAAAAAGCTCAACCCAGCTGCAACAAATCATTCTTCTAATATACTAATTATAGCTAAAAAATTGCAGAATTAGGGTGCTTTGTACTTGTAGCTCTATCGACCATTCGGCTAAACGCCCTTTATGTAAAACATGTTTGCATGATCAGCAATAAATATATGTAAATGTTTCATTTAATATTTTAATATTTAATACATTATAAATGTATCACCACCCATTGTGAACAGTTTTTCCCTCAAAATATTTTCCTTTTTCCCCAAAATGCAATTGTGAATAATTTCTCCCCAGAAATATGTTTCTTTTTTTGATTCCCCTTGTCGTAAATGATATTTTTTACATAGATTATTTTTACTTTTCCTTTGAATTTTTTTACCTTATTTTTGCAAGCGAACTGAATCACTACATCACTTCTTTTCATTACTAAACTTTCAATTACATATTAAAAGTTATAAATAATTATTTCAAGGACAATATCAGTGAATAATTAATGTCCAGGATTAATAACAATAATTCCGTGCAATACCTTCTTTCAGTGAATATGAACCTCTTTGGTTCACATGCAGTAAATTTAATGGCGATGGCATACTTAATAACTTTTTTCACGGTATCTTAAATATTTAAAACCATAACTTTATGCTTAAACCAAAAATTTGTATTTTTCTTACTATCAAACATAAATTTGTATGATTTTTAATTAATTTTTAAGCTTTGCAAATATTCTTCCAGTTTTTTTACATTCTTTAGGAATTGATAGCGGGCACAAACGTTGCCATGAAGTTCCTGATGGCAAATTTCCTCTCATGTGGAATGAAAATCTCATGGGAGCAAAAATTTCGTATTTTATTCACAATCAGGGTGTACGTATTTTTATTTTATTTTTATAGCTATGCTATTTATTGCGCGATATAGGAGTTAGGACGTGATTGTCGTAACAAAAATAAACGACAACTATTACAGTTATAAATTTATTTTTGTTTTCATTTCCTTGTACTTAAAAAAAGAAACGAAACAAATTGTTTGATTTTGCTTTTGATTTTGAAGTGAGTGAAATAAAACCAATAAGAACGATTGGTCAATTTGTTTATAGTTTGTTCTTGCGCATGAGCACAAAGCAGAGAACACAGCCGATTTGCTGCAAGCCGACAAACAGCCGCCGCCACCCACAAACAATACATTAATTTAATCGTACGCCGCTAGCAAAGAAAAAATGGGAAATAAATGGACACGTTTTGAAATATTTTCAGAGAGTTTGACATCATGATATAATATAATTTTATTGCATTGTTATTTAACATATTAAGTTTGCCTTATATAGCTAAGCAGCATAGCTATATACCTCTCTTCTTTTTTCTTTTTTTTAACCCTGCTTTTCGTATTTTTTTGTATAAAATATCTGAAATATGTAATGAAATATGGAAACTTTATGTTTGAATATTAAAAAGCGCGTGCAGCTAATTCCAATGCATTATTAAAAATAAAAAAGATTAAAAATGTTTGATTTGAATTGAATAATCCGAATAAAACACAAAAGTCACATTTTACCATATGAATTGTACGCTGCTATGGGTGTAAAATATTAACAGCTTCATTTATAAAATAATTAAGTCTTTACAAATTTTTTTATGAAAATCTCTCTTTAAAAAGCCTTTATTATTTTCATAAATAAAGCTGTAAGTAATTTACTACTCCGTGCCCAGCCCAGAAAGAAGTCTTCATTGTAAAAAAATAGTATAAGCACGCAGAAAATTTTCAACTTAAAATCTACTTAAATAAGGTTAATCTAATCGTTTTCGGCAATGCTTTTGCTTCAAATGTGTTTCATGTTAATTTAACATGATTTATATTAATTGTCAAAGAAAATGTTTCCTTTTGAAATAACTTTATTTCACGTTGATTTAATATTTACATACTGTTAAAATCAAAATGAAGAATAATGTTGAATCAAAGTTATTTCAATTTGAAACAACATGAATTCAAATTAATTTAGTAATTGTACTTCATTAATTATTTAACTTACGTGTGGTTAACATAGAGATCAGAAAAATGTTTGAATATCAATTGGCTTCCCCGGCCAAGATTTGAATTAAGAACTCATCGCTTGGTAGTCAACATGCTTACTCCTGCAGCCACAACAACTTTAAATATTCTTAAGATACACATTAAATCTGTACCATCTTGAATTAAATTATAATTTAACATTATTTCATTTATCATTTAACATACAATTTATTTGAAAAGTTTTAGTTTTTGTTAAAAAAACAATATGCGTTGACTTGAAAAGTCTTAGTTAAAAAAAATACAAACTACTTTGACTTGACTCCAGGAATCCAAACTGCGATCCTCCGACTGCAGGGCTAGACTACTGCCTACCAGCCAGCAGCAGTTTGTCGGCTGTTTAGAAACATCAAAAAAACACCAAAAACAATAAAAAAACAACCTACACAACTAAGCACAAAAGTGCATTGCAGCTATGAATAAAGCAAATAAATACCAACACACTCAAACAATATATTATTTCTTGTAAATTTAATGTGATTTTAATGAATTTGAATCAAACTTTTTGCATGTTGATTTAACATTGGTATTTTTTTCCTGTGTGAACAAAAGTTATGAGTTCCCAGAAAGTTTCAAGTGTCTAGGATAGCAGTTTAAATATATTAACTTACCCGGGTATATTGTCACACATACTGCTATTTAAGTTTGTTCCTAACAGAAAATAAAGTTTGCCCTTACACGCAAATGAACTCGCCTATTATAAAGTCTTCGCTAAACTAAAGCGAACATATTGCCCATATTGAGTTTAAAATTAAGGTCCATGCATTTAAAACAAGATATGCTTAAGCAAGTGAATAGTTAATGTTTTTGCAATTCCTAAATATTTATACTAAATAAAACAAAGAACCCAGCAGACAGCACATTATTAATTAAAAATTTATATGAAAACTTGTTGCCCACAAGTTGCAATTTTATATAACTTTAAACTCTCATATTAATTGCCTTCAAAATCAGACACTGTGATCATTTAACACTAGAAGCTTAAATGCCCGACATAAATTATAAGAAAACCATAATTCTTTATCGACTAAAACAAATATGTTTCATTATTGCTTGATACGGAAAAGCTGATTAATCTTTTAGTGGCAGGAACTTAAAACGAAACCGAGCAGACTCACTAGTGCATTCATACCCACTGTGCGCCTAGAAGTAAGGAATCTTTTGCTAAAAAGCAAAATGATAATAATATAGTTAATGGGCCTTTATTAAAGCATAAGGTACCTAACATTTGTATGAACAAAAAAATAAAAGATAAAATAAAAAACAAAAACCTATAAGCTGTGGAGTAACATTTATATATATTTTTTTTCTGCCTGATTTTATAAAAGTAAGCCAACAAATGCTTAACAACCCACGCCTCACATACTTACATGTAAATATGTATCTACATGTATATGTTATATACATATATATGGATATATATATGTGTTGCATGCAGAAGAAGAGGAAAATGTGGCGGACACCAGCACTATTATTTGCCATATTTTTGTTTTGCCATTTCGTATAAAAAAAAGGTTTTGTTTCTATTTTTTTTTCACCAGCCTGCAAATCGCACACTAGTTTAATGCTTACAATAATACAAGGTTAAGATTAAGAATTACAATTTTTTATTTTCAATTTTGAATTTTGCATTTACTCGTACGTATGTTTTTTTTTTTTTTTGCTATTTTTTTCCTATAAGAATTTTATAGAATTGTGTTTAGTGTTTGGCCAGAGTTTTTTCGATTTGTTTTATTGTCTCCTATTTGCTTGTGTCTTATTCTTGCCATTGTGTTGTTTATTGGGTTGTTGTTGTTGTTGTTGTTTGGCATTATAAAGGAATGAGTAGTTGAAAGTTAAATACTGTGATATGCAAAAGGGATATTAATAGCATGCCAAGAGCTTTAATGTTATGCTAATAAAATTACAATTTAATATGAGTCAAGATAAGTTGAAGCACCAGGAATTGAAAAGAAGAAAATCGAGGAATGTGTGTACAGCTAGGAGCAGATTCACATGAGATTTAAGACAAATGAAATGAATTATTAGAGTCTGACAAATCGCACCAGTAAATGGCGAAGAAATAAGCTTAAGTTAAGAAGGTTGTTTGAAGCAGGGGATTTTGGCTAAATAAGAAAAGGCAATTAAATTTAATGCTTTCTAAAAGTTTCACAATTAATTAGAGATAATGTGCAGCAGGAGAGTAAGAACAAACCAAAAATGCGATATATCTTTAATTAAGACGATTGAAACTGTATGAAGAAATTATAAAAGTGTAAGAGAGTTTATTAAAAAGAACAGATTTATCTTATTCTTCTTATAGGTGAACTATTTCTAATAATAATATTCTAGTTAAATAATGTATTTTATATAATTTTTAAAAAGTGGTGTCTTAAAAATAGGTTTAAAGAAAAACTTTTTTAAAGGTTTAGTGGCCTTCGGGCAACTTCTGGTTTCACATGTTGCTCAAAGCATTTTTAGTGCTACGAGTCTGAAGTAAAAGTCAATAAAAATATGTCGAAAGTCGAACGAAATGATAATTTTTTAAAATTCATTTTCTTTAAAAACATAGAAAGCCTTTTTTGAAGAAGTTTTTTTTTAAAGATACTTTTGCTTAAAAAGTTAATTTTTATTTCTTAAGAAACAACTTTTTCTTGATATAATTCTTTTCGTTACAATATATTTTTTCTTAAAAATATTCACCCTTGTCGCGAATAAAAGGCGAACATTTTGTTCATGAGAAATATTTCCCGTGAACAAAAAAATGGTGAACAAAATTGGGAAATAGTATACTGACACAACAACAACACAAGCATTGGCGATAAAAATTTTAAGGAAAAAGGGAACACTTTTCACGTGAACTTTTATTCCCAATAAGGGTGATTGTTATTTTTAATGCTCTACAATTTACTTGAGAAACTAGTTTATATTACAAATGTACTTTTCTTTCAAATGGTACTTTCTTCTAAATAGGTACTTTTTATGTAACAGGTAGTTACTAAATTAATTAAAAACATATACTTGCTTGAAAAATTATGTGCATTTTAAAAAATTCCTTTTTTTATAGGATCTTTTTTTTTAAAGTGATGCATTTTTTAAAAAAAGTCCTTTTTTCCACAATTCTCAATTATTTCAAAAAATTTAATTTTTTCAAACTAGATATTTTTTTTTTCAAAAAACATACTTTCTTGAGATGTACGTTTTTTTAAAGGTACTTTTTTTCAAGAAAAATATTTTGCTCACAAAACGTACCTTTTTAAAAAAAGTACTTTTTTAAGATGTTAATACATATTTACAAAAAAATTTATTTCTTCAAAAGCCATACTCTTTCAAAAAGAGTTTTTTTACACAGGGTTTATAATTTAAAAGCAATATACTTTTTATGCTGTATGTTTTTTCTTAAAAGGTACTTTTTGAAAAATGTATGTACCTAAAAAAATATTTAAAATAAGAACTTTCCTCACAAAAGGAAGTTTTTCAGAGAGGTACTTTTTAAGAGTGGTTTTTCCTAAAAGTTGCTTTTTTAAAAGATATTTTTACTTTAAAATTTATTTTTTTAAAATGGTAATTTTTCTTAAACGATAATTTTTCTTAAAAAGTTACTTTTTCTTAACAAGTTACTTTTTCTTAAAAAATTTTCCTGCAAAATGTAATTGTCTTAAAAAGGTAATTTTTATTAAAAATATACTTTTTATAAAAAATGTACTATTTCTTTAAAAGGTACTTTTTTTAAAAAGGAACTTTTTTGTTAAAAATGTACTTTCTCTTAAAGAGGCGCTTTTTCTTAAAAAAGGTAATTTTCCTCAAACAGGTAATATTTTCTAAAAATATACTTTTTCTTACAAAGATACCTTTTCTTAAAAAGAAATTTTCCTGCAAAATGTAATTGTCTTAAAAAGGTATTTTTTCTTAAAAAGGTACTTTGTCTAAGAAAGGTAATTTTTCTTCAAAGGGTACTTTTTCTTAAAAAGGTGCTTTTTATTAAAAAGGTACTTTTTCTTAAAAAGGTAATTTTTCTAAAAAAGGTACTTTTTCTTAAAAAGGTTATTTTTCTTAAGACTGTACTTTTTTCTAAAAAATATACTTTTTTTAAAACGGTAATTTTTTCTTAAAAAGGTACTTTTTTCTTAAAAGAGTAACTTTTTTTCAAAATTAATTAATAATTAAATAATTTTTCCTTAATAATGTAATTTTTCTTAAAAAGTTGCTCTTCCTTAAGCAAGAGTTCCTCTTTTAAAAAAAGGTTCTTTTTCTTAAAAATGTACTTTTTTTCTTAAAAAGATAATTTTTTCTTAAAAAAGTACTTCTTCTTAAAAAGGCACTTTTACTTAAAAAAGTTAATTTTCCTTAAAAATTTAATTTTTCTTAAAAAGGTACTTATGCTTAAAAAGGTACTTGTTCTTAAAAAGGTACTTTTCCTTAAAAATATAATTTTTTCTTAAAAATTTACTGGTTCTTAAAAATCTATCTTTTTTTAACAATGTACTTTTTATTAAAAAAACATACAAAAAACACTTCTTATTAAAAATGTGCATTTCTTTAAAATTATACTTTTTTCAAAAAGGTAATTTTTTGTAAAAATTTTATTTTTATCAAATATATAATTTCTCTTAAAAGAGCACAAAAAAAATTAAATTTTTTAAAGAGATGCGTTATATTAAAAAATTAGTTTTTCTTGAAAAGGTATTTATGAATCCTTAAAAAAGTACTTTTTCTTAAAGGTATGTTTTGGAAAATTCTTTCCATTACAATTCCACTTTTGTTTTAAAAAGTATATTTTTGATTCTGAGGTAATTTATCTTAAAATGGTGCATATGAATTCTTAAAAGAAGTACTTTTTCTTAAGGATACATTTTTAAAAATTCTTTTACTTAAAATGACACTTTTGCTTTAAGAAGTATATGTTGCCTTCACAGCAAGAGAATATACGTGTTCTTAAAAAGGTAATTTTTCTTTAAAATACGTTTTCTTAAAAAAAAAATTAAAATTACCTTTTTTAAAGGTTCATTTCTTAAGTCTTGACTTTTAAAGTTTACATTTTCATTAAAAGGTTTTTTTTCTATTTTTAAAAAGTTACTTTTCTCCAAGCTACTGTTAATTAAGAAGGGTATATATTTGCTTACTTGATCCAAAAAAAATACTTTTATTTTCTTTGAAAGATATTTTCTCGCAGAAGTTCTCTTTTTTGTAGAAAATCCTTTTTCTCAAGAAGAAATTTTTTTTCTAACTATGGGCTCCTTCTTGAAAATATTGTTTTGCTTTGTTTTAAAAAATATTAACTTCGAAATAGCATATTTATATAAATTTCTGTCGCAGCAAAATTTTTTATTTGAGAATTAATTTTTTTTGTTATAAGACACTAATCTTTTACATAAGTTTTTTAAAAGGTGCATAAATTTTCTTAAAGGAAACGAAGTAATGTTCTAAAAGAGGGAACCTTTTTTTGAAATTTGTTCTTTAAAATGCAATACACTTTGTTTCTATAGCTAAAAAAATATTGATTTTTTGTTTGTTTCATTTATTAACTAAATTGAGTTAAAACTTATCTGCTTGAACTAAAAGAAAAACTTGTTATGCTGGTTTGAATATCAAACACAGTTTTATTTAATTAAAAAACATGTTTTTTTTTGCCTTTACAAGAATCTATCCTCAACAAATGCGACTACCTGAACCTAAAATATTTCTCACTACAAAAAAAAAGCTGATAACGCCAATAAATGTCGAACTTTTCTTTTGGAAAAATATTTCTTTTCTAATATTAGTTTTTCAAATTAATAACAACCTAATCAGATTTTAGACTCTTGTTTTTACTAAAACCCTTTAGAAAAGAAACATTCTTTAAATTGTTTTATGTTCTGTTAAAATAAAAAAATAAAAATAAAAATGCATTTACATACAAAACGAGCATGTTGCCCTTTTAATATGAGAATGACTAAGAATTTTCTTTTATAATTTTTTATCTGTCCATTATGCTTTTAATTTTGTATTTGCTTGAGTGTGTTAAATATGGATTGTGTGAGTCGAAGAATGTGAAAAGTGTTTTTGATCTTTTCGGCATGATAAGAGTTATTTTTGAAAACAACTGCTGAAATAAAAATTAAGTAAAAAACAGAACTTTTATGTTGTATTGCAATGTATATTAAGGAAAATGCTGTACTTCATTTTATGAATCATAATATTTTTTTTTTTTTTCATTTTAACAAAATTATTTTAAATTACAGCTCTCAAACTTTTTTAAATGTTGCTGTAATTTTTACAGGCAGATTTGAATATTGTTGTTTTTATGTATAACACTTTTTTAATAGGAAAAAAGCAATAATTTTAATAAAACAAATAAGTAAGATCAAAAATGTTTTCTAAAAATAAAAACTATTTATGTATGAATTAATTACTTTATTTAAATTTAATTTTTAGCGTGAGAATTTAAATTTTTCACTCACCAATCAGATATATTATTTAATTATTTATTTATTATATCTTAATAAAGTAAAATCAGTAATGAAACCATTAAACAACAAACGAAAGTATAAACAGAAATCAACAGCATTGCATGTTGAATTTTTTATATACATATGTATTTATTATAAAGTATGAACAATTTTTTATTTTTTATTTCAAAACAATAATCATGTGCAAGCTTGCATGTAGAAACGCATAAATATTTAAGCAAACATTAATTAACAATTATATTTTTTTCTTGCATAAATTGCCACTAACAATCATAATGTTTTAAGGAAAAATCATAAGCATGAATTGCTTTGGCAAATGGTTAACACCTCCAAATTAATAGAATGAAACAAGTGAAATTGTTTTAGAAAAATAAAAATAATAATAATAATAATAAAAGTGAAAACATAATTTAATAGTTATTAAAATTATTATTTTTTTATTCATTTTACTTTCATTTGAGCAAAAAAATAGAATTTTTTTAGTAAATAATAATTAACCTTTTGTATTGTGGCTATTTTAGTTTTTTTTTTGTTGTTGTTGGGAGTTTGTATTTTGTTTGCATGTAAAACAAAAGACTTAAGTAACAAACTTGTTATTATACACATTAACACCCCTGCTTGTATGCAACTGTTCATTGGTGTTCATTTATTATAATTCTTACAAATAAATCAAGATATAAGATACAGTAAAAATAACATACTTTTGCTAAACATCATTTTATTATAAATTGTTCATAAATAATTGCATAATAAATTTAATCTTAAGTTTCATATAAGATAAATTGCAAGAGAATTTTTCAAAGTAGCACTTGTGTACTGTGGCAACAACTTTATTAAATAATAATAAATTAAATTAAACAAAGAGAGATTTGTATGAAAGTTGACTGCTTCACAGCTTACTATTGTTGTAGAAAAGCTGACTGTGCCATAGCATACTTTTCCTATACCAAAGTTGTCACAGCACACTTTTTTTATAGAAATATTTTTAAAGCACACTTTTCTTATAAAAAATTTGTGTAGCACACTTTTCTATAGAAAAGTTTACTGAGTCACAGAAAACTTTTCTGATAGAAAAGTTGAGTGTTTTTGCACACTTTTCTTGTGAAATGATTGACTGTGTCACAACACGCTTTTCGTACAGAAAATTTAGCCGTGTCACAGCACAATTTTCTTATAGAAAAGTTTACTGTGTCACAGCACACTTTTATTATATAAATATTTTCACAACACACTTTTCTATAGAAAAGTTTACTGAGTCACAGAAAACTTTTCTGATAGAAAAGTTGAGTGTTTTTGCACACTTTTCTTGTAAAATTATTGACTGTGTCACAGCACACTTGTCTTTAAAAAAAAGTTGACTGTGTAACTGCACACTTTTCTTGTAGGACTACTTACTGTGTTACAGCACACTTTCCTTATAGAAAAGTTGACTGTATCACAGTACAATTTTTTATAAAAAAGTTGACCATATCACAGTATACTTTTTTTAAAGAAAAATTTACTGTGACACAGCACACATTTCTTATAGAAAAGTTGACTATAAGACCGCAAATTTTTGTTATAGAATAGTTGACTGTGTCACAGCACACTTTTCTTGTAGAAAAATTGACTGAGTAAGGTAAGCGTCATATTCCTTATCGAGGGTTCGCTTCAAAAGATATAATACACTTGATTAAAGAAACTTAATTGTTGTTACTCTAATCAACATTTTATGTTTATTTGAAGTAGAGCTGTCTGGTATTGTGTAAGTATACGGACATATAATAAACTATGGGCCTACCCATAGGTGGTTTAGGAAGGATGGTGCTCCTCCACTAGGAGACCTAATGGGGTCCATTATGATAACCTACCCATAGTTTATAATTATCAAAATGTCAAAATTTTTGATAACTGTTAAGATACAGGCCGTAAAATTTTATCGTATGCAATAATTTACGTGTATAAAATATATTTAAATATTTAAAAAAATCCTGCTGCTAAAAGCTTTAAGTTTTGTCCCTTCTTACGATTAAATCAAAAATAAGGCTCGATATTTTAACTCAACTTTTGTGACATGCCAATTACTTGCACTTTGATTCAAAGTCTTGATCAAAAGTTATTGGCTCATATTTGAAATATTTGTAGCCTTCTATATTCCGGGAAATACGTTTTCAGAATGTTTAAAAGATTTGAGTGTTCAGCTTAATACTATCAACGAGTGCATGAAAGATTAGGAAATTTGGAAGTTCTTGCAGACCACTAGATCCACTACATACGATCTATAAATATATGAAAGACTCATAAATAGGTATGTTTACACATATCTACACTACCAAGTGTACGTACGAGAATATATCTCAGGAGCAGAATCGGTAAAGCTTTCGAACGATAATTCAAATATCCTTCTTGAATTATTATTACGCTGTCGTAACCTGTTCCCCGATTATGTGCAAAACTTAAACACTTATGAAATATTTTCCGTCAACCGAATGAGAATTACAAGCACGAATAACTAAAATGCGCATACATTAATATGAGTATTTGTAAACAAATAACTGTTGTGTACCTAACATTATATGAAGTGCTATGTATTATTATATATTTTTAGTTTTGTAACAAAACATTACAGGATCTGTGATATATATAAAATAAATTTAAGCGCAAGTATAAACCTATTGGGAGTCTATTTTAAGCCTTTGTAAGCAAACTATTAAAATTTCATAAAATCAAAAAGTGAATATTTGTTTCTTTCTTTCTCCTCACTGTGCATGACTAAAGCTTCTAAAATTAATTAATATTCATAAAAAATGCGCACCACCTTCATTTAGATTTTTTATTATATTTTTTTCGCTAAAACAGGTTAAGAAAATTAATAGCTTTCAATTTAAACATTTTTCTACACATTCGCGTACATAGAATTGATGGCGGGTTTTATGACTTGCAAAGAGCGCAGAAAATGTGTTCTACAAAAGTGTTAGATAAATGTTAGTTTCATGCTTTTGGCTTTTATCAGCATGTTACACATTAACGTCTATGGAGAAGGAAGTAGTCCAGCACATTATAACGTCTAATGATTTATAATTAAATGACAATTTCTCAAACTTATAATATAAAGTAAAATGAAAAGGCAAAACTACTAGTGGTCGGTTATTAAGACAATTTAAATGACACTTGAAATTTTTATCATTTCAATTTCCAAACTTACGTGGAAAAAACGTATGGCGTTTATTTGTTGTTTTTTTCCTCTTCGCTGCAAAACGTTTTGTTAAATGTTTTGTTAAATTTTTTTAAATAATTATTTTAATTTCTTATCTTATTTATGTGCCAGGCTTGTTTTTTTATAGATATAATTTTAAAATTTATTACATAGCCGGCTTTTGTTACCAGTTTGTTTATCGTTTTATCTTGTGCATATGAATTTTATATAAATAAAAAAAGTGTTTCTGTTTCTTTTTCTTTTTTCTTTTTTGCAGACATGAAATAATTATTTATTCCTCTCACACATTAACTCTGTTAAAAGTCAATAATCATAATACTTGTTGCAGTTATATTTTGCCTCAAATCATTTACGTATACTATGTGGTGTATAAATATTTCTTTTAAAACTTATGTATTATAATGACATTTCCGTGCCTAGAACATTAACTTGTCTTTTAAATGCTAAAATTCATCAACTGGAAAGAAAAGTTACCTCAAAAATTTGTCATTTTGGTGAATGTTTTGTTTGCTCAAATGTTTACGAAACTGAAATATGTAAAGCATTTTACAAAAAATGTTGCTTGTAAATGTGAGTAAAACTTGCAGACGAAAAAATTTACTGAATAATTTCAACAAATTACTATGAAAATACCAAGCCCAGTGGGTGTCGCACACCAACATTGGAAGATAATAATATATTTTTTCAAATCATGGTAAAACAAACAGATTACAAGGTAACGAGAATTGATATCTCATGGTCAGCAGAAGCCTTGTTTATATTAAAGAGTTGTTTTGTTTCGTGAAATAGTCAACAAGTCTTTTGAAAGTCATGTCATGCATATGAGATTTAGTTATACCCTTTAAAACCAAAAAAAAATTGAATCCTTGTTTAAGAAAATCAAAAGTAGTATAAGTCTCTCAATTTGGCGTATCTTTGGCAATCTTAGCAAAGTCTAAGTTTTCGTATTTAAATATAAACACATTAAAATTTTTATTAAATAAGTCTGTAAATGTATAAAAAAATTTCAATTGCAATCCCAATGAGAATGAGAGTAATTCCTGACCAATTTCAGTCACATGAAAATCATGGATTTGCATTAGCGTACATTCTAATGCATTTCACAGGATCCTAATTCGTTGATGTTTGTTACATTGAATCGTCGGCGAAGATATATAGCTAATAAAATGGATTTATATCCTTAAAAAAATAACTAAACAGTAGAAGCTTTGCCATAATGCTATAGAAATTTAACAAAATGCACAATAGAAGATTTGCAAAACATTTTAAGCTTAATAACTTTACACTTCACTCTCTCTCCTCTACTCACTTTCTGTTTCCTAAAGAGGGTAGCACAAATCGCTCAATTACTCAAAGAACGCCATAACTCAAAAAAAAAAAAAATTGTTTGCCCGAAAACGAGTTTAAAGTTTTCAATTTACACACAACTTAATGGAAAAATTAAATTAAATTTTTCTCCCAATATCTGACTAAACAAGATATTTCTATGAAATTTTTATAAAATATGAAGATCGATATGAGGATTAATTTTGCATTATGTAATCAAAAATTAAAATTTTTGAGTTATGACGTTCTTTGAGCAAATGAGCGATTTATTATTTTATTCGAATAAAATTTTTTCTTTTTTTTGTTCGGATTGCATTATCGCGATCTTCAATTTTTATTTGCTCGTGTAATTTTTTTTCAAGTTATTCGAATAAAATATTTTTTAAATAATCCATTTGCTAAAAATTATTCGAATAAAATTTTTATGCGAAGAAATATTTGATAAAAGATTAATGTGAGAATAATTGTTCGACTAAATTTTTTTTAAATTATTCGAATAAATCTTTTTGCGTAAAATTTTTTGAATACGAATAAAATTACCTGAATAATTATTTAAAAGAAGATTTATCAAATAATTTTTAGCATAAAACTTTTTATTGAAATAATATTTCACAAAAAAAAAATAATCTGAGAAAAAAATTATTCGAACTTCAAAAAAAAATTACACACATTTTTATTTAAACAAAAAAAAGTTACTCGAATAATTTTGCGAAAAAAATTTTTTTTCAAATAATTTATCACAAAAAATTTTTATTACCATACATTTTCGCAAATTAGTTATTCAAAAAAATTATTATTCGAAAAAAAAGAAAAATTACACGAGCAATGAAACAAATAAAAATTATCCACCCTTATCCATCAACAACGTAAACATTGGTGATCACAATTTTAGGGAAAGGGAACACATTTTACGTGAACTTTTATTCCCGATAAGGGTGATTATGTGTTTGGCTTTTAGATTTATATTATTTATTATTTTTTTATTACAACAAAACTTGAAGTAACATTTTTTGTTTCGAATGTATTAATTCAAGCTCAAATAGTTCGATTAACTGCCAGTTTATAGAAGCCATGTAAAAATTCTCGTCTGTCTATTTATATTGAAAACAAAAACCTAGCGCTCAGATGAGAATTTTTACATGGCTTCTAAGAACTGGCTGTAAAAATAGGAAAATAAATATTTATTTGAAGATGATGGCCAACTTGTGTAGAAAACTTGTATGAAAAGCAATAATAAGTGATTTCCACACAAATTTTCTAGACGACAAATTTTCCAGACTTATGAAAACAGGGGGTTTGTCCATTATTTCAGGCAAAAGAAAATTTAGATTTTATTTAAATAATTCAATAAAAATTGCAAAGAAAACATAGTATGATTTAAAAAAAAAATTAACAAATAATCGAATAAATAATATATATTCGTCGAAAGATTAATCGATAACAAATTTTATTCAAAATACTAAAAAAAATAATAAATTCATTGCATGATTTGTCTTTAATTGTCTTTAATTTTTATTTTACTTTTTTCTTTACTTCTGTTAACAAGCAAAAATTAATTAGTTTAATTTTTTTATTTTATTGCAGATTATGTTCCGAAATATCTTAATATGTCATCATTAGCAGCCAATAGTTTGAATAGCAGCTGTTACACAATGCATATCAAAAGGGAACGTTTAACGAAGAGGGTTTAACAACTCCCCTTAAATTAAGTTTTAAAAATAAATTAAGTAGCTTTACCGCTCTTTAAACTAGAGCAACAGCTACTTAAGTCTTCCAAAACGAAAAACATAAAAATTAGCCCACAAAACGTTAAAAATAATCTGAAAAAAAAACAAACGAAAAGTAAAAAAAAGACTAAACAACCAAACAGGACATAATAAAAATGGCTAAAATAGAACTGCCATTGAAAACGACTGAAAACAAATTAAGTTTTAAGGCCAAAACAAATACGAACACTTTTATAAAACTGAAAAAACCCACGGAATACACCATGAATCACCGCTACCGGAGAAGACAAGGCCAATGTCTCAACTTCACTAAGACAACAACCACCCACCACAGTCATTGGTCCTGGCCATTATTAGTATGTATGGGAATTTTAATACAAACTCTTAGTTTAGCAAAAGCTGAGCTGGTGCGTGAACTAGATGTGTCCGAGGGAGTACCAGTGGGCCATCAAATCGGTTATATAGGTGAACAGTTGCCGGGTGTTGACAGTGGTCCGCCGTATTTAATTGTGCCGGTGCCGGGTAGTGGTGTGGACACAGACTTAGCTATCGACCACACCACGGGTGAAATAAGAACAAAAATACATTTAGATAGGGAAACAAGAGCCTCCTACAGTTTGGTGGCCATTCCTTTGAGCGGTGAAAATGTGCGGGTCTTAATACGAGTGCACGATGAAAACGATAATGCACCAACATTTCCGACGGCGGTTATGAATATTGAATTTCCCGAAAATACTCCGCGCGATGTTAAGAGGACGTTGCACCCGGCGCGTGATCTTGATCTCGGTCGTTACAATACGCAGCGTTATAATATCGTGTCGGGCAATACGAACAATGCTTTTCGTTTATCGTCACATCGCGAACGTGATGGTGTTTTATATTTGGACTTACAAATCAATGGCTTCTTAGATCGCGAGACAACGCCTTTCTATAGTTTGGTTATAGAGGCGTTAGATGGCGGTAGTCCTCCTTTGAGGGGGCAAATGACCGTCAATATCACCATACAGGATGTCAATGACAATCAGCCGATTTTCAATCAGAGTCGTTACTTTGCCACTGTGGCAGAAAATGCCACAATAGGCACCATGGTCTTGCAGGTATATGCCACGGATGCGGATGCCGATGAAAATGGTTTGGTGGAATATTCAATAAATCGTCGGCAAAGTGATAGAGAGCAAATGTTTCGCATAGATGCGAAGAGTGGTTGGGTTTCGGTGAATAAAGCTTTGGATTTTGAAACCAAAGAGTTGCACGAACTGGTAGTGGTGGCTAAAGATCATGGTGAGACACCTTTGGAAACAACCGCTTTTGTTTCCATCAAAGTCACCGATGTCAATGACAATCAGCCCACTATAAATGTGATATTCCTCAGTGATGATGCCACTCCCAAGATATCAGAGTCTGCCGAGCCTGGCGAGTTTGTGGCCCGCATATCGGTACATGATCCCGACTCCAAAACTGAATATGCAAATGTTAATGTTACTCTTAATGGTGGGGATGGTCACTTTGGACTCACAACACGCGACAATATTATCTACTTGGTGATAGTTAATATGACTTTAGACAGAGAACATACACCCAATTATACCCTATCGGTGGTGGCCACCGATAATGGCAATCCTCCCCTGCATGCCTCCAAGACCATACACTTACGTGTCACCGATATCAATGACAATGCTCCAGAATTCGAGCGTCAGGTATACCAGGCAAATGTTATGGAAATTTCTGATCCCGGCACTTCGGTTATACAAGTCTATGCTTATGATCGTGATGAGGGCAATAATTCGGCAGTGACTTATAGTCTATTGGATACACCCGATTCACATTCTCAGTGGTTTGTGATTGATGAGTATACGGGTGTGGTGACCACAAAAACTCATATTGATTGTGAAACGGAACCGGTGCCCCAACTAACGGTGGTGGCTCACGACAACGGTCATCCGCCCTTGTCATCAACGGCCACAGTTTTGGTCACCATACATGATGTGAACGACAATGAACCGATATTTGAGCAGAGTTATTATAATGTAACTGTAGCCGAAAACGAGGAAAAAGGAAGGTGCATTTTAAAGGTAAGTGTGTCAATTGAAAAATATATTTTATTTCGAGAAGGGAGTTAAATTTGTATTTCAAGAATTTTAGACAACCACAATATAATACAATAATATT
Organism: Tachina lurida; assembly: GCA_944452675.1. Classification (NCBI taxonomy): domain Eukaryota; kingdom Metazoa; phylum Arthropoda; class Insecta; order Diptera; family Tachinidae; genus Tachina; species Tachina lurida. The sequence continues at coordinate 163,420,712 of OX101753.1, read as the reverse complement.
TTAAATAAAAATTTTTACGTTGCAAAGCTATAGTAAAATTGTTAAAGACTTACATAGTATTAGTCAAAGGAAGATTTCAACCTGGAAAGAAAAGAAATACATTATTCAAAAAATTAAAGATAAGAATAATTATATAACAAAACATATTCCTAAGAGAAGAAAATTTTATGTATCGCTTAAAAGATATTTATTTTAATATTTTATATTTATTTAACGAATGTCAAAATGAATACGAATCTTAAAAATGTATTTGCTGTTGCTTAAACACTTGCAGCTAAATTATTTTTGCTACTAAACAATACAATAGAAGACTGCAACCACAATTCAAAAAGCCCAATGTGAATAGAAAAAAACTGCAATAGATTATTGAGAATTAAAACTTTTTTCGGTGATGTAAGGGTTTCGCAATACGGGTAATTTAAGTAAGCGTAAAGCAAGCATCGGAATAATGTGAGAAACAAAGATGAGGAATAGACAGTGTAATCGATGCATGCTGGTCGATTTGATATTGGTCAAATAGCATCGAAAATGTTGAGGCCAAAACTACTATAAATAGTATAAACCTATCTTTTCCTCGTATGTGAAGATAAGTTTCGAAATTTATAACCCAAGATGCCGACCTCTGTTAATACCGTTGATTCCTGTCTGGGATTATAAATTTCGAAATTTATCTTCCCACACGTTCCTTTCCGATAGTCAAGCAGCTCTTAAGTCTCTCCTTTCATGGAAAATCCATTCTAATAAGCTCATCTTCGAGGGCTTTGACTCATATCAGAAGCTGTGCTAAATACGTGGCTATATTCGGTTAACGAGGAAGCGAATGAACTGGCCCGTTGGGCCTCTTCTGCTCAGTTTATTGGCCTAGAGCCGTTTCAAGGGCGTGGTTCTTCAATCACTTTGTATTGTTATTGTAAGGAAGTTCAAGTGATAAAGGCATAGTCACTGGTCACTGAACTATACCGACTTCAGCCGATACTAATCCTAATGTTACGTCAGAGCGCCCTCCTTCGTTGTGTAGCAGAATCATCAGCAAAGTAAAATAATTGGCTACTAAACACAGCTTCAAAAAAGTTTAATACGCCTCATTAGAGCAGAGACGCTGTAACACTCCATTATTAAAAAAAAAAAAAAACTAATCCTAAGTAACATCAGGGCGCCCCCCTTCTTCGGCCATTGCTTAGCAGAATCAGAGGTAAAGTAATATGAGCAATACAATGGCTATTTAATATAGCTTTTGAAATTTAGTACCCCTCATTGACACCAGAGGCGCTGCAACACTGCATTATTAAAAAGGTACAAAAAGCAGAGTTGTAAAATAATGAAAATTTCCTCTCTCTCTTCCTTCAACACCTGTCTTCTCTGTCACTATCCCTTTCATAAAAAAGGTAATACCTAGTAGTAGTAGTAGTCATTAATGGAGTGCTACTTCTCTTTAAAAAAATTACCTTTAGAAATTGATAGCAGCCATGTGGCCCAAGCTAAGCCTGTCGATTAGGCTGTCATTTATTCAATCTGTGTTGCCAAATCATCATGGACGTACGTTGTGCTCAGCAATACAACGATTACTTTTATCAAAGTTGGTATCAGTGATCAGCAATGAACTTTTTTTTGTGAGTAGACATCATTTAAACTCAACTACTCTGATTTACGCATACTCACGATGACATTGATTTATAAGTATAGGTTGAAATAAATATGAATGCAACGTTGACGTGACTATGATGATACTACACTCACACTCATAAATCACTTCAGTTTGGTTTCTTATTTCAGGAAAATATTTATACTACTCGCATTGATTCAGCTCACTCAACGCATGCATTTATGTTTATTTAAAAGTTTGGTCATAGAACAGGTTGCACCTAGTATATAATAGCAGTAAATAGCGTAGTCTCTCAATTCGTGCAAAAAAAAAATGCAACAGAGCAAACACATAATCAGAGCATTGCGAATAGAGTTGTGTCCAACAGCTCTTTTGAACTAAAATGAGCTATTAGATACAAGTTCGGTCAAAAACGTCACTGTAAATTAAATGGGTTTAAGACAACTTTTGATTCGAACCCGAAGGAATTAGTTCAAAAAGAGCTGTTGGACACAAGTTTAATTGCGAATCATACTTATTTTGCATCGTCAAAGAATTAGACGAATGAGTCAAAGAGAGTCGAAATCAACAGCGTCATAAATGTTGCTCAGTATGAGTTCGATGCGCACTTCAAACTTTAGAGTGAATATAATTCATAGACAACATTGCAATAAGTATGAGTTCGTTTAAGTACAAGAAATTATAAGTCATTATTCAACTCTACTCACTTTTTCACTACTCATTGCTGTTCTCTGGCAGGTATGCTGTTCAAGCAACATTGCACGCATTTCGCTCATTTCAGCAATGAGGCCCGTTTCGGGTTGAATGACTGATTCATGAAATAAATATATAGAATTTTGAACGAATGCAATTAACATGGCATCAAAAAGTACAAAGCATCCCGAAAAAGTTATTGTTTGAGTTGGATTATGGGCTGGCGGCGTCATTGATCCATATTTGTTGCAGAGCGATTTAGGACATTTTATCACCGCCAACAAAGAGGGCTATAGCTATACTATGTGGTTTCAATAGGAATGCGCACATTGGGTTGAGTCGGCTTCAAAAGGGCGCTTAAATCTCAAATTAATTTTACAATTTCTTTCTTCGTTTTGTTTTAAGAATTATGCCTTAAGTCATCATTCCGCACTAAGAAAAACACCGGGTCTCAACTAGTTCTATATAAATTTTCATTATTAACTGACATATTGCTCTTTCCAATTCTTGTTGTTATTTTATTTACACTCATTAATAAAATTAATTTTTTTCTTTCCGAGAAAAATAAAATATTAAGGTTCAGTTTTCTTGCCATGGGTTTCTGCTGTTTTTTTTTGCATCCTTAATTTATAAACAAGAAAAAAATTTATATTTTGGTTAAGCTCAAATTACACAATTCAAGTATTTTTTGCTGGATTTTTTCTGCCTTCTGCTTTCATCAGCGAAATTCATCAAAAGTCAATAACGGAGGTCAGTTTTGATTATTTCTTAAGAAATTATGAGGTCTTAAAAAAAAATTAAAGAATTATATATAAATTTCTTTAACCTCTTATAAACTCTGTTATTTTTATTTTATTTCATTTTTTTTGTTGAGGAAAAAAACGGAAAAGCAAATCAATACATAATTTCTTGCAACGTTGCCTCAAAAGAACGTGGTTTATTTAGCATTTTTTTTGAAGCTGCAACAAAACAATGTTAAAAATGCTGAAACGAGTGAGAACAAAAGACATGTTTCAACTTTTTGGCATTGTTCTTAAAATTTTTTTTTGATGAATTTTTGTGTGTTTAATTTCTTTCTGGAAATGAAGAACGAACGAATGCTGATGACGTTGATGAAAAATAAAATATGTGTATGTATGTATGTACATCTTCACTGAAGAAGTTCAGTTTGCAGTTAAATAAATTTGCAGCAAAACAAACAAACTTTTCAAAATTAAATAAGAAACAAGTAATATACTTGTATTCATATATACTCGTACACACACACACACACATACAATAAAATATATGTATGCAACTTGAATTGTTAGAGATGGCTGATGGGGCTGCATGATGGCTTATGGATGGATGGATTGGTGGCTGAGTGGTCGCTTGGACGTTTTGTATGAATTGTTGACTGTTAAAAGTTTTGAGTAGAAATCGTCAAAAATTTATATTTATATTGTAGTTGTTGTTGGTTGCTGTTGCAAACCAGTCACTTTTTGTTTTATCAAAAGAAAACTGAGAAGAAAAAAAAAACACATTTTTACTGTTTTATGTTTTTAAATAACCAAAAATGAGGAGCAAGAGAAAATAAAAATTAAACAAATAAAAATCCAAAACGTTCAAAAGCCGTGCTTAATTTCATTTATTGTTGCAGCTAATGTGACGTCTTACCCATACTGACACACATTTGGGCAAAAGCCCAAGCGCATATTGACTTAAATTTTTAAGTTTTTGAAACGGGGGAGCAAATTACCCTTTGGGGCGGCTGCGAATGCCATTTGAAATGGGGATAATTGCAATGGCATGGTGGTTAATATTAAAAACTCAATTCTCATTGTCTTGTTTTATATTATGATTGTATAAGTATAACTGTTTGTCTGCATGATTGTCTGTCTGTCTGTCTGTCTGTCTGTCTGTCTGTCCGTTTCATTTTCTACCTACATTAAAGTTATCTAAAGGTTTGTTTAAGGATTTTTGTGTTTTATTTTGAGAAATTGGTTCTGTTTTTTTTTCTTTTTCTTGGTTTTCATATTAACTCACACATTTATATTTTTTCTGTTATTATTATCATTACCGCTTGATGCGGTATGAGATGCCTCCTGAAAGGTCCATAAAAAATATATTGTGTTATTATGGTTTTCTTTGGCAGTACTTCGAGTTTCTTTCTTTTTTGGTTGCTCTGCCATAAACTTGTACTAATGTTATTAATAATATAAGTTGAAGTTAGTATTTTTTTTTTTAATTTCTTCTTCAGTTTTTCATATGTTTTTTAAAGATTTTTATTTGCTTTGCTGTGTGTCTCTGCTGGTATTTTTTTGTTTGTTTTTTGTAGTTGTAGACGATTTCAACAAATTCGAAATAAATATATAATTGGTCTCATGGTGATGAGGCTTCCGCTGTCTATATGGGTTTTTAATTTTATTCATTTATGAACAGAATATTTATAGCAAATAATATGTTATTTATTTTTAATGTGTATACACTATATGATTAGGAAAAAAAATTATAAAAGAAATATTTATTTACTGGTTTGAAATCGCCAAAAATCTGGGATATAAAATCAAATTTAATTGATTGAATTATGTACATATTTCCAATAATCAAAAAAATATTTTTTGGTATTTGTTGCCTGCCAGATTCTTTGATCCTCTCTGAATTAAAGGCAAATCATGTACTTTTTTTGGCATACATATATTTCAAATACGTAGCCGAAAACAACCCTTACACACCTTCAAAAATTATATATTTCAAATGGTGCTTGATTTCAAACATACTTTTCTTAAAAGTACTATTTGGAAAGGTACCTTTTTAACTGACATTTTTGGATACTAGTTTTTCAAACAGTAGAGTTTTTCTAACATTCTATTAAAAAAAAATAAAAAATTTTGTTAAAAGATAATTTTTAAAAGGTATTTTTTTCAAAAATCACTTCTGAAATGAGCACTTTGTTCACAACGCAATTTTTTCCAAGAAGTACTTTTTTCAAAAAATATTTTATTCAAAATGTATGTACTTTTTCCAAACAGCACTTTGCTGAGACTTTTTCAAAAATTAGTTTTTCCCAAAATGTACTTTGTTTAATAATGTACTTTTTCCAAAAAGCCCTTCTGATATAAGCAATTTAAGAAAAGGCAATTTTTTCAATATGTACTTTTTCAAAATAGTATTTTTTCAAAAGTTATTTTTTCAAAACTTATTTATCTGATAAGTACTTTTCAAAAGTTACTTTTTCAAAAAGTTTTTTTTTTTAAAGGTACTTTTTTCAAACACTACTTTTGCAATAAGCACTATGTAAATAAGGGACTTTATCAAAAATTAGTTTTTCCCAAAAGGTAATTTTTTAATAATGAACTTTTTTCAAAAAGCTCTTTTGATATAAGCACTTTTAAAATAAGGCAATATTTTCAATAGGTACTTTTTCAAAAAAGTACTTTTTTTTAAAAAGTAATTTTTTCAAAAATTTTTTTCTAAAAAAAATTCTTCTCACATAAGTAGTTTGTATAAACGAAAATGTTTTCCAAAGAGTATTTTTTTCAGAAGGTACTTTTTCAGAAATCCCGTTTTTCATAATGTACTTTTTCAGAAAGCACTTTTTTCATAAAGAATTTTTTGTCAATATCTCATTATTTTAAGGTAGTATTTTTAAAAAGCACTTCTGAATTATGAAATTTGTTTATAAGGCAATTTTATAAAAGATACTTCTTCCAAAAAGTACTTTTTTCCACTTTCTACTTAAAGAATTTTTTCTAAAGGTAACTTTTTTTAGGTACTTTTTTCAAAAAGCATTTTTAATACAAACATTGCATATAAAGACATTTTTTCAACTATGTAGTACTTTTTTTAAAAAGGCCATTTTTCCAAAATTTATTTTTTCTAAAAGGTAGTTTTTTCAAAAAGTAATTGTTTAAAAATATATTTTTTTCAGAAGGTATTTTTTTCAAAAAGTAGCTCTGAAATAAAAACTTTTTTAATACAGCAATTTAAAAAATAAATACTTTTTCCAAAAATGATTTTTTAAAGGTAATTATTCAGAAAGCACTTTTGCAATAAGTCTTAATTTACACAAAGCAAGTCTTATTGCTTATTAGTTTGTAGGAGAGGGAAACGAGGGGAACATAAAAGTTTCTTTTCCCCTCGTCTCTCTTTCCTTAAAAAACTAATCAGCTCAGCAATAAGACTTGCTGAGTGTAAATTAGGAGTAAGTAGTTTGAACAGGAAGCACTTTTTTGAAAAAGTACTTTTTATTAAAAGCTAATTTTTTTAAAGTTACTTTAAAAAAAAAAAACATTTTTGAAATTATAACTTTGTATATAAATAGATTTTTCCACAAAGTACTTTTTTAAAAGGTTCAAAAAGCATTTTGTTTACATAAAGCACTTTGTAGATAAAGCACTTTTTTCAAAGGTAATTTTTTTAAAGTGTAGTTTTTTCATCAAGCAGTTCTGAAACAAGCATTTGCACATAAGGGAATTTTTCAAAGCGCACTTTTTCAAAAACGTACTTTTTCCAGAAGGTACTTTTTCAAAAAGCGCTTTCTACAAAAAGCACTTTTTTCCAAAAGTACTTGTTTAACAGGTAATTTTTTCTGAAGGTTCTTTTTTGAGCAAGTACTTTTTGCAAAAGGTACTTTTTTTAAAAAGCACTTTTCGTTAAATTCACTTTTCTTAAGACGTACTTTTTTAATAGGAACTTTTGTCAAATTGTACTTTTTTAATTGAAATACTTTAAAAATTTATTTTTTTAAGTTACTTTTATCAAGACGTAACTGATGTTGTTCAATAACACTCAAATCTTGCTTAGGCTTGGTAGATTTTTTAAGGCAAAGTTTTCAAGTTTATAGGGTTGATGACTTAAAACAAAATCAAACAAAATACTTTTTTAAATCTTTTTTTACTCATTTCGAGAATTTTAACAATAAATATTGCCTTTTATATATAAACTTGCATAAAAGTTATCTATATTCATTTGGAATGTAAGCAGAGCTCTGCTAAATTTACTTATAGTTCTTTCAATATGCAAAACACTAAAATTTTTTAGTGATTCCTATACATAAAAATCACTCACTCATTTATTCAATTAAAATGTCATAGAATAATAAATGAATAAAACATTTGAAAATAAACTTCTGCGAAGCCTACAAACAATACCTTAATATGGTGGCATTAAAATGTATATCTTTTGTGTCAGATATATATAAAAAAAGATATCTTAGCTTAAATAAAGTTGAAGGTCTATAAAATTAAACAGCCATTATGCAAATTATTCAAGTTGATAAGATATTTTTGCCATCAGTTAATTTAAAAGACAACATAATTATGTTGCTGATGAGTGCAAACTATTAAAATAAAACAGCAACAGCCACAACAACGACATTAATATCAAAAAACAAAAGAAGTTAAATGCAAATAACAACAATAAAAAGTTACATGCTAAATTACATATAATTAAGTTTTATCTTTTTTTTCTTTTCGCAAACAACAAGAACAATAGGAAAAAAATTGTAGAGAAAACTAAAATTAAATAAAATGTAAAACCAAATACATATTTAGTTAGTTAGTTGGTGGTGATGACGGTGGTGCTTACAACTGACAAACCAACAGTTTAACTGACCGAGAGGCGAACGCATCTATCTCAGCCAGAGAAATCTTTAGTTTTCCATGAAATATCAGTAAGAAAGTATATCGCATTATTTGTTTTAAGTGCGAATAAATGGTTTTTCGTTACGTTTTTTTTGTAGATTTTTCACTATTGTGCCTTTTGTTTGGTTATGTGGGAACAAAAGTAAATGAATAGTTCACTATTTGTAAGCAAAGAAATATAGAATAATTTGTAGGGGTAAATAATTGTAGGTTACACATTTTACTTTAACAAGTTTTCTGTGGTGCCATAATATTTCGTCTCTTCTGAAAGGAGGAAATATTTTCAAAGGAATGTGATTTCTAGCATGATAGCAAAGCAGTGCGATGTTTCTTTTTTTTAAATAAGATACAAAAAGAGTTTAAGGTAAAGACTTTAAAATAATTGAAGCACAGCCGCGAATAACGTTGTAAAAGACAATTTTTTAAAAACCAGTTTTTTCACAGATTACCATTAACATAACTCTCTTGCGTTGTTCAAACATCAAACCATCCAAAATTATGCATCTGATCGCCGTCAAAATACAATTACAATCAGTCAGTCAGTGGAAAACTTTGTAAGTAACTAATAAATCATGCAAACAAAATTGTCGAAAATAATTGATAAATATAGCAGAGATACAAAAAGAAAAGATAATGCTAGTTATCATTATTTTCGATACGCTAAAAAAATTTAAACGAAAAAAACAATCTCGCCTTAAAATACGTTTTTTGGCTTTCCTGCAAAATTATTATTTTGTCACTTAAAACGTTATTCGCGGCTAACCTTCAATTGTTACTTGCTGGCAGTGTTTGGGAAAACGAAAGACTTAAGAGAGCAACATGAAAATGGCCCAGCAAGATTTGAAAAGTTATTTGTGTTGCGTTTGAGGTTATGAATTGTTGTTTTAATAATTTTAAAAAGTTTTTTTGAACTCGTCTAAAACCAAGATAATTTTATTTTTAAAGTTTGAGATGATTTGAACAAATATTTTAAAATTTTGCGATTAATAATTTATTAATATTATTGGCGGCAAACTTAGAGTTATGATTATATTGTTGGCATATTGCATACAAATTATATAACTTAACAAAGCTTCTATGAAACAATTTTTTCTTTCTAATAACCCCCATATCAGACTTAATACCAAATTTGCATTTAATTATATTTTATTAAATTTTTTACACTAAACTTTTTCTATTTGCAAAAACAGCGCTTACAAAGACAAGAGGGATAGAAAAAATTATGGAACTAGAATCTCCAGACTATTTTTGGAGATATTTTTTTAATCTATTTTATTTTATTATTTTTTGCTTAATTTTTCTTATTGATATAAATAAAAAGGAGTGCTATGCAACTAATTTCATAATGTAAATTTATTACAAGTCAAATAGGCCTTAGAAACATCTAACTCGAACGGTGTACTCGAAGCAATGTGAGTTTGGGAAAACAAATTTTGCCGTACAGACAGTCACATACAATTGTAAGAACCACATTAGCAGAGACGAGTTACTTACATAATTCACCCTTAATGATTTAACAAAATCTGCTAAAATTTTACTTCCTGTCATAAGCAATCAAATTAAGTATCAATTTTAATTCTAAAATATTCGCCCTCAGATCGTTAAACAGAACTGCAGGCAAAGCTGAAATTTTTATATAAAACTAAAACTAAGAAAAAAAATTAGAGTTAGATAATATTATTATTGTTATAGTTTGTAAATTTAAAATGCTTAGTGTAACATAGATTTACCTTCTAAAACTACTAAAATTACAAAGACTTAGAGAAAAAAAAATTTATAAATTTTTTATATATTCTGAATAAAAAAAATGGAGAATGAAAGAAACATGTTCACAAATTCACCACACTTGTTGTTAATATTACACGAGCTTAAGTCGCTCTGCAAGACACTTTCAAATGCTCATGTGCTCTTTGCACACAAAAAAAAAACTAAGCTAAAGAGCCATATAAGAAAATTACACAAAATAATACTCCAGAGAGTTATAAGCCAAAGCACGTTGTTATGATAAAGGCATTTTAACAGATATCTTTTTTTTTTAATACAAACAAGAATACACACGCATTAATACCAGCTTATTTATATATACATATATATATATACATACATAAGTATGTATAGTTATGTGTTTATTTGCTTGGTCAGGCAGTTATTTTATTAAGATGCCCCCACCCTCCTCCCCCTTCCCCGAATACCGACAACTCTTCTCTTCATTCCTCTTTATAGTTTTAGAAATATTTTTATTTCAGCTTCTATTGATCACTTGAATATTTGTAAACAAACTAATGCCTGAAAACAGGGTGACCGATGACATTTTTGAAAAAGTAGCACCAAAAGGGGATTTATCAAAATAAAGAGGCAAAATTAAAAAAAAAACGATAAAACTAAATTAAACTTTTTATTTTTAATGTATTTTTATATAATTCACTCTAAAAAAAGGGAGAAAAAAAGTGGCAAGGCAGTCAAAAAAGTGGCAAGGCAGTCGAAAAAGTGGCAATTTGCCACTTTAGTCGGTCAAACGGTCACGCTTCCTGAAAACTTGATAGTTTTTTGTTTGCTCAATTCTCCACTAGAGAGTGAATTTTCAACTCTTTTCTCCTTTTATTGATATATTTTTTTTAATTTTCTTCTTCTTATTTTTATTATTAGTTTTAGAGCAAGAGAGTAAATTTGTTAGTGGTACGCGAGTATTGAAAGAAGTTTATGTGCGAGCAAAAAAAAAAGCTAATAAGCCGGTTTTCATAAGCTCTTCAGAAATTTAAGACAATACAATACACACAAAATGAACTGCACAAAAATAACTGGAAAACGAAGAAAAAAAATATACAAAATATACAAAAAAAAAAATTAAAAAAAAAATAAAATAAAGATGAAAATGTTTGTATAGCTAAAAGGTTTTGAATTTCTTAACAAAAGCATTGTATAAATGAAATGTTTAGGATTAGATAGCAGCGATGAAATTTTGAAAAACAAAAAAAGAATCATAATACATAGATATAAACATAAAACCTAGCAACAACAATCACAAATATATACATATACATATGTACAAACAATAAACCAGGTATTCATTTTATTATTTTTAAGAAATTCTTAGGCCAAAATGAAGTTGCTATCTTAAGCTGTGCAATTTTTTATTAAAACATAAAATACCTAAGCTTAATATGAGAGAATATTTAATATAAAAAAATATGGAAAAAGGGGGAAAAATAAACATATCACAAAATGTATTGCTTAGAATAGTATAAAAAAGTAGGCTTTAAAAAATTATTTCTAAAAAAACTCTAAAATTTAAACTTGGGGGTATGCTCCATCCCAGTAAAAAAAATTGGAAGTCATTCTAAAGGAAGTACATTTTCATTGCTTCCAAAAAATCGATATTTTTAATTTGCCGATAGTTAGCAGAAAACCAAGTAGAAGTTTATTTTAGTCATACAAAACCTTGTAATTCCTCTCTAGTTTTAGAAATTACTCACCAGAATTTTTAAAAAATCGTTTTTTTTAAGAAACTTATGAACTATTTTTGGTCTAAAATTTTAAAGTTATTTGCTTAAATTTACATTAAATTACTGTTTCGCGTTTAAATTCCTATAAAAAGAAACTAATTGTTAAAATAGGTAACTATTAGCAATATTTCCTAGATGAAAATATTATCATAGAACACAAAAAAGAAAATTTTTCTTAAAATCGCTTCCAATTCGGTGACCAGGCAGCGAAAAAGAGAACTTCTTGCAATGACAACCCTATGTAAAAATCATTACATCGGATCGAAATTTGCACTACTTCCAGATCGCAAACTCTACATTTTCATGACTTTTTTGGAGTGTCTTTTTTTACTGGGATATTTCGAAATTGAAGATAATGCTGTGGAATTTGTATATGTTATTAACATTGCAATTCGAAAGTATTTGCTTTAGTTTCCAATTATATAATATACCGCCTGTTTACAGGCCTTTTCTACCATGCACAGTGGGATAGTTTCATGTATTTTTATGCAAAAACTATAAGGAGTGGTCTGAGTCTAAGTCCCATATGCAAAAAAATTAATGTGTGCTGGAAGTGTATGTTAAAACAAAATCTCTATACAAAAACTGATTTTAAGGTACACTTGAAGCACTTGTTATTTTTTTTTGCATATCGGTGTAAGTCTATAAGTGCTTGACCAAATTAGGAAGATAATGAAATTTAATTACGATCTCACAAGCCCTTCCATCGACTTTCGATTTTTGCCATAAAGTTTTGCCTATTCAAGCAGAAGTCCTTCGGTACATACTTTTTCTACCTTTCCACCAGACGAGTGGTGATGAGTCTCATCAAAATCCACCACGCCCACCTACAGCCACGATATATATACAAAATGTATAAAACCAGTTTTTTAATATTTTATTTATTATTCCAAGAAAAACCTTCTTGATTATTTATCTATCATTTTTTCAAAAATTCGAGTAAAATAAAATTTTTCACAAAACCATATATCGTTACCTTTATATTGAAACTCCCTAATAATGAGTTGTTTCTTTCAATTAGAATTTTTTCCATTACGTTACGATATATTAGCCTCTAATCTGTCGTATTATAGTTGATTTCAAAAATATAACGAGTAAGGGCGTTTCTAAGAGGGTGTCGTTGGCTGAAGTAGTTAGCACGTTGACTACAAAGCCGAAGGTCTTGGGTTCAAGCCCGGTCTCCGACAGTCATTAAAATAACAATAGCTAGCATTTTTCTGATGTGCATTAGTGTTCATATGTATCAGTTATTGTAAGAAATTTCAAGCGATGAAGGCCACTAAAATTAAACTACACCGGCTTCAGTGGATGCTAATCCTAATGTAACATCAGAGCGCTCTCCTTCGTAGGTTCATAAGTATTGTTTAGTAGAATCATCGGCGAAGTAAAATAACTAATAAAATGGCTACTAAGCATAGCTTGAAAATTTAATACGCCTCATTTACCACCAGAGGCGCTGAAACACTGCAAATAAGCGTGTTTCTCTTCCTTCACTTATTTTTTCTATCACTACCCTTCTCTCACTATCTTCTCTTCACCTAATAGGTATCACAAAGGGATTATTGTACTGGACCCAAGTGAGCTGGACTCTGAATTTCACCCTTCCTTACCAGCAGCCTGCTAACCTAACCTAACATATGACGTTTATATTTTAAGGCAATTATATAAATATTTTATACTCACATATTTGTATGCAAAACAGCATCAATAAATTTTTGAAATTGAGTTGTCAAAAGTTACGTTTTTTTGACACCACAAGTCCACTGTACCACGTGCAGAACTTTTTAATAGGGCAGTTTTATTTACATTACAAACAAATCAAACAAATAATTTCGATGTAATACTTAATCAACTAACATTAAAGTTATATAAAAGAATATGACAATTTTTAAATTTTTGCTGTTTATATAATAATAATAATAATTAATAGTCCTTAAAACTTGTTTTATGTATTTTTGTCCACTGATTGTTATTTATTATTTTTCTATCCCCTCCAATTTCAGATATAGTTTGCATTATTTAAAAAGAAATACTTTAAATTTACAACTAGCTGCTTTTGAAGGCCACTCTACACCTTCATCATCAGCGTTCTTTTGCGTTTGGTCCACTGTGTGTTGTTGTAGATTTCTGCATTATATACTCAGTCAATATTGCAAATGAAATATGTGAATTCTTTTGATTCGTCGTATTTAATTTTGCTAAAAGCTTTTTTGTAATGAAAAGCTCAATTTTAAAATCTCTAAATTTACAAAAGTCTTGCCATTGTCGTTTATTCTTTTATTAATTATGCACATGTTAGTTTACTTGCACACACAGTGGACCAAACACAAAAGAACGCTGATGATGAAGGTAAATAAATAAAATGAATAATTTTAAATATAGAAACAAATGAAGTTCGCACAATGATAATTGAAATTAACTATAAATTGAAATACGATGAATCAAACCAATTCACATATTCCATTTGCAATAAAGTTTCGTATATAAGCAGAAATCTACATCAACTGACACCACACACAGTGGACCAAAACACAGAAGAACGCTGATGAGGGAGGCTTAGTGGCCTTCGAAAACGGCTGGCTGTTCCGTTCAACTATGCGTTGTTGTCAGAATATTTACAACTAACTTTGATGTTATTTGTTCATTAATAATTATCACATGTAATTTGGCTTAAAAAGCGATACGAACATTAGCCTGTACAATTCATAAGAATATAGCAACAAATACAAAAATAATAATTAAATTAACTAATATAAATATTTTTGTTTCACTCAATTGAATCTAATTGAAAGTTTGCATGCCCTTAGGTTGCTGTCTTAAGTCTTTTGTTTTACGCAAGCCTAACAATAATACCGGTATTCATAAGCAATTGTTAAAATTAATAAAGGTTCAACAGGCAGAAAATCATTTTAAAGTAAGCTTTAACCTAAACAATCATTTATGAATACAAGTGTGAGAACTTTAAGCTTTTTTTGAATATTTCATTGCTTCATTGCAAATACAGCTGATTTTCCTCTTCATATTTAAAAAAAAATTAGTTTTTATATGATTTAAGCAAATCTTGCCAAATGTTTAGAATTTAATAAATGACTTAAATCATTAGCAAACATTAAAGCCATTAAATTACCAGTTATACAAAGTTCCTCTATTTTCTTCCAATTGTGATAGCAATACAAAGTAATCTGCAACACTGTCAAGCGGCTTCTGTGAAAGTACAAAACTGGCAAATAAACTAATAATTTTACAGCAATGCAAAATATTTCTAAGCCAGCTACCAATAATTTAATATTTTACACACAAGCATATACTGGTAGTTGTATATATGTATATGTATAAAAGAAGATAAATTAATTTAATTTTAATATTATAATGAACACAAGATATGGGAAAAAATTAACTAAAAAAACTGCAAATAGATGGCAGCGGCATTAGTAACATATTGCCTAAGAGGTGGTAAAGGAATTCAAATTTATAAAAACACCTTTACGTACGTATAAAAAAATAAAACTCAGAGATGGAACAGCTTAAGGCTATCTAATGCTTAGATATATGTATTTAAGTAAGCTAAATATTTGCTAAAAATTTTATAAAATTTTGATGCAAAGTATTGTATTTACATATATATATAGAAAGTTGTTTTAATTAAAAAAGATGTCTTGGTCAGATATAAAAATTTTTTAAAACATTAAGTTTATCCAAAATTATATTTACCTTATAATCATTCAACAACTTTTGCTTCAAAAAAATATTTTTATAGAGCAAATAGTTCGAATTCCAGTATGTATTATTTTTAATTTTTGAAATACTAGGGTTTTCTTTTAATTTTTTTTTTTTGTAACAACCTCCAAATTATTTATTTCCTATAACAATACTTGTAATATTTTTAACCACACCTTCAGTTGGCATCTTGGGTAGATAATGAAAATAATTTACATAATTGTTTAATAATTTGAGGAATTGCAATTCAATATTTTTCATAAAGATGCCAGCTGTGGAAAGTCGTGTGGATATAATGAATTATAAAATAAATAAATTTGCATTAAAATAAACAGCTTAGCTTAATAAATTAGAGATATTTAAATAAAATTTTCTTTTTGGCAGAAAAGTACCTTATATTCAAAACGAAAAGTACTTTTATTCAAAAAAAGTACATTTATTAGGATTGAGATTTTTTTTCCATAAATAAAGTTTAATTAAAACGGAACCTGCTTACAAAACACAAAACTAGAAAAAAAATCTCTTAAAAACACTTTTATCAACAAAAAAAAACAACTAACAACTAACTCGTATAAAAGTACTTTTGTTTGGAATGGTACTTTGGATTGAAGGCCGTAATAATTTTATTTTATAAATTTAACTTTCATTTATAAATACTTTTATTCAAAAGTTAAACTTTATTAGAAAGTTACTTTAAGTCAAATATTGATTTTATTTCAGAATGTACTTTTTATTAGAAATAGTACTTTTCTTTGAAAATTACTGATATTCAAAAAGGTACTTTTATTAAAAAGTTTGCTTTTATTCCAAAAAGTATTCTTATGTAAAAAAGTACTTGTGAAACTTTCTTACAAAAAGATAAGTTTTTCAAGAATGTCCTTTTACGCAAAAAGGTAACTTAATGCTAAAAGGTATTTTTATACACAAAAGGAATTTTTATACAAAAGGTATTTTTTTTTATACAAAAAGTATATTTATAGAAAAGGTACTTTTATTCAAAAATGTACTTTTATACAAAAAGGTACTTTTATTCCAAAAGGTACTTGTATAAGGTACTTTAACAAAGTATAAGGTACAAAGGTATAAGGTACTTTTACAAAAAAGTGTACTTTTACACAAAATTGTACTTTTATACAAAAATGTACTTTCATACAAAAAGGTACTTTTATACAAAAAAAGGTACTTTTATACAAAAAGGTACTTTTATAAAAAAGGCACATTTTAAAAGAATTACTTTTATAGAAAAAGGTACTTTTAGACAAAAGTGTACTTTAACACAAAATTGTACTTTTATACAAAAATGTACTTTCATACGACAAGGTACTTTTATACAAAAAGGTATTAAAAAACGTACTTTTTTACAAAAAGCTACTTTTACACAAAATTCTACTTTTACACAAAAGTGTACTTTAACACAAAATTGTACATTTTTAAAAAAATGTACTTTCACAATAAAAGGTACTTTTACACAAAGAGGTACTTTTATAAAAAAAGTACTTTTATGAAAAAATGTACTTTTATACAAAAAGGTACTTTTACACAAAAGTGTACTTTAACACAAAATTGTACTTATATTAAAAAATGTACTTTAGGGGTAATTTTATACAAAAAGGTACTTTTTTAAAAAAAGGTACTTTTATACAAAAAGGTACTTTTATAAAAAAAGCTATATTTATAAAAAGGTACTTTTATTCAAAAAGGTACTTTCATACAAAAAGGTTAGTACAAATAGGTACTTTTATAAAACAAAGTAATTTTATACAAAAATGTACAAAAAGGTACTTTCACAAAAAAATGTGTACTTTTATACAACAATGTACTTACATAAAAAAGGTACTATTTTGCAAAAAAGTTCTTTTCTACAAAAATGTACTTTCATCCAAAAAGGTAATTTTATGCAAAAAGTTACTATAATTCGTTAATTTTTTTTCAAGAAATTTTTTTATCCACTTAAGTGATTTTATTTATATGTATATTAATTTTATTAAAAAAGTTATATCATTAAAAAATTAACACTTGCATTCAGAAGATTACGTATTCCACAACTTTATTTTTTTTAAATATCCTCTTTGCCATCCCTGATTGCTAAACATTATTGAGGAGCATTTTCATGGCAATAATGATAGACTTGATGAAACTTCTTTATAAATATACTGTGCGTGTATGCATCTGTGTTGGTGGTTATTAGCAAGAGGAACATGTACAACAAGAGCAACAATAACAACAAAAAATTTACAGTAGTAGAAAGTAACATATGCGTGTAGAGTATTTAATGTTTTTTTTTACTTTACATATTTTATTCCTTTTTGGTTTGCTGAACCTCTTTTGCAAAGCAATTGAAAAAAAAAATATACATAGTTATATATTCCAGAACATTGCGACAGACTTCCTTTAAGTATGTAGTGACTTTTAAGGAAGAAAAAGTGAAGTTATGAAAAAACCAGGTATGCAAATGCAGTAGCCATAGCCTGGGGTTGTTGTTGCTTGATAAAGATAATGATGATGATGACGATGATGATTACATTGATGACGAACATAATGGACACCAAGTGCAAACTACAAGAAGGCCTACTTCTTTTTTCAGAAATTATTGGAAGTGAAAAATATATGTACATATGTATGTTGCTTAAAACAAGAGTCAATGCAAAATATCGTTTCATTTAAAAAAATATATGTATATGTATTAGGCCAGTATAACAAAAAATGTTTATGCTGCTTTATAAATATACATTTGGCATTGGTTATTTAAAAAAGCTTAAAAAATTTCCATTTTAAATTCTTTGAACTATCTATTTTATAATTTTATTCAATACCGTGGAATGTAATTTGCCGCTTAATCTTTTTCTTAAAAAAAAACAAAAACTTAATAAACTTTTAAAATACAAAATTTTTAATTTCTAATTTAGTCCAAAATATATTTTGGCATCTGCATTATTACTTCTTCAATATCCAGTTTCTTAATTAAAATTTAGACAATATCATGCCAGTTTGATTGAATTATTAATTACCTCTGCTCAGCCAAAATGAAAAAAGACAAAATATGTCTACAGACAGCAAACAGTTTTGTTAAAATAAAGAAGTCAACAAACTAATATCATGTTTTATTTCTTAATAGATGTGTATTATATAATATTATCATAATTAAGGTATTTATAATCATTTATTAGCATAAAAATACGCGGAAAATAATCATAAGTATACATACGAGCGTCACATCCGTGTGAGTTTTTATGCACGTATATATTTTTGCAAAATTTTTATACTTTTGTAGATTAGATTTTGAATTATAACTAAAAATCACGATCCCTTTAATTTGTTTTTTATATCTCGTGTGACTTCGATTACTAAAATTTGAATGTCAATCGATTTGATGATAGTGGATCAGTCGGGTTTCAACAAGCTATACCAAACTGCTTTTAAAAATTAAAAATCAATATACATATAAATATTTTTAAGTATTGAAATTTATTGCGGACACGCATGAAACTAAAAGCAAATCTTCAATACTCGTAAAAAGTTGTTCAGAAACTAATATAATAAAAATATTTTGTGCACTATCTTTTTTTTGCATAAAAATGTTTTTTTTTTAAGTACCTTTTTAAACAAAAGCAACGTTTTCAATAAAAGTACCTTTTTGAATAAAAGTACCTTTTTGATTAAAGGTACCTTTTTTGAATAATAGTACCTTTTTAATAAAAGTACATTTTGAATAGAAGTACTTTTTTGAATAAAAGTACCTTTCTGAATAAAAGTAGATTTTTGGATAAAATAATCTTTTTGAAAAAAAGTACCTTTTTGGGTAGAAGTAACTTTTTAAATTAAAGTACCTTTTTGAATTAAAATACCTTTTTAAATATAAACACCTTTTTGAATAAAAGAACCTTTTTGAATAAAAGTACCTTTTTAAATCAAAGTACCTTTGTGAATAAAATTACTGTTTTGAGTATTAGTACATTTTTCAACAAAAGTACCGTTTGGAGTACTAGCAAGATTTTAATTAAGAGTACCTTTTCGAATAAATGTACCTTTTTAATAAAATTACCTTTTTAATAAAAGTACCTTTTTAAATCAAAGTACCTTTTTGAATAAAATTACCTTTTTGAGTAAAAGTAACTTTTTAAATAAAAGTATTTTTTTTTATAAAATGCCTTTTTAAATATAAGTACCTTTTTGAATAAAAGAACCTTTTTGAATAAAAGAACCTTTTTAAATCAAAGTACCTTTGAGAATAAAAGTACTGTTACTAACAGTACCTTTTTACACAAAAGTACCGTTTGGAGTACTAGTAAGATTTTGATTAAGAGTACTTTTTCGAATAAAAGTACATTTTTAATAAAAGTACCTTGTTGAATCAAAGTATCTTTTTGAATAAAAGTACCTTTTTGTGTAGAAGTAACTTTTTAAATTAAAGTACCTTTTTGAATTAAAATACCTTTTTAAATATAAACACCTTTTTGAATAAAAGAACCTTTTCGAATAAAAGTACCTTTTTAATAAAATTACCTTTTTAATAAAAGTACCTTTTTAAATCAAAGTACCTTTTTGAATAAAATTACCTTTTTGAGTAAAAGTAACTTTTTAAATAAAAGTATTTTTTTTTTATAAAATGCCTTTTTAAATATAAGTACCTTTTTGAATAAAAGAACCTTTTTGAATAAAAGAACCTTTTTAAATCAAATTACCTTTGAGAATAAAAGTACTGTTTTTACACAAAAGTACCGTTTGGAGTACTAGTAAGATTTTGATTAAGAGTACTTTTTCGAATAAAAGTACATTTTTAATAAAAGTACCTTGTTGAATCAAAGTATCTTTTTGAATAAAAGTACCTTTTTGTGTAGAAGTAACTTTTTAAATTAAAGTAACTTTTTGAATTAAAATACCTTTTTAAATATAAACACCTTTTTGAATAAAAGAACTTTTTTAAATCAAAGTACCTTTTTAAATCAAAGTACCTTTTTAAATCAAAGTACCTTTGTGAATAAAAGTATTGTTTTGAATAATAGTACCTTTTTAAACAAAAGTACCGTTTGGAGTACTAGTAAGATTTTCATTATGAGTACCTTTTCGAATAAAAGTACCTTTTTTAATAAAAGTGCGTTTTTGAATCAAAGTACCTTTTTGAATAAAAGTACCTTTTTGAACAAGAGTACTTTTTTTTAATAAAAGTACCTTTTTGAATAAAAGTACCTTTTTGAATAAAAGTGCGTTTTTGAACAAAAGTACCTTTTTGAATAAAAGTGCGTTTTCGAATATAAGTATAATTTTGAATAAAAGTACTGTTTTGAGTAATAGTACCTTTTTAAATAAAAGTTCCGTTTTGAGAACAAGTACCTTTTTGAATAAGAGTACCTTTTTTAATAAAAGTACGTTTTTGAATAAAATACCGTTCTGAAAAAAAAATTACTTTCGGAAAAAAGTACCATTTTGAATAAAAGTGTCTTTAAGAATAAGAGTACCTTTTTTAATAAAGGTACCTTTTTCAATAAAAGACCTTTTTTTAGTACAATTTTCTCTTTAAATAATGTACCTTTTTTTATTAAAAGAACCTTTGTGAATAAATGTAGTTTATGTATGAAAATTATTTTTAGGACAGAACAAAGTTTCACTTCGGTATAAAATATTGACTATTGTTAATTCGTGTTCAGCTGTTTTATCAGTCAGTATTTTCGCTTCTTACTAAATTTGCATCTATTTTAGCTTATTAACTCATATTTTATGCTTATCTTTACATAACATCTCCATTAATTTGCTTATATATATTGTTATTTATCTAGAGTATTTTTTTTTTAATTATATATGAATAATAATGCTGAAAATATTGAAAATAAATAATAAGCTAATGAACCATTAGCAACTATACAGCAATTTAAGTAACATTTTTATTAGTTTTATATCGTTCGGCTTAAAATTTAAATTAATTTTTTAGTTGAATATTTGCGCGATTATAGATGAATATCAAGATGATGTTGTTAATAATGTGATGGTCTTTGCCATCCTGACCGGTTAAAAACAAAAACTTGTAACTTGTTTAGCCAAGATATTATCAGCTTATCTGAATGATAAACATAAATTGAGATTGATTGTTGGATGACTGCCTGCACACTTCAAAGAGTAAAAAACAAAAAGCTGCAAGTTATGAAGTGTCAAACGATTAAAATTTTATTGAAACACATGCTGGCATAAAGTAAACTTTGTGAAACAATTTTGTTAACAAAAAAAATGTTCGCAGTAAACTCAAAAAATGTTAGTAAAGAAAAACTTAAATAACTGTGCTGATAATAAAAGTTAAGTAAAAGGCTTTAAGAATTTTTTGTGACATTTTTTATTATTTTGTAGAAATACGTCTTGGCTGGGCAATAAAGTTTGAAATTTATTTAAAGCAATTAATTTTTTATGTAAAACCTTAAAAAACGAAATTTGCTAAGTTATAAGGAATTTTATAAAAAAAGTACAATTCGAGCTTTATGTCAAATGTTATAAATCATTAAGCCAAAAAAAAAGTATTTTTTATGTCAAGATATAAAATTTAAAAAAAACCATTTAACCAGCGGCTTAATTCAGATTTTTTTGATTAAATCAAACTGCAAGCTAAACAACGTAAAGTGGGATTGTTATAAATTTTTAAAGATTGTAGTAAGTTACTTAACAGTATGCATAGGGTTAATTTTTTTCTGATTGGTTTTCTGTTATAAAAATTTACAATGTTAGCTAATCAAGTCAATGTGAGTAGGTGATACCTTAGATGACCTGTACATGCGCAAAGTTTACTTTACAAAGTCTTGAACTTGTAGGAAAGAGGGAAAAAGAGCTGCTATTCTCTCTCAAAACTTTGCAAAGTAAACTTTGCGTGTGTAAAAGCCATATAACTTTAAATTTTTTGAAATAAATTTAATTTTTTAATTTTTTCTTTAAAAAAAATTTTTCTTATGTATTTAACACATAATAACTTTCACTAGTTCAACTTTTATTGGGCAACTTTTGAGCTTGTATGAAATAGAGAGAGAAAAAGTTAATGATGATGGAAGCTACCATATTTTCCGCTTTAAACCATAGTTTTTAGTCTGCCTAATTGGAATTGCAGTGTGTGAAACACAGCGATCAGTAATGAGTAGTGAAAAAGTGAGTAGAGTTGAATCATGACTTATTATTTCTTGTACTTACGAGTATGTGCACTCATACTTCTTGCAATGTTGCAATGAATCATATTCACTAAAAAGTTTGAACTGCGCATCGAACTCATACTTAGCAACATTTATGACGTTGTTGATTTTGGCTGTCCTTAACTCAATGCTTGTGGAAGCTGCAAAATAAGTATGATTCACAATGCGATCTTTGCATACGAACATTAAAGTTCTCTTTATGAGGTTATGTGTTTCTCTGTTGCTTTTTTTTGTAGGGATTGAAAAACAATCCTATGTACTACTATTGTATCTTACTAGCAAACTCTTTAATGACTAAACTTTTAAATATACGTATATGGATGAGTTGAGTGAGCTGAATCAATGTGAGTAGTACCTACAAGTATTTTTCTGAAATTAGAAATCAAACTGAGGTGATTTATGAGTGTGAGTGTGGGTGGTATGACTGTGATGTCAATGTCGAATTCATATTTATGTTACCTTATAATTATAAATCAATGTCATCGTGAGAATGCGTAAATCAGAGTAGTTGAGTTTAAATGATGTCTACTCACCTATATTTATAATAATAGCGAAAAAACGATTCATTGCCGATCACTGAGAGGGTTAGCATTGCCATATATTCTACCAAATGGTTTTGTTAAATATCAGCCGGATGGTGAAATAGAAATCAATAACCCTTGGTTAAATGGTTTCTGTTAAACAAACCTGGAATTAGTTTATTAACTACACTTTACCCATAATCTTTGTTATACGAGTATAACCAATCAACTAAAAGTTCCTGCCTTCCAAAAATTTACCCTAACGTTTTATTTGGTAACTCAAGTCAAACCATTAGCAGTGCGACATCAAACATATGGCATATAAAACGTATTCCCATTGCAGTAGATTTGACTTAAGGGCATTTTTTTCCTAACACGTCAGTCAAGTGAGTTTTGTTTTTTATTACAATTTTATTATTCAATTTTGAATCTTTTATATCCTTCTCTCGTAATATTTAAAACTCGTTAACAACATCATCAATCATTACACCTTCAATAATATTTCTTGCATCAATTTATATTCGTACAACTTTTGTATATTTACTTACATTCAAGTGTTTTGTAATATTAATTAATGTTCGGCTGAAGAAATATATTTTTAAAGGCTGCCTACGCCGAATACAAGATTCAACCGAATTGAAAGTTAAAGTTTAAAACCGTATTCAAAAGCGATATTTGGATATTCACGCAAAAACGAAGGAATACCTTTGAAACTTTAAATATTTTTAATTTCATTCAAAATTTTTTAAACCAATATTCTACTTGATTCTGCATTAAACTTTTGAACACACCCTCTACCTGAAGTACTACACCTTTTCCAGTTGTAATGACACCTTCAGACGTAATATGTTTTTAAAATTTTCCAAATATTGTAGCTACGCCCGGTGAAATATAGGAAAAATACCCCAAAAATACTGAAAAATTCCATTTTTGGGATTTTGCGAAATTTTGTTTGGGATCTGTCGGGAACTCAGAAGCAAAGCTGATTTATTCTTTTCCGCATTGATTATATAATTTAACACGTAAATGAGAGTCTTCAGCAGAAAATATTGTTAAAGAAAATTTTTATAACATCCTTTTCCCCAAGATCTCCAATGTATTTTTGGTATTATTTTATGTTAAGAGGAAACTCTTCTTATAATGTAACCAAATAAGGGGAATTACAAAATATTTCTTTGCTTTTTGCTTCCCTTCTGATATTTATTTAAACTTTTTTTACTTACGATTGGAAAATTCACTTAAGAAAATTTCCCGCTATCCCTACTATTGCCACAACTTTGGCTTGATTTTAATATGGAAAGCAATATTTTTATTTTCAGTGTACCGATAATAGTTTATTCCAAGAGTAGTTGTTTTTTACTTCAAAAAAAAAACTAGTCATGACTGCTATAAAATAATTTAAATACGTTTATTTCGGCATGGGAGTGTTAAGTTTTTTTTGTCTTTTGTTTTTTTTTTTTATTTATTTTTAGCGTAAGTGCTTGTATTTCTGCGCTGACTTTGTGATTGATTTTTACCGTCTTTACCATTTAATTGTTTAATTGAAGTTAAAGTGTTAATGGTTTTTTGTAGTTATTTTAATATTATCTATTCAAGAAACAATAAATTTTGCTGCTTAAAAGTTTGAAGGCTATATGAAACTACATGAAATTATTAAATTGATTGAGTTATTTTTTTGCCAAGCAATAGTTAAGATTTCAAGCCATATAATTGTAATTTTATGAAACAAATTTGGTTATGATGGATTCAAAAACTAATAGTTAGCTTAGATTTGATATTCTTTTTAAAAATCTAAAATATGTGAATGATTGTGAGTTCTGGTCGAAATTTTTTTATCAAACTATTTAAAATATTTGTTTGTTAATTTTTCTATATATAATTATTATATATTATTAAATTAAGAAAAAATATCTCTTGCCAAAATTTTGATTATATGATGTACTCGCAATAATTTTACATTTTCATAAAAACCTTACATATTTTTAAATTTTGGATTTTTTTATAATGTTTGTTAAAAAAATTTTTATAATATTTGATTTAAATTTTTTTTTATAAGAGTTTAAAATATTTTTTAAAACTTTTAAAGATTTTAGGTATTTGTAATTTATGTTTTTTTTTTTGTTAAGTAATGAAGTGTACCGTCATTTTCCATTTCGTTGCATTAAAAACTAAATGTAAAAATAAATATGCTTCGGTGTTTCTTATCATTTTAAAAATGTTTATATATATTTTTTTTTATACACAGAAAAAAGTACTCACCAATTAATGTTTTCAATTAAGAATTTAATTGATTCAGTTAAATTATTAATTGTACTAACTAATTTGAGCGGAAAAACTTAATTGGTATTATCAAATTGTTTATAGGTGAAAATTTAATTAATTTTGTAATTAATATTACAAATATTTTAATTGATATTTTTTGTGTAATACAAAATTCTATAAATAGTAAATCAGCTCCCTTTTAAAGCATGATATCCTGTTTCTTAGGAAAGCGGATCATCCAGAAAAGTTGTGTGAATATCACTCAAAATCAGTGCTTATCATATAAATTTTCTTCTGAAATCGAACGTCTGTGTTGTGGAAACAGGCGGTTAAATTGTGATTTTAGCTTAGAGAGTTCCTTCTGTTTCTTCAAATGTTATTTCTTTTTTAGTTGAGTATTTCTCTATTAAGCTTCTGCTTCAACAATTTCCTGTTTACAAGTTTTTGTTTTTTGTTTATTTTTTATATTTTGAACTGATATCAGAAAAGGCCAAGTTGAATGCAAAACCTTTAAATCATTTCTATAAGATTTGCCTCTGTTCGATGTTAAAGATAATTTTGTTATTGCTTTTACGACTGTATAATCAAATGCAATTAAAATTTTTGTTTGTAGTGTTTGTTTTTCTTATTTTTTTGATATGCACATGTATGTGTGAAAAAGCAATTTTCATTTTACATTTAACTGGTTTTCTACGGTTTTTTGAAATTATCATTTTTCATTGCTGCCTGCTTCAAACATGTAGTGGCCAAATTAGTGGGGACGGAAGTTGACAGGCAGTTCCCAAAATAATTCTCTGATGCTTTCTTTAATATTATCAAGAAAATAAAGCTAGAGAACATCATTCACAATCACACAGACATTCAAGACAATGTTGAAGTAAACATTTAAAGCATAACAATAACTATAAAATATTTTACCTTCTGTTGAATAAAAAATGTACAAACACACAAACATATTAGCCAATTCAGATGCCGCACATAGAAAACAACAACAGCTAAAGCGCTTCTACAATGTTATTCTATTGTCAACATACAAAAATGCACATAACAAACAGAACGATTGACGTGATCGAAAGCTAATATTTAGAGATTATTGGGCTGAGACATTCGCAATGTTGCTAGGCTTCTTCAGGAAGCTTTTTGTTAAGTATAATAAGGGAAAATATATCAAATAAACCCACAGTCATGTGTAAAAATCAGATCTATATACATATTTCTTAATGCAAATGGAATATGTGAATTAGTTGAGTCATCGTACTCAAATTTGTTAAAAGCTTGTGTTACAACAAGGGCTCAATCATTTTGTAAAACGCAACGCTAAGCGTAGATAATTTTTTTATGAAAAAATTATATATTACAAAAATTGTCGTTTTGTTGTTTGTTCTCTGCTCAACATGCACATGTCTATTAATTATTTAATTTTTATTTTACTAAGAGAAATCTTTTTGGTTTGCTTCTTCAAAGTGCTGTTTTATTACGTTAAGCATTTTCATTCCAATACAACCGATTTTACAGGTTGTGAAAGGCGGCCAATAAAAGAAAGCTGAGGTGAGGATATTACATATATATTTCCTACAATTACTCTTGTTTTAGCAAATTCACTAACAAATATTTAGAGATTTTTTATTGCTATTGCAGTTACTGTTTTACTACTAATGCTACTGCAAGTGTAATAAATTTTTTTTGTTGCTGTTGTTATTACTACTTATGCTACTACTGCTATTGTAGATATATCTTAATGCTTTTATTGCTATTGCTATTGCT
Organism: Tachina lurida; assembly: GCA_944452675.1. Classification (NCBI taxonomy): domain Eukaryota; kingdom Metazoa; phylum Arthropoda; class Insecta; order Diptera; family Tachinidae; genus Tachina; species Tachina lurida. The sequence continues at coordinate 163,393,865 of OX101753.1, read as the reverse complement.
ATTACTACTATTATTGGTGCTATTGTATAAGTAAGTTATTCTACTACTATTGTGATTACTACTACTGTTGCTACTCTAAATATATTAAAACTAACCACTTCAATATAATATTTATTATATACTGTTATTTAAATTTAATCATATTTTCCCAGGCTAATAAGAATACTATTAATACCACTAGCTTTACTACTACTAATGTTACTTCTTCAGCTATTGCTATCATATATGTACATTATTTTATTGCTGTTGCTGTTACTACTATTTATTACTACTACTAATTACCAATATTAAAACTTTTGGTATTTTTTTGCTATTACTTCTTCAATAAAATCGATTATTGCTTTTATTGCTATTTCTGCTACAATTACCAATTATAAAAATATTGCTTTTATAGTTTGGTTTTGCTACTACTATACTTTATAATACTATTGTTACCAACCTATTCGTAATTACAAAATGTTTTTTTTTTCTTTGTAAGAGCACATACATATTTGTTGCGATTATTCTTTTTTAATAAATTGCTTTAGTCGAAAGAAACTAAAAAAAATTACTGCTACTGATATTGTAGATATATGGTAATTACTTTATTGCTACTGTGTTTACTGTTATTACAACTACTGCTACTGTAAGTGTATAAGATTTATTTTGTTAATATTACTTTTAGTGCTATTATTACTGCTGTTTATGTAGTTACATGTACAATTTATTATTGCTATTGTATTTATTACTATTACTACTGCTGCTGCGGTAATTGCAAATAAATTATTTTATTGCTATTGCTATTACTAATATTACTACTGTTGCTTTTGTAGATAAATGTAAATTATTTTTGTTGCTATTGTATTTAATACTATTACTACTGCTGCTGCTGCATAATACACTAAATTTTACCACTTCTATATAATAGTTGTTATAAACTTTGACTCATTTTTATTCATATTTCTGCAGGGTAATAATATTACTATTAGTGTCACTACTTTCAATACTACTAATGCTACTTCTTAAGCTATTGCTACTATTGCTATTTCTGCTATTATTACTACTGACATAACTAAGAATTCAGTACTTATTTCTTTAAAGGTAAATTACTTTTAAATCTACTCCTGTTACCACTTTTATTTATACCAATCCTTATGTTCTAGCTGTTCCTATAAATTTGGCCATCAACCGTATTTCAGCATATCTTTTGTTTTTGAATGTTTCATGTAAAAGTTAAAACATAAGCTGAGTATGCGTGAAAACATTTTTCTTTTGACGTTTTTTAATCTTATGCCTTTCTTTGTGATTTCTTAAAAATTATTAGTTTCTTTGTACTCTTTATTATCTTTCTGCTCGCTTTTAATTTCTATGACATTTTTTTTTTTGTGTATATTTTACTACAAATGTTTGGGTTCAATTAGAGCAGTTTAATTTGAGTAGAGAAAAAAGGAAGCGTGATCGAAGGAGGATGAGTCGTACATGTGTAATCAATAGTTGTGAATGTTTAAACTGAATAGTTATTAAAATGTATGTTTAAAATTTCCTGCCACTAGTCTCAAAAGAATGACGAGGAAATATTGCTGTTTTATAAATCAAGAATGCTATAAGAAATTCTATGAAATCTTAAATATTTTTTAGTGGATCATTGGAATATTATGGCATATTTTTGTGGTGCCACTGAACAACGTTCATCTCATAATCGCCAGCAATCAGGCATCTGCTCGGTAGGAGTCTTGTCACTTGCAGTTTTTTTCTTCTTTTTACTATGTATGCAGATATCTTTACAGGAATTTAAATCTTATTTCAACTTAAGAAACACAGCTTCTACTCTACTGGCTGCAACAATGTTGCAAGAAAACGATTAACTTTAACTTTGCCCATAGAATTAAAAAGTTTTTTTTAATTTTTTTATGGTTTGTAAATCTACAGTAAAACGTAAGGTTAGAGAAAATAGGCCATTCCAAAAAAAATTTGTATAAAGAATTTTCTTTTTCTATAGAATTGGTTTAAAAAAAAAACAGCAAAAATATTTATAAGTGCTGCTTCTTAGTTTTACAATGTTCATAAAATATTAAAGGGATATTGCCTGTTTATGTCTTTTTAATTTTTAACATTATTCTCACAATTACTAGCAAAATTTGCTAGAGAAATTCTCATGACTAAGATACTGGCAACAAAAGTAAACTGGAAAAAAAATCAAAGAGTCATGTTAATAGGTCAATTTAACCACACACAAAATATAAAACCCCCACAAAAAATTAAAAGACAATGAAAAACAGACATGAAATTTACTACAGTTGTTGTGTTTTTTTTCCTCTTTCTAAGCTCAATTTACAAAATTGAAAGTTTAAGCCAAATAAAACAGAAAAACGAAACAGAAATTACAACTTCAACTACAACTACCACCGCCAATAGCAGCATTTGCTGCCTGGCCGTGCTAGTGTGGTGAAGAACGTGCAACAAAATAATGACACATACCCGCATATAAAACTTAAACAACAGCATTTACATTACAACAAGTTACTATGGCAGCAATAATAATGTTAAAAGGCGATATTGTAATTTAGGCAGTTCAAAAAAAAATTACTTAAAAGTAAAATTGTTTAATGTACATACATATATGACTATACATAATCCCTACTTATTAATTTTTGATAAAAATCCATTAAAGAATTGGTTTGCTATTTTAAATTAAAAGTTTTAGCAAATACTTAAAGAAGAGAACAACTAAAATATATGAACGAAAAGATAAAGAATATAAATAATAAAAACGTATTCTAGTTTTGTGGCAAAGGCTTTTAAGTGACAAGGAAACAAAAATGTTTTTAATAAAATCTAAGACATTTGATGATTTATAGGAAATTCTATGAGCTATTTTTTCTCTTGCTCACAATTTTATTAAATAAAATTTAGCATTGCTATGACTGAAAGGTGCAAAAATAATGTAAATAGCAAGAACAGTAGCCGCAATAGCAATGATGTTGCTATTACAGTGTTACAGTTGAAAGTAATGTTAAAGAATAGCAAAATCTATAGAGATCCTATCAATACTCGTAGCAGTAGTATTAGAAATCTTGTTGTATTAGATTATTACTAGTGCTATGTAATAGCTATATAACAAAGTAATATTAGATCAGAAGTAGTATTTACATTAGCAGCTAGAAAATTTACTATTGATAGCAAAAGTAAAGAATAGCAAAACTTGAAGTCGTTCTAATATACTAATATACCTAATATACTACTGATAGCAGTAGTAATAGTAATATATTAGTACTAATGTTATATAATAGTTATACAACTTAATGATATAAGTATCAGCAGTAGTAATAATATTAGTAGTAGTAAGAAGATAAATAGTGCTAGAGCTAAAAATTTCAGGAATATTTACAATAGCAGGTGTAATTGCAATATTATTGATATAAGCAGTATTAGTATTAGCAGTAGTAATACTAATCACACAATACTTTAATTATTTTATTACATATTAACACTCCAAATGAAACTTCTTGAAAATAATGTTTGTGCTTAATACTTCATTTATGTGTTAGTAATTACTATAATTAAGTTTATGTCCAAAACTGGTCGGGCCTAATAGTATTGAAGATACAATAAATAATTGTACACATATGTATAAAAAAAAGAGTAATACTAGCTAATAGGAATAAAATAAGTTGTGTCTTGCAGCACTGCTAGAAGAATAATTGTAGCAAGATTCACAATAACAAAATTAAATGCATTTTCATTTATATTATTATTTACATCAATAGTAACGACCAGAAAATAAGATAAATATATTAAAAGTGGTAGCAATAGTAATATTTGGTATTATGAAGTTGTATATAATATAGTGATATTAGTATCACCAGTAATAGCAACATTAATAGCAATAAGAGATTGGTAGTGCTTAAAATTGCGGGAATATTCCCAATAGCATTAGTAATTGCAAAAATTATGATATTAGCAGTAATAGTAAAAATAAAAGCAGCTTTACAAGTAGTCTCTATCCTAATAATATTATAATTATATATTAATAATATAATAGCAATAGCAATAATATTAATTATTTCTAGCAGCAATGTTAGAAGAATATTTGTAACAGTAGAATCAGAGCCAGTATCATTACTTTAATTATTTATAGCAGTAGTAAAAAACACGAGAAGTTCAGAAAATATTACTAAAAGTGGTAGAAGTAGTAATATTATTTTTAGTAGCAATAAGAGAAGGCTTAGTACAATAATAAAAAATTTTTAATAACAGCAATAGCAATAGTAATTGCAACAATATTGACATAAGCTGTAATAGTAAATAGGAACAGTAGCTGTAGAAGTTCATTTAATAGAGGTAGCATAAGTAATCCTATTTTAATAATAAAGCTATTATAATATAAAAGCAGTGTAAGGAGAAAAAATTACAGTAATATTAATAATAGAAATATCGGCAGCAGTAATAGTAATAAAATAAACTGCGTGACATGTTGCTATTGCTATTATCAGTATCATTAACGTTAATACTGGTTGTAGTAATAAAAAAGAACAGTTGGTCTTCAAATAGTATTAACATTAGTATTAGTAGTAATATAACTATAATAATAATAGCATTATTTAGTAGCAGTAGCTGTAGTAGCAATAATATTGGTAGTTGTATATTTGCCTATATATTATTTATGCTAGCATAGACCCTTTAAACTTGGATTTTTTTTTTGCTTGTAACCATAATTATGAATAAAGGAATAAAGCGCAAGAAAAGTAATTATTTAATTAATAATAATGAAAAAAAGCAAAAATTCTAGAGAGCACAGCAGCAATATATTGATACTGCTATTATGTAGTATTTAGTTAGTAAAGTTTTTTTAGGCATTAACAGAACTACTTCCAAAAGTTTTAGACTATCAACATCTTGATAATAGCAATAGCAATCATAGTAATAGTATTAGTACCAAAGGTAAAAATAGAATTATATGTGTTGGTAATAATTAAGAAAGCAATAGTAGTAAAAATAGCAACAATAGTAATAGCAAGAGTCAAATTACTATAGTTATATTATATTATATGCTAATATATATGTAAATAATAATCATTTCCACAAGAAAGTTAACATTCTTGTCGCGTGCGACAGCAAGCAATTGAGCTTGTATTCCAGAACAATCTGAGTCGAGTTGTCTTACAATTTTACTTCATGTAGAGCTGCTGATACCCTACACAAATATATAAAGAAATATAAAAAAACTAACTTTGATGTTATTTGTTCATTAATAATTATCACATGTAATTTGGCTTAAAAAGCGTTTCGAACATTAGCCTGTTCTATTCATAAGAATATAAAAAAACTTAGTTTTCTTTGGAAAAAACAAATATATTTGGTGTCGCACGCTACAAAAAGTTGGCATTCATGTGGAAATGCCAATATCTTATTAATACACCGAAAAAATTTTGCTTCATAAGTCCAATGAAACAATTTCATTAAAATTTTTAACAAATCTAATGATAATTTCACAAATCCAATGAATATTGTGAAAGAATTTCATTAGAATTGTTTCGTTGGTATTCTGGTTTCGTAAGAATATTTTATTGCATTTATGACAACAATATTTTCTAATTATTAAGAAACCCCTTTATATTTGACTTATTTCATTCTTTTCATGAAATGATTTTGTTGTTTCGATGAAGTTATAGCACTGCATTAATTACTCTGTTAAATAAATTTGATGAATAAAATAATGTTGACGAAACTGGTTTCATTAATCCAACAAAGCGTGACGCTGGTTGAATTTTAATGAATTTTTCATTAGATTAATGTCCAAATTCATAGAATTTAGACCGAAAATTCTTTCAGCGTATTTATATACATACGTACATAATAATATAATATAATAATACTAATAGCAGTAGGGTGTTAAATAAAAATTTAAAATTAAACTTTAACTTTAAACTTATAATAAAAATTATACAAAAAAAAAAATTACAAAAAATATGTTGCATGGAAAAATAAATCTGTTTTAAAAACGAACGAATCTGTACGAATCTTAATAATATATTTACAACTTTTTTCCTACTGTATTCGTATAAAAGCCAGCTATTTATATAACATCACTGCTACTAAAATTAAATGTTATTGCTAAATTATAGTGCAACGCATTGCCCTTAAAAAAAAATTACCAAATAATTTTATCTTGTTTGTTGCAGTGTAACGTGTTAATTTCTTTCTGCTTGCCGCACTGAACATTTAATGTTGTTACTCTTATATAAGCAAAAAATACATACATGTAATGGGAATATTATAAGTCTTAAAGACCATATCAGTTATCAAGGTCAAGAGTGGAGAATTGTATACTAGAAAGTAACTAAAATAAAACAGAAAAAACATGCATCAAGCAAGGGTCATTTAAAATAGTTTATATTACCTTAGGGAACACTGATATCGAGTTCACTAAGGGGGCCACAGGCAAGGGAGAAAATTGGCGCACAAAAAGAAAAACTAATAGCTCAAATGAAAAAATTTATGTTGAGCTTGAAAATGTTTTTATAGGTAAAATTTTAAAACAAAAATCTTTTTTTTTTGCAATAAAATGCTAATAGGGTTTAGAGCAGAGACATGCAAAAGGCCGCCCGTGGGCACTTCGTTATGCTTCGTTATTTACACGTACTTAAACACAGGTATGAAAGAAAACAGCTAAATCTATCATAAATATTCGACCCAGCAGCCATTTTACCACATTTCATGAAATAACTAATACATAAATAATATAAAAATGTATGTGTGTGCCAGATTTGCCGTTCGTAAGTTGGAAAATTGATAGCGATCATACATATTGTTGCGCTTGTTTGGAATGTGCCCCAACCTGTCAAACCGTGGCGGACATTTGCCCTAACTATGTTATGTTCCATTTATATCGGAATCAAGAGAGCTTTCTTTGTTTTATATAAATTTACAAGTAGGAAGCTTTTAATGAAATACACTTTAGTGCTCAGGAAAAAGTGCTTAAGTCGAAAAAATCTAATTTCGGGTTATGGGCAGCCCTGTAATTTTTATATTCAAAAGTACCTCCGAGCAAAATCTCAATTGTTATGCGGTGCTTTTTTCAGGAAGTTATAGCTCAATGAGAGGTTCGAAAAAAGAATTCCGGCACACATATTATATATGTAGATAAGTGGTAAGCTCTGTTATTGTAATGGTTCATTGTGATTGTATTGCGGTTGCAGAGCTACCCAACAAACACAAGTCCAAGCATTTGAAATATAATGCGTTTTTTTATTTATACATACATAAGTGGCACGTAGAAATATTATCTATTTTGGTATCTTGAACTCAAACATTTATTCAGCCAAAATATTAATTGAAAATAAAATTTTTTCTAATTAAACAGTCAAGTGAAATAATACGTTAATAATTTTTTATGTTTTGCATTTAATAAAAGAAAAAAATAGATAAACTTATGGTTTTTTTTATGAAAAGTATTATAATGTCTTTTAAAGACACATTCCCTTTTTTTTCCCTAAATGATTGATAATATAAAAAGGATTTCATATTATCAAATCCATTATTTATAATCTATATAATTAATAGGCAAACACGTTTTTTGTAATACCTTTTAAGCCGGTACTACTGCACTGATATTGAAAAATGTATATGGTTGTAAGGGTTTTACTGTACAGATGAGCACAATATATATTTATTGAAATCGGTTTAGTATTTTGGAAGCTATAAACGTTTAAAATTGCTACTACCACATGCACACATAGTACACACGCATTTATAAGATTACGTTAAAAAAAAAAAAACATGTGTGTGTGTGTATTTGTAGTACTTTCTCTTTCTGTTATACACTTTTTTTCTCTCCTATTCTAATGTATGTATGTATGTATTCTGTCTGGCTGTGATTTAAAGAATTTTTTGTGAAGTTTAAATAATTTTTCTATGAATCTTAATAACATTATTTACATCTAGAATACGGACGATTATGTCGTCCGTTTGGTATATACTAGTAAACAATTATTCGCACATCATCAATTTGAAATTAAATACTTATATTTGCTGGGAAAATGTTCTTGCAAAATATATAAAAAAAAATATTTAAACATACGTTTCATGTGCATAGAATGCTGTCTGATCGACGACTAAATGAAAGAGAATAAGAATACGTGTGAATGTTCTCAACACAATTGTGCAAAGAAACGCCGACCAATGTTGTAGATACGAGTATATGAAATAGTTCGTACACATTTGAGAAAAACCTATTAATTATAATTTGTTTTGTCGAAATCTACTTTAAATCTAGTAGAACTTAGCGATGTAACTATGTAAACTTAAAAAGGTGTGCGGCTTAGCTAAACTTTGTTCGGTTGGGGTTTAGGAAAATTGTTAGTTAATGGATTTTGTTTTGGATAAGAAATCTTGATATTTGTCAAGAAAACCTGGTGTAAATGGTATGGATTTTGATGTAAAAATTTTAATTGAAGTATAAAAGATTGCGGACAGGAACAGAAGCTATCTGTAAATAAAAGATTTTTTATTACAAAATGCCCCTCATATACATATATGTAAAATTAGTTTGAGATATATTTTATTTAAAATTTTTCATACAGATTTTTTTTGAAAGAGATTTAAAATAAAATAATAAAATATTTGAATATTTAAACTAATCCTTAAACGCTCAATAAAATGCATGAATAAACTTTCTAATCACAAACATTTTTATTTTCAAAAACTGCAAGCGACTCCTACCAAAACCCTTGCTATTATATGCTTCTTAAGAAATTTTATTAGTCACAATTTTAATTAAAATACAATTTATGATTTTCGCTCGCAGTTGTCTATAAATTATACACAAAAAACTTTTACCCATTTATTACACAGCTTATAAATGAAATATAAATTATATCTGATTGTTCTTTAACTGAATTGCAAATATTGTTAAAATTAAAAAAGAACGATTTTTGGGGGAAAAACATACAAAATATATTATTATTATTTATATGGTGTTGTAACTTAAAACCACCTACTGTCTACTTAAACATAAATTTTATTACCAAAAATTACAATAAGAACAACAAATAAAAAGAGTTTAAAAAATCTGTAAAATCTCCCAAAAATAAGATCAGATGACGTTTTCAAAGGGAATTAAAAAGAAATGCAATAAAAACAAGTTGTTCTCGAACAACAACAGGAACCGAAAAGAGAAAAAATCTTTTTATTAATACAAATGAAATAATGAAATTATATTTTCATTTCGATTTATGTTTAAAGGAGGATATAAAACTGTGCTTCGAATTGAACTGGTGTATTTAATGCCAAGATTAAATTAACAAGCGAAAAATTTATAAAATAATATCATAAATTTTATATGATCATAAAATTTTATGATTTTATTTTTTATTTTTATTTTTCTCCCCAACAGACAACACCCAACGTGTAACAGACGACACATTTCAATGTAACATATTGCTCTTGTTGAAAGTGTTTGTATTTGTAACTGAATTTATTTATTTTTGCCTTTTTTTTGGCTCGAATACAGTTATCTGGTAATCGGCTTTAGTAACGTCCCCTTTTAACACACACGCTCGTATAATTTGTTGTTAAGAAAAACAAAAAAAAAACATTCCAGAAGAAAGCTGAAAAAAATCAACTAAAAGTTTTTAATCTCTAAAACACTGTGAAATTATTTGGGGGAAAAATAAAAGAAGTGAATTTAAGAGTGTTGCATTAAGGACATTGCGTAAACAGAAATACAGCTGGGCTTTAAAATTGTTATCCGTGAAAATAATAAGCTGTTTACTTTAACGCTCTTAAAAATATTCGTATCAACAAAGTCCACTTTAAAATAATTTCGAAGTGTTTTGGTTTTAGTTAAAGAAAGAAAAGACTTTACAAAAAGCTCGTATCCAACTGGGAGAGAGAGATATAATTTTGAAGAAAACTTTAAGAGTTTTGCCTACTTTGAGACTTGAGCCATTAAAAAAAAAAAATATATATATATATATATATATATATATATATATTATTTATATATATATATAAAATAGTAAAATTTAGTCATAGAGTTGATTTCATATTTCAATACCAAAAGCTTCTACACCGGTTCCACACCGGAAACAAAAAATAATATTTATAACATATTTGCTTTTTCTTTTAACATTCAAAACTAAAAGACAATTTCTTTTCTTTTGCCTTCTTGCGGGGAGTAAAAGTAAAATTAAACATTAATAAATATTTCTTTATATTTTATGTGCCATAAAAAACTCCAAAATTAAAATGTTGTTTCAACTACGAACTTTCGGCAATGAATTTTATATGCAGTTTACAATCTATAGACGTCCATAATTTTCCAACAACCATCGATAACAACTTTAACAACAGCAGCAGCAATAAGAACAAAGCACAAGAGGACAACAGCACGGATAAAACGACATGAACAATTGATTTAAGCAATGGCTAAAGCAACAGTCACTACAACAGCCACAACAAAATCTGCAACAAGCACAACAACATCAGCATTAACAACATTAGTAACAGCAATATTTTTTTTTAAACACCAACAGTGTTTGCTGAAATCACTAAAAGACGACAATCTTGGAAATCATTTTTTTTTTCTTACTTTTTATTTCTGCTGCTTTTAATGTTCTTTAAGAAATACTTGAAAATAACATGCCACAATATGTTTTTTTGTAGCTGTTACTGGTGTTGCATGATGGCCAGGAAAATGTTCAAAAAGAATTCCCTCTAGTAGCATTTTCTTTCATAAAACGAAAATACTTTGTTGCCATTGTCGCTTCAATATTTTGATGCTTCAGTTTGCCATTGCTGCTGGTTGTTTGTTGCTGTTGTTTGTGGCTGAAAAGACATTTGTCATGTCATTTGTTGCAACACATTTTTAAACACACAAAACGGCACAATGTTAAACAATGCGCTACATTATGTTATTTTTCCCTGTTTTTTTTCTGCTTCAGTTTTCTTCTCTCTTTTTTTTAACGAAAGGCAATGCGTGCCAAATGCGTTAAATTTTTTTTTAAATTTTTTAAATAAAATTTCCTAAAACTTTTCAGTTATAACAATCTAACATGATCATAAAGGAAGTATTAAAGAAAAATTTTGATATTAGGTTAAACCTAGACGTTTGACTATTGGCAGAGTTATTTAAGATTTCGACCCAACAGAGCATTAAATTTTATCCAATAGACATATTAAACTGAAAAAAAAACAAATAATCCATTGAAATATTTTAATTCAATACATCAATTAAACCTTTGTTTGAAAATTTAATTGTATTAATTAAACTTTTTAATTGATTTTTGTTTCTTTTTTTATTGAAAGGTGTTCATTTGCGGATATATATTTTTTTTCTATGATATTATTAAAATTATTAGATTTCAGTTTATATAACGATAAAAAATGTTCTAGAGAGGTACAGATACTTATTGTTCCCGTCTGAATATGTAAGGTTGGGTAAGTATGACAGAAACTTTTTCTTATAATCGTATGATCAGTATGCCCTTCTTAAAGGCTACTTTTTTAAAAGATACTTTTTTCAAAGGTACTTATTTAAGAGGTAATTTTTTAAAAGGTACTTTTTTAAAAGGAAATTTTGAAAAAGCTACTTTTTTAAAAGGCAATTTTTTTAAAGGTACTTTTTTCAAAAGGTACTTCTGTAAAAGGTACTTTTTCAAAAGGTACTTTTTTAAGAGGTAATTATTTTAAAGGAACTTTTTGAAAGGTACTTTTTTAAGACGAAATTTTTAAAAAAGTACTTTTTTCAAAGATAATTTTTTTGAAGGTACTTCTTTAAATGGTATTTTTTAAAAAGTACTTTTTCAAAAGGTACTTTTTTGAAAGGTACTATTTTAAAAGGAACGTTTTTAAAAGCTACTTTTTTAAAAGGTACTTCTGTAAAAGGTACTTTTTTAAACGCTACTTTGTTAAAACGCACTTTTTTAACAGTCACTTTTTAAAGAGTATTTTTTTTAATGTTCTTTTTAAAATGAACTTTTTAAATATTATTTTTTATTCATTATTGCAATGAATTTTTTTTAAAGGCCCTTTTAAGAAGGTACTTTTTTTAGAAAGGTGCTTTAAGGTAGTTTTTTCGGAAGGAACTTTTTTTCAAAAATCACTTTTTTCAAAAATCCCTTTTTTAAAATGTAATTTTTTAAGTTTCTTTTTATGAAGTAATATTTTTAAGAATTCGTAAGAGACACTTTTTTCAAAGATTCCTCTTTTTAAAGTCACTTTTTTGTTAAGTAACTTTTTCTATAAGGTACTTTTTTTAAAACGTACTTATATTTATAAACAAAGGTTAATTTTCGTAGGATGTAATTTTTTTAAAAAGGACCTTTTGCAACGTTCTAGCCTAAAATGTATTTTTTTAAATGTACTTTTTATAAGGTCATTTTTTAAGATACATATGTGACGCGTAAAATAGAAAGGGACCTAAGGGTAAAAACCGGTTTTATTCAGGAGAGCCATTTTAAAGATTTAAATACGTGTATCTTTGGTGTACCATCACTGAGCGTGTTGGTATTGGTCTCATTTGAAAGCGACACATCTCATGACGTCAGAAACGTGTTGGTCAACCTTGAAAATGCGCGTAGGTCGTGCCTACCTCTAGTTTTGTGTAGTTGGTTTTTAGTGTTTTCTACCTAGCGCGCTGTTTCCATGAGTTTGATATCAATTTTGCTCGCGTTTTTTCGAATCCAGGTTTATTTTCTGAAATTATTAATTGTGAATTATAATAAATACTCATTTATAATTCTTTTAAATCGTGGATATCACTCTGTTAGTACGAAAATTTTTTCACATAACCTTAGAATCGTCGACTTCAATTTCATAAAACGCGCATATCTCTAGGAGGGAACACTTTTGGGGCATGGGATCGGTCTCATACGATGCTCAGATGTTGTTTGTCCACATAAAAATAAAAAAAAGTGAAAATTGATTTTTTTAATCTTAGGTCCCTTTCTCTATGCGCTGTCACATATATTCTTTTTTAATTAATGTACTTATTCCTAAAGGCACTTTTTTAAAGTGTATTTTTTAATTTTTTTTTTTGTAATATTTCTTAAAGATTATGTTGATAACACATAATTTTTTATGTTACTTTGTATGTATGTAAGAGGAACTATTTCTAAGGAGCACTTGTTTTAAAGATACCTTTTCAAAGGTACTTTTTTAAGGTGCTTTTTTAAGGTACATTTTTATTTTTAATCAGAAATAATTTCTTAATTAGGCTTGAGTTCAGTAATTTCAATTCTTATGAATGAAATATTTTTATTAATTAATGTGAGTATCTAAAGAATAGAAAAAAAATTAAACTAGACATGTCATTCATAAGAATTGAAATTACTGAACTCAAGCCTGATTAAGAAATTATTTCTGATTAAAAATTCACTATAGTTCAATTAAATCTAATAATGTCTCGTACATTTTTATATTTAATTTTTTAAGCTTTCTGCTTAAATTAATTTTATTTTAGTGCACTTTTTGCAAAACTTACTTTCGAAAAAGGTTCTTTCTTGAAAAAGTACTATTAATATATTTTTTGCAAAAAAATTTTTTAAGTTACTTTTTTATTTATAAATTATTTGTTTAAAAAAGGCACTTTTCTTATATCATAATGGTTTTTATGTAAAGCAAGTCTTTCATTTGAAGCTGATTTTAAGGGTTATTTTCTTTAAGAAAGTACTATTGCAACAAAGGTACTATTACAAAATATGTATGTATGTATGTTTAAAAAGGTGGCATTACAAAAAAGTACTTTTTTTAAATGTAAATTTTATAAGGATATTTATTTGTAAGTTTTTTTCAGAAAGGTGTTTTTTTAAAGGATCAAAAAGCTACTTTTTAAGAAATTAATATTTCAGAAAAAAGTTACTTGATATTTAAAATGTGGACTCATCATATTCGTAGCTATATAGGAGGGCAATAAGCAGGGTTGTTCTTTAAAATTTTAATAGTGTTTCTAAAAGCATTGCAATGGATTGAGTTATAATGGAAATGCTTCGTACCTTAATAAAAATAATTACAAGGCTGATGTTAAAAAAATATCACCTGGGAAGGCAAATTACGGAATTCTATATCGAAAAAATGTTTATCAAATTTTAATTGCTTTTGTAGGGATATTTCGATCGATACCGAATGTTTTAATTTGCAATTTTTTTTTGCAGCAACTTTTTATTTTTTAGTGCAAAAGAGCGAGAGAGGAATACAAAAAGTATATATTTCTCTTTCAACACTCTCACACATATTCAAGAATTGCTGCAACAAAAATTGCAAGTATGGACCGGCACTAATTTGTTTCGATTAATACTGAATGAAATACGAATATCTTGGTTATATTAGAAAATCTAGAACTTAAAAGTTTTAAGAGAATAAAATTAATAATCTTCTACTGAAATCGTAATAGATAAAAATTCGTTAAGTCTTCTACTCCTTCATTAATAATTGACAACTTTTTCATAATTTTAGCCAATCCTTCTTATTAAAGTTAAAAAATAAAAAGAAGGATTATGTTAAATAACTATAAGTTATACAGTTTGCCTGAGAAAACTAAACAAAATTTATTTGTTCACCATTAAGGTATTTAAAACTTAACCAACATGTTAAAGAGTTGCCTGTTTTAACATGTGCCCTTTCACTGGAAAAATCACACATTTAAAAGGATTCTATAATTTCTATGTTTTCTTTTATATGCACTTCTTTATCTAAAATATATTTTAGTTTTGTTTATTTTATTTCATTTTATTTTTAACATTAAACAACATTTAGCAGTCGCTTGTCTTTATCTTTTAGCCTGTCGTTTAGTCCGTCTGAATGTCTGAATTGTATATTTCATTTGTTTGTCTGTCGGTCTGTCTGTCTGTCTGTCTTTCTGTTGTATATTTCATTTGTTTGTTTGTGGTTAAACACAATAAGAAAAATAATATTCAAGTTCATTCGTCTATGGTGTAGACCACCAACAAGTAATGTATACCTGCAACTTGCAACATCAACAACAACAACACCAAAAACAACATTAACAATAATAGCAGCAGAAGTAACACAAAAGTTATTTTTGTTTTTGGCGGTTTTCTTACTTGGCTTATTACACTTTGGCAAAAGTAAATTTTTGTTTTCATTATTGTGGAGTTTACCATAAAAAAAGAAGCCAACTTCTTGCAAATTATTGTTTTTGTTGTCAAGATTGTTACTGAAAATATCTGTATACACACACTTAGAGACATATTTATGTATATATATTTTTTTTAAATTTTATCTTTATTTTTCGAATGTTGTTTTTAGCATTACATGCAGCCAACTTGGCTACAAGACGACTGGCTGCCTGCCTCCGCTGTTTCATAGCACATTTATATTGCTGCTGTTGCTTCTTTTAGTTGTTGTTGCTATTGTGGTTGTTGTTGTTGCTGTTGTTCTTTTATATAGTATATTTTACTGGCAGTTAGTTAATGACATGTGTAGAAGTTGAAAAGTAGCTGACATTTGTGGATTCTTTATTTGTTTAAATGACAGTCAAATGAATATTTATAAACTAAAGCATAAATAAAAGACAATAAGAATACCATAAAAAAAAAATAATGTAAGAAAAACATGATTTTCTTTACACATACATATATATATTTTTTATTGCTTTTTATGGCACTGTTTTTGATGTGGCAGCTTACCACAGACATAAATAAGTAATAAAGGAAATTAAATCCTTTTTATTAAGGTTTTATTAAAACAATTGTTGCAGCCATTCATACGTCTTCCTGCCAGTAATAAGAGTGTTAAATTCTTGCATTTTATTGAGTGTTTATAAAATGTTGCAAAAAAATAAAAAATTAAATAAAAAAGAGATATCAAAAAAAATTACTTCATGAATAAATGGAATTCATTAAGGGAATGAACAATTTTTTTAGTGTCGTTTAAATGGTAAAATATTTTTTTAACTGCAAAGAGGAAATGAAAGTGAAGTTTTTTAGTTAATGAAAGTTAACATTTTTTGTTTAATAAATTTTGTTTTCCGAATAATAATTAACTCTCCCCAGCTCGGGTTATTCGGGGGGTTTAGTGCTATGCCAAGTATTGAAAGATTTTAGTAGATTCAAAAATTTATTTGATAAGCTAATGCGAAACTTTGCTTTCTTTATATTGCTTGAGGAATTCAGTTCAATGAAATAAAAATTTTATTATTTTTTTAATTGTTGTGATCCTTCTAACGTTGCCTCTAAAGGGTGGTAAACTCAAAATTTTTCAATTTTCGCTTTTTGCATCATATGTACCCACTGTAGAAATTTTCAATAATTTTCTATAATCTCTTGCTAAACAAAATCCCGTTTTTTCCTTTACAAAAACGAGTGCAATATGTACATATCGTTCACTTACTTCAACCTTTGTTCCACAGAAAATGAGTTCCAAGTTTTCAATTTACAAACAAACTAATGGAAAAAGAAAGATTTATATTTACTCGAAACACTTCTTGTATTTGTATGAAATTTTTACACAATATGATTAAAGATGTGAATATTAATTCTGCATTATTAACTCAAAAATCTAATTTTGCGAGTTATAACCTTCTTCAAATAAATGAGCGATGTGAACAATTATATTATGTACATTGTCCATATAAATATTTCTTTATTCAAAGTCTTGAAGCGAATATGAACAAATAATATTGTTAGAAATTTTTTTCAAACACGTGAGCGTGACCCTATATGAGTGAGCAGACGTGAGTGAGAAACGCATAACACATGAAAAAACCACAAACAATTCTAGAAAGTTCTTAAAAGCAAATTAAAAATTGAGAAACAAATAAAAAAGAACAGAGGTGTAATGGGATACCCGATTATAGCTATGCTGCTTAGCTGCACAAACTTAATGTGTGAAATAGAAAAGCAATAAAATAATGATATATGATGGAGTCAACTTCACCGCAAATATTTCCAAACGTTTCCATTTATTTCCCATTATTTTCCTTTCCAGCGGCGCACGATTAAATTAATATATTCTTTGTGGCCGGCTAAAAGCAATCGGCTGTGTTTTCTGGTTTGTGCTCAATTGCAAATACAATACAAACACAAACTGAGTAAACCTTCTCATTGTATTTGTTTTGACTTTGTTTCACTCACTTCAAAGAACGAAACCAAACAAAGTCAAACAATTTGTTTCGTTTATTTTCGTACTCTAGTTTTAAGTACAAAGAAGTCAAAACAGAAACGAATTTTTAGCTGTAATAGTGTGGATTTTATTTTTGCTACGAAAATCACGTCCTAGATCCCGTGTCGTAACATAAACAGCATAGCTATAAAATTTCTAAAACAAACAGAGAAGTGACTCACGATAAATGACAAGCTGGTTCTTACAAAAAAAAAAAATACAAATTTCTTAGGCAAAATATAAATAAATAATTTAGCTAAACTTGCTATTAATTTTCGTGATCATCTCGCGAGCGTGACTAGATTTTTTAGTCACTGAAAAATTTTATACAACTTAGTCAGCCACAACGCTCAAGAGTTTACAAAAAAAGTCCTCATTTATTGTGAATGGCGTCGGCGACATCACATCAAGACGACAGTAAATATTGACACTTGTCTACTCTTTATCGCCAATAATTGGCTCTTATTGAGAATCTCTAAGGCTTTGTAAGTTAATAGAGCATGTTAATAGTAGCCAATTGTTGTCGACAATGTTTACTGTTGTCTTGAGGGAATTTTTTTTTTCTTGAAACCGTGCAACATCTTTAGGGAAATTATATTCACCATCTCATCTCAAGTACAAATATTATTTAATGCATAATTTTTAAAACACTTTTTTTTAAAACCTGTTTATTTATTTATTTTTTCTTAAAATTTGTGTAAAAAATCATACATTTCAAGCTCTTGATATTTAAACTGTCATTTTACATATGCAATTTTATTAATCACTGGGCCGTTTCCTCTTCCCTACATCTGCATGATTGCCTTAAAAATTAAATTTTTATTAAATAAATTATATGCGCATGTTTGACATTACAATAAGCCAAAACAAGGGACACGGGCGTTTCATTAAAATAAAAAAAACATAAAAATAATCCTTTGATTTTAGCTACAAAATTTTAAAAATGTGATTTCAACATATTTTCGCTTGATGCTGCAATTACTCTAGAACTACAAGCAAAAATAAAAGCTCTGCTAAATACAAGTTGAACAAATAAAAAAGAAAACTGATCTCAAAACTTGATATTAAAAGCGCCTACAAGTCACCATTTATAGGCAACAACATACAGACAAAAAGTAAGATGAAAAAAATATATAATAATAAAACGCACAGAAACCTTAAAATAACATCAACCAGCTACAACAATAACTATAACAACAATATTTACAAGTTGCAAAATAATAATAATAATAATAATAATACGAATAAGTCTAAAAGAAACAACAAAAAATGAGCTTAATTAAATGTGAAAATGCATGCAATATCTACCATAGTCATACTCATACCATACACATGTTGCAAGTTGATTTTGTGTCTGTTTTATTTATTTTTTATTTTATTTTTTTATTGCTAATATCGTACGTGTAACTGCTAAGAAGATCTTTATGGCAAAAAAGGATATATTGAGTGTATAAACGAAGGCGGGCTGAAAGCATTTTTTTCCAAGAGCGGATCAATAAATCATAAAATTTTTGCCAGCAATAGATTTATTTTTTTTCAAGTAAAGTTTCCAAGGAATTTTCACACTCTTAAATAAATTAAAATTGTTAAAAAACAAAAAAAAAATTAATATCGAAGCTTTATTTCGATTTTATCGTAAGCGACATGTTATCGAAAACATACTCTTTTTAATGAAATTAAAATTTGTTGATACCGAAAGCTTGTAGTTGTTTTAATACCAAATGTTTTATAATATCGAGCCTTATTTTCGATTTTATCGTAAGCCACAAAAATTAAAGTTTTCAGGAGAAGGTTTTTTTTAAATATTCAAATATGTTTTTGTACGTAAATTGTCACTTACGATAAAATTGAACAGCCTTTATCTTAAAAGCTATCACCAATTTTGGCATTTTGATAATTATAAACTATGGATAGGCCCATAAAATATTAATTTCAATAGAAAAGTCTATTTTCGATAGCATGTCGCTTACGATAAAATCGAAAATGAGGCTCGATATTTCCAGCTTTTTAAAGTTTTATATCAAAGCGAATTTCAACTGAGCTCTGACACAAATGCAAAGGAGAAAATCCCAGAAGTAAATCTAACCTAATTTAACCGAAGCTATACTTGTTTAACATATCTGTACAATGTACACCGAAAATTCATTCAGTGTAACACAATATAACACAACAGAAGATAAAATAATAAAAGATAACAAGACGGCTTAACATAAGAAAACCTAAGAACACATTACATAATATAGCACCGCGTAACATAACATAATGTATTACAACATAAACATAGGCCAGCATAATATAACACAACAGATTATAACATAAGCTAATATAATAAAATAATACATCAGATAACATAACAGAGCATAGAGCAAAACAAAATATAAAATATATATAAGCTTACATTACGTAAGGTTATAATAATGTTACGTAAGACAGCATTAAAGTAAAATATTGCTTAACATAACATAACACAGCATTATATAATAAATATTGCATGTCATAACTTCACATGGCAACAGATAAAATGTAATACGACATATCATTATATCATAGGGCACAACATAACAGAGTATAACATAATATTCCTTCATCTTAACATAACATTACATAGCACAACATAACACAACATAACATAGCATATCAAAAAATAACACAACATAACATAACATTACATAACATAACATAACATAACATAGCATAACACAACATAACATGGCATACCACAACATAACATAACATAACATTATGTAACATTACATAACATAATATTGCATACCGCAATTCAATATAAATAAGCGCAACATATCATAACATAACATTTCATAACATAAAATTGCATACCGCAATTCAATATAACATAATAGAACATATAACTAAATATAACACAATACAATTTATCCTAACATAACTTAACATAGCATAACGTAAAATAACGCAAGGCAATATATGATAGGAAAACATATCTTAACCTAACATAGCGTATTATAATAACATAACATAACATCACATTATACAACGTATCATAATATAACATAAGCTAAAATAACATAATATAGCACTACGTAACATAAGGTAACAAGGCCAAGATAGAGAGCAAATACCTACGATATTCAAAAGGACAGGTGAGCTTGCTCTCGTAAAAAACTGCGATTGAAGAGATGCAAAAAAAGTGGTAAAGTTCAGAAATTTTAGAAAAAAAATTTCTCTGTGCAAGGCATGCAAGGCCCCTTCCTTACTTTTTTCAAATTATGTGGTGGGTGGACTGACTGCCCCATACATGGTACGTGTTAATTCTTGCGTAATTAACTGCATATCATTAAAGCACTTCAATCCTACAGATCAACTATAATCGCAAAATAATAAAATGAAGCCTATCTTACCTAACATAACTTAACCTAACCTTACCTTGACTAACCAAACCTAATGTAATTTCAATTACGAGTAGATGTCATTCATCTTAAAACTTCTAAATTTTAAGGATTTTCTCTAAATATACGAAAAATTCTTTTTTTTTCATGAAACTCTTCACTAATTTCAGGCACTAGAATATAATTTCGAGTTCAAAAATTTCTCTCATATATTAAAAAAGTCAGGCACCCTAGCCATCTACAGAAATAAAGATTTTTAAAACAAATTCCCTAAAATAGGTTAAAAAAAAGTTAGAAATTGCTTAAAGTCTAGAAATGAAGAGCTAAGAATATATATTCTGCCTTCTTCATAAAAAATATTTCTGTTTTATAAGAGGTTTATTAAACAAGTTTTCTATAGAAATTTGATTAATAAACCTTTTATAAAACCAAAATATTTTGTATGAATTGGGCCCTTTAAATCTATTAGATTCCTAAGCTAGTGACTGGCGGGATAAAAGGTTTCACAATTTCTTGTTGGTGTCCCGAGATGAAATTAAAAATTGCCACCAAAAACTCTTCTCCGATTGCCTTCCTAACAACTAAATGGCATTTATGTGTGTGATAACAAAAAGTATTCCTCTAGAAATGCTGTGTATGTTGTTGCTGTTGTTGTTGTTCACATAAATAAGTAAGAAGTGGAAGTGGAATGTGCGTGAGTTAGGCATGCTCAGTATGAGTACGCGTACATGTCAATACAAATCCAATATAGCATATGTCAACTCATGTGTATTGTAAAAGTTAAATAAAAATAACAACAGCATTTGCAACATCAACAGCACAAATCTTTATGCGAGTATACAGCGTAGAAACGTTTTATATCAAGACATTTTCAGCTAGATACCACAGCAATGAACAACGAGCAAGTAAAAATTGAAGAAGAAAAGAAAAAAAACAAATATAAAATCCTACCCATAGTGTTCTTGTTTGTTTTTTTTTTGCAATTTTAAACATCCTTAAAAATGAAACGAGTAACTTTAAATGCGGCCTCTTCTTTAACTTAATGAATAAAACAACAAGCGTATTGTCTATTCTTAAACCTCGTCATCGGGCATCATCAGCAGCAGTGTACGAGTAACATTGTGGCATCAGAGCGACATCATCAACTACAACTTCTTGTTCTTGTTTATTTAATTCCTGCAATTTTTTTCCCCACTATTCTTGTAGCCAACTTAAACCACCTTTATTTTGAATTCTCGCGGGGTTTTCACTTTCAGCTTTAGTTTGTTTTTTTTTCACTGTTCCTTAAAAATGAAAACTCTTAAATGTTTTCTGTATAAAATTGTATTTATAAATAAATAAAAAAATAAAATAAAACACACTGTCTAACAAAATTGGCGATAAGGCACATTTGGTGTCTGTAAGTTTGAAAGATTTTCAGACTTAAAGTTGTTTTAACAAACGAATTTTGAGCAGAAAAACTGAGTTTGAAGCAATGATAAGCAAAAGTCCGCCCGCGGGCACTTCTTTATACTCTTTTTTACATTTACGTTCGCACAAGCATGTATTTTACTCTCTTTTATGTTATATATGTATGTGTTTGCCTGACTTTCGTTTAAAACGAAGTCAGGCAAACACATACATATACAACATAATTAAAAGAGAGTTAAATGCATGCTTGTACGAATGTACGTGAAAATATCTCTGGTTATCTCTGGTTATCTAGTTGCTTATCTCTGGTTTAAAGCGAAGCACATTTGACTTAAAATTGCTCTCATAGCAGTTCTCAATTTTACGTTCAAAGTGTTAGCAAGATTGAGCTTTCTCTCTTACGGCTAGAAAGTCATTCCCTATCTCTATATATCACCGCTTTGAGTTTTTGTAATTGGTAGAAACAGATTGTTTCAAATATAGTTACACAGAATATCAAGTTTTAAGTTTAGGTTTTAAACATGTTATTTTCTTAACTTCCGCCCTTTCCACCACGCCCCACCCCCTCACCCTCCCCCCACTAGTAGCTTTGTAAGCAAGTGCATAATGTATGCACAGCTACAACGACTTAGAACTCTAGCCGCTGCTTTGCCGTACTTTGTTCGCAAGTGTAAAGTCTATCCAAAGTCAGCCCCTGCTTTCTTTATCCTTTTTCCTCTATCTCTCTCTCTTTCTCATTGCATTGAGCTTTTATGCAACAGTATTTGATGGAA
Organism: Tachina lurida; assembly: GCA_944452675.1. NCBI lineage: Eukaryota > Metazoa > Arthropoda > Insecta > Diptera > Tachinidae > Tachina > Tachina lurida. The sequence continues at coordinate 163,371,217 of OX101753.1, read as the reverse complement.
AGATATTATTTTCAATATTATTTTTCAGGTATTTTCAAACAGATTTTGCCTATTTTTATCTTGCTCTCGTTCTTGCTTTCCCTCTCTCTCTCTCTCTCTGTTATACACACACCCCATTTGCCTTTGTTAGCACGTGTAAAACTTAACTGCGTCTCCAGCTACTTAGAATGCTAATTGCTGAATTTTCGTACTTGGAAGATTTTTTTTCCAAGAGTAAGACCTATCCCAAGCCAGTCGCTGCTCTACTTCTCTTTCTCTCTTTCACAGCACAGAGCTTTTATGCAAAAGTATTTGGGACAAATAGATTATTTTCCATAGATTCAAAAATTTTTTAATTTTTAACTTGTTTTTTCTATTGCTCTTGCTCTTGCTCTTGCTCTTTCTTCATCCCTCCCTCTCTCTTTCTCACACGCTCTCACGCACTTATCTTACAGCTTTGTTAGCAAGTGTAAAACTTATCCCCATCTCCGGCGACTTTGTTCGCTGCTTTGTCGGACTTTTGTGTGCAGGCACAAGTGCAAACAAATACAATGCAATATCTAGTCTAGTTTGTTGTGGTGTAACTTTGCACTAAGATGGTCGTGTTGTTTTAACTTATTCCTCCTGTTGCTCTTGTTGTAATTGTTAAGTTCTTAAGTTATTGGTGAAACCAAGAAAACAACAAACAACCACTAGAGAATTAATTGACCTTCAAAATCATTCAAGTGTTAATAGTATAAGAAACTAATAAATTCCTTTCATCGTCATCAATATCATACACATCAGCCTCAGCCTTAATGCTTTTAATGAGTGTTAGTGCATCTGTGTGACTGATACATGCAAAAAAAAAAAATATCATCAAACGTAGAAGGATGGCATACAAGATTGAATTGAAAATTAATGCAAGATAAAGTAAATTCACTTTTCTGATAAGACTCTATATGTTTTTTTTTATTTTTATAGAGAGTAAAACATATCAAATTTTCAAGTTTCATTGCAAGAGATTATTTGTGCCAATTGATGTTAAGATATTAAAAATAAATACCATAAAATTAATATTGTTTTGCAGAAAGCTGGATAGCAAAGCAAGACCCAAGACGTAATGAAGTATTTAGTAATGTAAAAGAAATAAATTTAAAATTAAGTATGTGTATAAATATACAGTTGGGGTATTCAAATGGTAGTCTTAAGTGTCATAGTATCATAATCTATTAAATTGTTTTATTATAATTGTTTCTTTTTTCTTCTTTCAAGCAAATCTTAAAACATTATGACACTCGGCCATATCACAGAGTTTGATTCCTCAAGATGTCGAGCCTTAGCTAAAGTATAGCCCAGCATACCAGCACCTCCAACAGTCTGGCCACACCTGAAAAATTTTCGTTTGTTAGTTTTCTTTATTAGACACCATCTCCTACAAAAATGGGGTGGATTCATTTAAATCTGTGACACGGCCGTCTATGACGCTGAAATCCCCCAAATAAATAGAGGATTAAAAAAAATTATTTTATTATCGTTCTGAAGTCAGAATAAAGAACATATTCGGCCAGGTTCTGAAAATCATTTCGTTTTGAAACCGACAAAATTCAGGAAAATAATCAACAAGAAAGCTCACTTATTGCAGCTTTTTATTTGGTTTTAAGATTTCATATGCTTGAGACATTTAATCTCAACTTAATTTCGAATCCACTAAATTATCTGATAAAGAGAACACTGTTTTCAGTTTTTGAAAGTTTGCGATTTCAAAACGAAATGGTTTTTAAAACCTGGCCGAATATGTTCTTTATTTGGAAAATTTTGCTTTATGAGCTGCTTTAAAATTTCAAAGATCAAAGATTTTATAATTAAATATTAATTTATAGAAAATCAAAAGCCTACGAAAATGTATATTGAAGACATTATTTTTAAGCTGAATTCACATTCATTGTTTTAGAAAAAATTTTGATCATTATTTTTTGTTATGTAGAAAAAAATCATTATCATAGAACATGCAAAAATAAATTTTTACAGACACAACTCTTTTCTAAAACGAAAGGGAGAAGTCAGCTTTATGTGTAGACTAATTTTATTTGCAAATGGTTAAACTAACAACTGATTTAAAAAAAAAACTGACTGCTATTGCTTCCTCTATATTATTATTTTTTTCTATAAAGGGTTTATAAAACAGATTTTCATACAAAATTTTTCTTATTAAGCCTTTATACAGCTTTAATAATTTTTATAAATAAGGCTAAAAATATTTTACAAATCGTACACCATTATTCTCTGTCAATAGTGGAGCAACACCTTCTTTGAAATCGAATTATTTTATTTGGTGTTTTTAAATACCCAATACTTAACACAAAGTGAATATAAACTTTAATATATATACAGTAACACTCGGGAGTAAAAGAATAGGGACAGCGAAAATTGTTATATACGACGACTTTTTGTTACATGAATTGAATTCCAAAGGAACTTTTATTTGATTTTTAATAAAACGCAGGACATGGCCAATGGTCATAAAAGGGTTAAGAAAAGTAAAATATAGTAAAAACAATTAAAAACAAAACATGTAAACAAATACAAATAAAAATCGCCTTAAAAGATATCTAAGACCTCAATGATTCTAACAACAATTTTATGGCAGACAAATTATTAAGCAGAATTTATTATGTTTTTATCTTAGATTTTGTAAAGAAAGTTGTGTGAACATGTTTTTTTTTATCAAGCAAGCTAATACGCAATAACTGCTGCCAGTAACACCAATTTCACTTAAAGTATTTTTAAAATCAAACAAAAATTTTATAAACTCTATTAAATTCACTTCTTAGCACTTGTTATTTTACCCAAAGCAATTTAGATTTATAATAAAAAATTACCCAAATTTAAAAATTTAATTAAATAAAAATTTAACATTTATCACCTGAAAACATAAAAAAGAAACGCGAAATTTATACAACTAAAACTAAAAAGAAAAGGTAAAAAATTTTTCAACCGAATTAAATATTTAACACGGCAAACGAAAGAGCAGAAACAATTTATATTGAATGTCGGTTGAACTGAACTATGGCAGTATTAAATTAAACACTTTAAAATTGTTGTGGAGCTGTTTTTTATTTCAACTTCTTTTATGGATTTTTGGCAACAGTTTTACTTTGTAATTTTTTTCCTCCGTTTTGTTGGCAATTGTGGCAAGCATTAAAGCATGCAAGAAGTAAAGTCGCATTCATAAAAATTCGACACATAAATACAAAGAGTATTTTGCAGCGGTTGTGTGTTAATTTGTGAACTGATATCATTGTAAATATTATATGACTGTTTGCTGGTATGAGAAGTTCTTTTATCGCTACACCAGACAATAGCCAGAGAAGCATGCCACACAACTTCCTTAAAAATATCGCTACGGAAAATGTTATAGGGTAGAATTGCTGTTTAGCTTTCATAAGAAGATCTTAAGGAGAAGCAAAACAGTTTTATGCCATATGAAAAACGTTGCTTTAAAAAGCCATAATTTAAAAAAGAAATTCAACAGAAAATGAGCTTTAAGCTTTAATAATATTAAAACAAACCCCGGTTTCCACAAGCCAGGCACTCGACTCGCCTAGAAAGTTTGTATTAAAATCACAAAGAAAATTAGTGCTTTTCACGTAAATTTTCTACTCAAACATCTGGCTTGTGGAGACAAGGGCTAAAATTTTGCTCTCCAGAACTGAGTAAACAAAACATTTATATCAAAAATTTATAAAATATATATAATGAAATATGTGAATTATGTGAGTTATGACTAGCTTGCATCAAAGGCATGAAATATTTTTTTTTTTAATTTTCGTTTTTGAAAACCTTAATTTTTGTAGCAAAAATGGAAATAAATTGAAAAAAATCTGCATTTTTATGTTTAAAATTTTTTTGCATTTTCGCAACAAGCACTCAACTGGATGTTTTCCCAACAATTTGGGAGTCCCCTCATATATTTTATGTTATTTCCCAACGAAATATATTAACTGCTGCTGTATTGGTTATTGACATCAATTGTATGTTACAACAGTTAAATAAATAAAAGAACGGTCGAATGAAATATTTTTTTTTGGCAGAACTGGTTGTTTCATATTGTTTTTGTTGTTGTAATCCATTGTTGTATTCATTGTTACTTCTTTATTGGTGTTAGTATGACACTAACTACAAAACAATAAAAAATAAATAAAAATAAATATTTAAGGCATGAACAAATAAAGGTGTAACTAAAATATTTGAAAGCTCTTGTTAATTTAAAACAAAACAACAACAACAAGAGCAAAATTTAAGAATATAAGAATTTTCAAAATGAATTAAATAAAAAGAACAACATGCAACAAATTTCCCAGTAAATTTAAAGAATCAGGAAGTTTTTGTTATTTTTTATGCTTTTCAGTTTGTTGGTTCAAGTATAATAAAACAAACAAATCAAGGTGGAGGTAACAGATAAATATTTTAAAAAAATCGACAGTTAAATTATAATACGTTGGCAGGGCAGAAATTATGTTTTGTTTTCTTAGGGCATTAAGATATTGGCCAAGGGAAGAGAGCTAAACGTTTCGACTTGTTTAAAACGCTTTGCGTGAAAAAAATAGGAGTTCTCTTGAAAATAATTTAACTTTTTAATTTCCATTTAATATAAATAAAAAAATTCCTTCCATGCAAAATTAACTTTACCGGAAAAGTTACTTTTTAACCAAAAGTGATCTTTGGTTAAAGTAGTTAAAAATATTTTATATTAATTGTTTATTGATTGACAATAATAAACAATTCGAAGAATAGTTCTTCTTAGTAGAGAACTTTCTTCAAAAAAAAGAAGCTAGAAATAAATTTTAATGGTATAAAATATTTTTTTTTTACAGCTGAAAAGATATGTTAACACCCAAACTGACAAAAATATTTATAGCCTAGTGCTCAGAAAGTTTAAATTTATTTCCATTTCTAAACCGTAACACGTCAGCTAATTTTGTAAAAAGCTTCCGTGACCATTAATTAATTTTAAAATCATGTTTAAAGAAATGCTTTCAAGCGGCGACGTTATCTTAAATTTTATTACACTATTAGCATTTACATAAATAACTAAAATAACTTTAAAATCTATCAAAGAAAAAATAAAAATTCTGTAGGAGACTTAGTTTCTTTAATTGATTTATTTTCAAGTTTTTATTACTTAGTCCTAATTTACACTATGCAAGTCTTACTGCTAAGCTAATTAGTTTGTGGGATAGAGAGACGAGGGGCACAGGAACGTTTCTTTTCCCCTCGTCTCTCTCTCTCTCTCTCTCCTAAATAACTAATCGGCTTAGCAATAAGAATTGCATAGTGTAAGTTAGGATTTATGTAAAAATACACTTTGGATTACTTTGCATTGATTAGCTATTGTTTGTGTTTTCAAAAAAACTAAAATGTGCTTAAGTTCTTTGTTGGGTGTGGCCATAAAATCACAAACAAGGAAAATAAAACATTAAGTTCTTGCTTTGAGTTACAAGTAAAACATCCGCTTATCATAATTTCATTAACTTTCGATTATAATTTTCATAATTTTATTTGCATTTCAAGTATTTTTATTAATAAGTCTTTAAATGTTATGGTCTTTCATTACGAGTAAAAACAAAGCAAAAAGAATGAAAGCCTATAAGCAGAAAACTAGTTACGCAGTAGTCATTGACATTATGGCAATATTTCTAAACTATTTATTATCTTTGCATGTGATTGCTAAACAACCGAATAAACGTATGTAACTATGAAACTTGCTTATGCCCTTGATGAAATTAAACTAAACTAATTAAGCTATCAAGATCCATAGATGGTAATAAACATTAAGAAATACATTAACTACTACTGCTGAAGCTGAGGCTGTGGCTGATGCTGTGGCTGATGCTGTGGCTGATGTTTTTGCTGCTGCTCAAATTGCTGTTGAAAACCCTTTACCATTTAAAGTTTCATACGGTTAATAAAAAAATCAACGGAAATAGCAGCAACTAAGACGCACTCTCACAGCCACCAACATACATATGTATGTATGTATGCAAGAAAGAAAAAAAAGTATACCACAACAACACAAAAAAAAATCTATATTTCAATAATGAACATTTCAAGTCTTTACTTTATTTACTTTGTATGTATTTTAACGTATTAAGAAAACAAAACCAAATCCAGACAAAAAAAAAACCAAAGAGAAAAATTGTGTGTTGATTGGCATAAATTATCACCGTTGGTGGGCTGTTATCTGGCAAGTACCAGCGAGTATCGACTACTAGAGTCTTTAACTAAATTCCCAGGTCACCACTAATATTCATGTTTAAAATGAAAAATTTAAAGCATACGGCTTAATGAACTTTCGTTTAGTGAAGGAAGCGTAAAACGGTGAAATATTTATCGGCTTTAATAAATAAAAAAAAGGCAACCATTAGATGAAAACATCCATAACAAAAGACTTAAAAAACGAACTTGTTTCTAAACTTTCCAATTTTTCCATGTTAATGGATGGTTTCTATTTAAAAAAAAGTCTAGTTAAATTAAAAATGAAAAAATATACTGCGTTCATTGAGAAAATTTCTTTTACACTACAATGAGCATGAAATGAAAATAAGTAAAATTAATACAAATTTCATAGATAATATTTTGGAAATTTTCTGAAACATTATCAATGGTAAAACAACGCTGCATGAAAATGGGATCACTACTCATCAGAACTTCTGATTCGTAATTTTTTTCATTAATAATTTTGCTGATACCAATAAAATATAATGATTGTTTGTTTATCTAATCTTTAAAGATTATTCTAATGGAATTACTTAAATATTTCCTTAAGAAAATTTTTCATTTTACTCTATATTTTCAAAAATATAGTTTATTATTAATCTAGTATCTCACATATAAATACGGCACACATTTTTTTGTCGTACACTTTTATTACATCTTATCATCCATCAATATGGTTTAAAAGATATGCACAATATAAATGTATTTTCAAATTTCTTGAATCAAAAACAGTAAAAAGCGATTTAAATTTGCTTGAAAAAAAAAAACACAACTTTCTTCTTTGTCAATGTGTCAAGTGGTCTAATTTAGACCACCGGGCGATCCTAGTATTAATAAAAAGTTTATTTCTTAAGTCTTACGTTTTTGGCTTAGAGCTTCATAATATATTTTACGTTTATTGCTGTTGAGATTTAAGTATCCGTCTAGAAAAATTGGCAAGTTGGGGAAAAGTACCTTTTTTTGGTCTTTTATTTTTTGCTTTCCTACCTCATGTTTTCTTTTACATTTTTAGTGTTAAGAGTTAATAAACATATTTAAATACGTTTGCAAATTGTGGAAAAGTTTGTATCTTAGTTAGTTCGCTTTCAGTTTCTTAGCTCGTTATACCTTTTACGTTTGTTACTGTTAAGATTTTACCATCCGTTTAGAAAAATAAGCAAATTGCGAGGGAGTTCATTTCTTAAGTCTTTCGTTTTTGACTTTATCTGCATTATTATATCTTTTACTTTTATAACTGTAAAACTTTTAGCATCCATCTTGAAAAATAGGCAAATTGCAAAAGAGTTCGTTTCTTAAGTCTTTCGTTTTTGACTTTCCTACTTCATTTTAATCTTGCGTGCATTACTGCTGAGACTTTAGCGTCCATCTAGCAAAATTATCTATTGGCGAAAAAGTTCGTTTCTTAAGTCTTACATTTCTGGCTTTTCAACTCCATTTTTTTCTTTTAATTTTATTAGTGTTGATATTTTACCATCCAATTAAAAAGATTTAATAATTCGAAGAAAGTTCGTTTCTTAAGTCTTTCGTTTTGGATTGTTTACCTCATTATGAGGGCATCATGAATAAAATTCCGAGAGAAAATTTTCTCGGGGAGCAATTGCAGACAATGAGAGGGCAATTATGAATAAAATTCCGCGAGAAATTTTTCCCGGGGAACAATTCCAACTAATAGCAAGTAATAGGGAAAACAAAAAATTCTAATTGGAAAAGGAAGAAATTTCTCGCGGAGTTTTATTCATAATTGCCCTGAATAGCAAGTAATAGGGAAAACAAGAAAAAATCTAATTGGAAAAATATGCCAATAGGAAAAAAGTTCGTTTCCTAAGTCTTTCGATTTTTTTTTCTATCTCTAATCTTTCACGTTTATTATGCCTATTACACACTATGGCATTTTGTGACATCGCAATAGTATATACTGGTGGCAATGTTTATCATTTCCGATATTTTTCGTTGTGTGGCATTGGTATCCATACAAAAAACATAATTAGAACGTTGGAACGGTATTGAAAATGACGCCATAAAATGCCAGATGTGTGCTCGACATTACTGTTGAGATTTTAGCATACAACTGGAACATTATCAATTTGTGAAACATTGCGTTTCTTAAGTATTTTGTTTTGGGTCACCCTTTTGTACTAGTACGTTTGCATTTATTACTGTAATGAATTTAGCTTCAATTAGTACTTTCGCAAAAGATGTTTTCCCCCAAAAGAGCAAATATAAACATATAAAAATATTATTTTCTATATACCAAGCTGTTAGTTAGTTTTATAAATTTCCAATTATTTTTATTATTATAATATTTTTTCCCAGGTACGCCTAACTATTTTGCTCCCCATGGCTTTAAGCATGCATTTTTAAAATTTGTCAGTATAAAGAAAAACATTTGATATACAAAGCTAAAAAAAATTTCTTTCATGTTTATCATTAGTATTATTGTCACCACCATGTCAAATTTAATATTATTTGATTTGTTAAAGGGTTTTAATTTTCACGGTTTCGTGCACATCATTTTTTCACCAGTCATATGTGCGACTACAAAGTTGTTTGCGATGCCGAATGCTGCTACAAAGTCTAGTGTAAAGAAAGCCGCCTGTAGACATATCATGATTGTTTTACATGTTTAGATGACATTAATGCAGTCTTTGTTATGGTTTTATATTTAAGAAGAAAAAAAAGAAAAAGCAAAAAGTAATAAAAAGCTATAAAATAATTGTTACTGAAAGCCATACATGCTATTTCAGCTAAAGCACAAAAAGAGAAATTCCTCATTGCGCAAACAATAGGATTTATGTACTTATCAAACAAATCCCTAAACGAAATAAGTTTGTTTTTGGATAATTCATTATAATAGTAGCAGAAAGTACTTTAAAATATTACGATTTAATATTAAAAATAATTCCTGAAAATACTCTGCAAGTACAAACAAAACATTGTGATAGTTCAAATCCTTTGAAATTTATATTTAAGGTCCACTGAAATTTAACCGCCTTATTTATAGAACTTTAGGGGTTTTAAAACAAATTTTCATATAAAATATTTCTTAAAAAGCCTTTATTAATTTTAAAAATAAGGGTGTAAATTTTCATGACGTTCCCTTTACATGCGTCTTTTAAAAGAATTGACAAGATATGTATATTCAAAATAATTTCGCTTTTTGCAATATCACTAAATTTATGTGCTCTTATTTTTTTTTACCATTTCATTAATAATTACAATTACATTTAGAAATCAACTAAATAATTCACTTAATTACGTCTCTTAAGGTTAAAAGATTTATCTAAGCCGTCTTACAATATCTAAAGTTCCACATTGTGCTAAATTTCTGCTGTTTAGAAGACAAATCAAATTTCATATTTGGTGGCAACAACTTTTCAAATTGTACATAAATCTGTTGGCGGACTTTGCACAACCAACTCTGATGCTGGTGTATATGTATAAGCAAAAGTTTGACATTTTGAGTTTGACAAGCACACAAGAAGACAGCAACAAAAAAATACTATAGTGGCTCAACTTACCAAGTTTGTTGTTAAGAAAACATAAAACAAAATAGCTACTTAAATAGAAAACAAAATGAAACCATATAAACAAAATTGTTATTTGCAAAGTGTCAAAACGACAAGATGACATGATGTAAAAAAAACCTAACACAATTGAAATAATATACTGCAGTAAAATTAAAGACAAATACAAAGCGCTTCACACAAATGAGAGAAGCTTAATTAATTAAAGAGAACAAAATAGGTACTTTTCAAAAAAAAGTATCTTTTAAAATAAGTACCTTTAAAAATACCTTTTAAAAAATGACATTTTGAAGTATTTAAAATAATTAAAAAAAGGTACATTTTAAAGTACTTTTTAAAAAAGTGCTTTTTAAAAAAGTGCCTTTTAAGAAGAGTACCTTTTAAAAAAGTTCTTTTTAAAAAGTTACCTTTAAAATAAAGTGCCTTTAAAAATAAAATAAACCTTTTAAAAAAATCCTTATTTAAAAAGTAATGTTTTAGAAAGTACTTTTGAAAAAATACCTGCTAAAAAAGTAGCCTTAAAGAAATCACCTTTTAAAAAGTTGCCTTTTAAAAAAAGTACCTTTTCAATAAGTAAATTTAAAGACAGTACCTTTTAAAAAACGTACCTTGCAAAAGAAGGAACTTTTAAATAAAACTACCTTTAAAAAAAGTACCTTTTAAAAAAAAGTACTTTTTCAGAAGATTATTTTTTAAAAAAGTTCTTCTTAAAAAATAACCTTGAAAAAGCGCCTTTTAAAGAAAGTACCTTCTTAAAAAAGTACTTTTTTTAGTAAGTAGTTTTGAAACATACATCTTTTAAAAAAGTAGATTTACAAATACGTTTTAAAAAATGGCCATTTTAATGTACTTTAAAAAAAGCAATTTTTAAAAAAGTTTACATTTTAAAGTATCTACTTAAAAAAAATACCTTTAAAAAGAGTATTCTTCTAGAATAGTACCTTTTAAAAAAGTTCCTTTTAAAAATTACCTTTTAATAAAGTGCCTTGAAAATAGTACCTTTTGAGAAGTTGCCTTTTAAAAAAAGTACCTTTTAAATAAGTATGTACATTTTAAAAAAGTACCTTTTAAAAAACATACCTTTCAAAAGAAGGACCTTTTAAATAAAAGTACGTTTAACGAAGGTATCTGTTAAAATAGTATCTTTTACAAAAATACTTAAAAAAAGTACCTTTAAAGAATACCTTTTGAAAAAAGGACCTTTTAGAGTATTTAAAAAAAAGTACTTTTTAAGAAAAGTACCCTTTAAGAAGAGTATCGTATAAAAAAGTTTCTTTTAAAAAAGTGCCTTTAAAAATAGTAGCTTTTAAAAAAGTGCCTTTTAGAATAAAAAAAAGTAATTTTTTAGTAGATACTTTTGAAAAAATACCTTCTTAAAAAGTAGCTTTAAAGAAATAATCTTTTTAAAAAGTGCCTTTTAAAAAAAAGTACCCTTTAGAAAAATTTACTTTTTAATAAAAGTACCTTTTTAAAAAGTACGGTTTAAAAAACTGCCTTATAAAAAAATTACCTTTAAAAATAGTACCTTTTAAGAAAATACCTCTTAATTAAAGTACCTTTTAAAAATTAACTTTAAAAAAAAGTACCTTTGAAATACCTTTTCACAAAGTACCTTTTGAAAAAAGTAAATTTGACTAGCAATACTTTTTAAAATTATTTACTTTAAAACACACACTCTTTAACAAAAAATACCTTTATAAATACAAAGTTTTTTAAATAATTTCTACGGAATATATAAAATATAAATAAATAAAAAAAATTTTCAAAAAATACCTTAAAAAAAATTATTTAGGGCAATTACAAATAAAATTCCGCGAGAATTTTCTCCCTTTCCCAATTAGAATTTTTGGTTTTCCCTATTATTTGCTATTAGTTGGAATGGTTCCCTTGGAAAAATTTTACACGGAATTTTATTCATAATTGGCCTGATTGTTTATTAAAAGTATCTTTTTAATTAAAGTACTTTTCAAAAGAACACTTTTAAAAAAAGTACCTTCAAAGATTTCAAAAGGGTACTCATGTAAATTTGGTATCAACTAAAAAAAGATGACTGAAGAAAAACTATTGCACTACGTTCTACTGTCTGTTCAATAGCTGAAATGCTTTTAATTTTTTGTCTAATTTTTTTTAGGTTAACAAATTATACTCAAAGCACTAACCATTGATAAGTAATTAGTTGTTGTTAGTGAGTTTGAGAAAATAATTAAAAACACGTTGCCATCTCCAATTTATATCACAGCACTGGCTGCACTTTAGAAGGAAATTAAAAACTGTAACAGTTAAAGCAAAAAACAACCAAACAACAAGCATCTTTATCATTTAAGCACGCAACTTGCAACAAGTGCAGACATGCTTAGATAATTATTGCGCAAACAGACGTTTCAGATTATTTCACTGCCTCAATAAGGCAGTGCTGAGGACAGCCAGCCAGCCAGCATCATTTTATAACGTTTTATGTTACACTGCAAATTTGTTACTTCAAATTAATAGTCTTTCATTTTTCATTTGAAGCAATAAAACTGAGAAACGCAATTGTACTCGTATTAATTGATTTCAGTCTAAGCACAACATAAAGGGGATTTTATTTCACCTCAAAATTTTGAACAAATTCCAAAAACCACAAATCAACATCAATTTTAATTTGTCATAAAACTAAAAATTATCAAGCAAAAAGCCAAAAAAAGAGGCACTTTGATCGTTTCTAATCAGGCTTAAAATCAATTTATATTTTATGGCCTGATTTGGTCGCTGGGGACAATACAAACACACAAACAAACGCATAGAGGGGAGAAGCCCTCACACAAGTTTGAGCACACATGTGTAAAAAGCTTTTCAGTTTTAAAATTTATCAGTTTTTCATGTTTTTCAAACATTTTCCTATTACAAGTTACTTTATTTGGGCGTTTTTTTTTAATTTTTTGCTACAACTATTTTTTTTCCTTCAAACATAAAGCTGTTAAACATTTAAAAGTATGTACGTGTGTGTGTGTGTGTGTGTGTGTGTGTGTATGTGTGCCTGTCTGCCTTAATGTGTCATTTTATTGTGGCACATATTTTAAAGGAAACTTGATGCTTTAGAGCCATTCATAAATTTTATTTGCTTAAAATCTTGTTACCGTTGTTCTTGTAATTGTTGCCTCTAAGTGACATTAATAAATCTTTAAATAACTTAGACAACAACAACAACAACAACAACAACAACAACAACAACAGCTTGTAACAACACACTCATAATGCACTTTACACTTGCTCTATGGCAAGCCAGAACCAGGCCACTTAAAAAGCAAAACAAAAAAAAATGTGTTCAAGCAATTCAAACATATGTTGTTGCTTGTTTCTTATGTAGGGCTTAAAAAAGTTGTCGTTTATTTTTTTTTTCTCAAAATGTTTCCAGCTTGTTATAGGCTTAAGTGCCACTAAATACCAAACGTATGTTGATTTTTTGTTTTTTCTCTATTGAATTAAAAAAAAACACAAGCCGCCATAAATAGTTTTTATGAGTGTTTGAATTTGTGTTTACCTTTTCTCTTCCTAATATTGCCCAAGTTGCCTTAATAACATATCAAGTGTTAAGCTTTTATGTCAATCGGCTTTAATGTTTTTTTTTTGTTGTTTGTTTGTTTATTTGTTTTTTTTCATTCTCTCAATTTGGCTTAAGTGATATTAAATTTCTTTAAGTCGTATTGAGGCATTGGTTGCAATAATAATAATAAAATAGAATACTTACATACAAAATAGAGTTTTTCTTTTCCCGGACTTTTTCATTTCCCGGGAAAGCGGGAAAGATTTTTCGGTTTCCCGGGAAATCCCGGGAATTCCCGCCCAGTACAAAACAATACAAAATATTTTTAAATTTAGTTTATTTCAACAAAAACAAATTGTAATTCATGAGATCGATTAAATAATAACGTTTTATACATTCATTATTCAAAAAATAATACCGTTTCCGTTCTTTATATAATAGAAATACATATATACCAATATTATAAAAAAGAAATTATACGAGTATTATTAAAAAAAAATTACAAAATATTTCCCTTATGAAAAAATCATTTTGTATGGCAAAACCAGTTTTAACGCATGCTTTAACCTTAGAAATCGTTTTTGCATAAGGGCATATTTCCTTGGAAATAGGACTTTAGTACAGAATAAGCTGTTAATGCTGTTAACAGTACTATTGAATTATTTGTAATTTTCTTTTATTTCGTTGCGCATTTCTGTTTTCAATTTTATGAATTGTTCTAGAATTAAATTTTGAACGTCGCGTTTTGCTTTTTCCAAATAAAGACAACGCATTTGTGCCAGATGTAAACTCGGCCTTAGTTGTTGTAAAGCTTTAGGTATTCTGGTATTGCCATCACCTTATTGTTGCACCATCGCATTCATAAAGTGAATAACAACACTCATCAAGGAATGTGTACATACAAATTAAGTTGCCATAACAAAATCAAAAAATCCCGGGAACTCCCGCACAAATTTCCCGGGATTTCTTTCCCGGTAAATGTGCGGGATCCCGGGAAATTTTTCCCGGGAAATCCCGTATGAAAAACACTAATACGAAAGCATAATTTGTTGCTCTTTGGAAGTTTGGGTCTTAAGTCTTTTGTTTTTTTTCCTGTTTTATGGGGGGAACAGAAAGCATTAAGCTGGGTCATAATTTTTTGTTGCAATAAAAAAATAAATTAAAAGCTGTGTTTGTGGAATTCTTATTTATCGTAGAATTAATTAATGCAAAATTTTTGTTATTCGCAAGCTTAAGATATATCGATAAAGAATTTGTGGTAAAAAGTAAAGTAATTATTTTAGAACCTGTTCAGTTAAGTGTTAAATTTTTTATATTTGGGCTAACGTTTAGCCAATTGTTTTCGTTACAATGTCCGTCTGTCCGTCCATCTGTCTGTCTGTCACCTGCTGTTTTTTCAAGAACCGTAAGAGCTAAGAACCTTAAATTTTCACAGAACATGTACAACTTTCACCACTACACCACATACATACATACATGATAGTTAACAATTATAGGGTGCTCTAAAGCGAGCAAGGAAACATGTTGATATCCTAATGTAATACACAGATAATTTTATATAGACACTGGAAATTTTTAAACTTAGTGTATTTTTATGCAGACTACAAAAATTAACACTGAAATTAAAAAAAAGTAAAAATTAAAGGATATTCTATCAGTTAATGTAATTTTGACAACTTGCTGTATCTTGGAAACCGTAAGAGGCAAACTCCTGAAATTTTACAAAACGCTTAAACTAAGAAAAATCTCAAAAAACGCTTAAACTTCTAAAATACAAAAATTAAACAAATCGCCAGAACGAGAAAAATCGCCAAATCAGACTAAAGCGCCAAAAATAAATCTCTAAAACTGATAAATCGCGAAAAAATCGCAAATATTAAAAAAATCACTGCAACAAAAAAAAAGTCAAAAATGAAAAAATCGCCAAAAGAATCCGCTAAACTGAAATAAATCGCAAAAAAAAATCACCAATATTAAAAAAATTACCAAAAAAAAAAACCCAAAACAAACAAAGAAAATATCTATAACGTCAAAAAAAGTTCGCTTAAACTAAAATAAATCGTAAAAAATCGCCAATATTAAAAAAATCGCCAAAACCACATACATATATAGCCAAAAGGCGAAAAATATCGCCAAGCTAGACTGAAGCGCCAAAACTAAATCGCTAAAACTAAAATAAATCGCCTACATTAAAAAATCGCCAAAACAAATGAAAATAGCCAAAACTAAAGGAAGATCAGTCGTTAAGCAGCTCTGGGACGGAGATCATCTCTCGCGTCATCGTAATTATTTCTTAAGTGCGGTCAGGTTTGTGTGTGTTGTTTGGCCTTCGAGAGTTTTTCGTCTCGCTCGCACTGGTTGACTGATCTGCCACGTATAACCGCATAATCTTGCGGTTTTTTGTGAAATTTCTTTAACAACCACGTTGCTACCGCCTATTTGAAGGCATAGGTCGTGTACAGTCAGTCACAAAACTTTTTACACTACTGTTAATAACATCTTGGGCATATGGTCTTAGTTACTCCCCCCATATTTGTGCAATATCATATTATGCAAACTTATTTTATAAAATATGTTAAAATAAATATTTAAAAATAAATAAAAGAAGATCGCTAAAACAAACAAAAAATTTTCAAACCCGGAAAAATCGCCAAAATGAAAAATAAATGCAAAAGGTAAATAAAATCCGAAAAAATCGGCAAAACGTACAAAGTGCCAAAAATTTCTACATCAGGTGAGACATTCGATTATATAGGCTACAGTTTGTATAGTATTACATATGTAGCGTCCGTACGGAACCTCGGATTTTATTACACTGAAAGAATTTTCGGCACAAATTCTATGAATTTCGACATTAATCTAATGAAAAATTCATGCAGTGCTATAACTTCACCGAAACAATAAAATAATTTCACGAAAAGAATGAAATAGCTTCAATATAAAAGGGGTTTCTTAATATTTGAAAAATATTGTTGTCATAAATCTAATAATCGAATTCTCGTTGTACCTTCATAGTGAACAGACGTAATAGCGGAATTTTTCTTATATACAAACTAAACAAAAAAAAAGCATACAAAAAATATTCGTAGTACATATTAACTTTGATAAATAAGCATTTTTTTGCTTTGATAATATTTTTACATATAGAAATAACAAAAACAAAAAAAAAAACCGTAAACAAAAAAACATACAAAATACCCTTGAGGAATACTCTTTATGAGTACCCCAGAGGAAAAAAATAGTGAAGTGAGTTCTAACGGCAGAAATGCCTATTTTACTGTGAGTTTTGATGCTCATAATGATAGCAATAAAAATAAAAAATCTGATAATAATCTTGCTGTGAGTTCTGAAGCTCTTAATAAAAATCAAAAATCTGATAATAGACTTTTTCTAACGACAAAACCACAGTTTCGTCAGCGATCAACTTCGCTTTGTCCAATGCCAACTAGTGAATCGTTGACATTATTGCCTAGTACTTCTACATTTAACTCAGCGATATCATCCGCTTCCGACTCGTGGTCAACAATTAAACAAGTTGTTACTGAAGACAACAGTAGTACAAAACCAAAGGTACAAGTAGGAATGGACAGATATATAACCATTTTAAAGCGCGGGCGAAGCCCAAATTATACTAAAATTGGATCCGCCCCAAAGATGTCTAGGGATAACAGCACATCTTCTATCAATCGTCAAAATCGTTTTTCATTATTGCAAGACAAAAACGACAAGCCCGCCGCATCATCGCAAAAGTCTTTCAAGCCACCACCTATTTATCTGAGAGAAAAAAAATTCAAACGCGCTTCTAAAAAATCTACTGTCGACCATTGGTGAAAATACTTTTCACATCATTCCAATTAAACGAGGTAATATTGATGAAACTAAAATCCAAATATATGATGAAAAAGATTTCCGAAAAATTGTTAGTGAGTTTGAAAAAAATAAAACAAATTTTTATACATATCAACTTAAGAGTGCTAAAGGCCTACAAATAGTATTAAAGGGCATAGATTCATATGTTGAGCCTGAAGAAGTAAAATGTGCACTTATCGAACAAGGATTTAAGGTAAAAAATGTTACCAATATAATCAATAGAGAGAAGATTCCCCAGCCTCTATTTCGTGTTGAACTGGAGCCGAATGATATACAGTTAAAAAAAACGAGACGCACCCAATTTATAGTCTAAAATACCTTTTACACCGAAAAATCACAGTTGAAGAGCCACGTAAGCGTTCAGGTCCCGTACAGTGCCATAATTGCCAAGAATATGGCCACACAAAAACCTACTGCAAATTACCTACAGTTTGTGTTATCTGCGGTGAATTGCATGGTACTGCTAACTGTACCAAGCCAAAAGTACAAGCTGAAAAAAAATGCAGTAATTGTGGAGAAAATCACACCGCTAATTACAGAGGATGCCGTGTATATTCTTTCGTTAAACAGGCTATGGGTCAAAAATCTAAATTAGCTCCAGTTCAATCAGCAAATGCTTACTCCGCCACTCTTCCTCAAACTAGCCAACTAGTAACTTCACGTGTATCGTATGCCGATGCTGCTAAGACTAGTTCTATTCCCACACAAAATGTTCCACCGCCAAGTAATTCAACGAATGCAAACTCTAGCTTTAACTTTAGTCGTCTTGAAGCTACTATTGAGAATCTGGTGCTAACTATAAACAACTTTACAAAAAATATGACTAGCATGATGCAAGAAATGCTGAGAATGCAGAATACTCTGCTTCAAGCATTAGTCAACAAACCATGAACACGTTAAAATTATGTTTCTGGAACGCAAACGGCATTCGCCAACATAAAAATGAACTTGAGCACTTCCTCACGGAAAAAAATATTGATATAATGATGGTCTCTGAGACTCACTTGACTTCGAGAAGCTGCTTTAAGATAAATGGTTACACTCTATATGATTCAAAGGACCCGAGAGGGAGAGCATGCGGTGGATCAGCAATTCTAATTAAGTCAAGACTCAAGCACTATATCCTTGAGAACGTTAGTGAAGAATATATGCAAGCTACGAATATTTTCGTAGAAAATTTTTGTTCGAATTTCGTGATATCATCAATTTACTCACCTCCCAGATTTTCAGTTACCGAAGATCAGTATGAGAAGTTCTACAAATCGCTTGGATCTTGTTTCGTGGCAGCTGGTGACTACAATGCAAAACATACGTACTGGGGCTCGCGTCTTGTTACACCTAGAGGTAGAGCGTTGTTTAATACAATTTCAAAAATGGGCTTAGATGTCATTTCGAGTGGGGAGCCTACTTACTGGCCTACTGACGTAAGAAAAATTCCAGATGTTATAGATTTTGGCGTCACGAAAAATATCCATAGGGACTTAATTCACGTAGAGGGGTCTGTAGATCTGTCCTCCGATCACTCTCCCACAATAGTTACAATTTTCAACCCACTAAGGAGTGATTTAACTAACTCATATGCGAAAACGATTAATAGGGTCAACTGGCTAGGATTCAAAAAATATATTAGTAGTCACTGCGTAGAAAACATTCAGCTAAGATCACCTGATGATATTGAACTTAATATTGCCAATCTTACCGAATATATTAAACAGGCTGCTGAACATGCCACTACTTCCTATCCGCAGACTGGCTTTAATAGAATTTATTCTACGGATATTGAACGTCTCGTATGTGAAAAAAGGAGAGCTAGAAGAGAATGGCAACAACACCGATCACCCCTAAATAAAATCAGACTTAAAGAATGTACTAAACGACTCAAAGAGCTGCTATCGTCGGAAAAGACTGCATTACTGGAAAAGTACTTAGAAGGTCTTGATGTAACGTCAACATCTAATTACTCTTTATGGCGCGCTACTAGAAATCTTAAAAGACCCGTTGATCTCAAATCACCATTGCGTACTTCGACTGGAGGCTGGGCAAGAAGCGATAGTGAGAAAGGTAACTTATTTTCTGAGCATTTAAAATCTGTATTCACTCCCAATTCATGTACGGGTGCTGCCGATTTACCGAGTGTAGTCTCTCTACCCCCTCGTCCCTTAAGGTTTAAGATGCATGAACTACAAAAAATAGTTGCTGAACTCGACCCTAAGAAAGCTCCAGGTATTGATGGCATTAGTAACAAGATGCTGATGAACTTGCCTCATATTGCAATAAGAATTTTGCTATTTATTTTTAATGCCATTTTACGAATGCAGTATTTTCCACATAACTGGAAACTTGCCAAGATTAAAATGATTCCAAAGCCAGGCAAAGATCTTACCAAGGCTGAGTCATATAGGCCTATAAGCTTACTTTCAACAATTTCAAAGCTTTTCGAAAAGCTGCTCATGATTAAATTGTCCACAATTTTAGCTGATAGTGGGTGCATCCCGGACCATCAATTTGGCTTTAGAAGTCAGCATAGCACTATTGAGCAAACGCATAGATTGGTTCAAGTTGTAAGGAGGACATTTGAAGAAAAAAAGTATTGTTCTGCCCTTTTTATTGATGTTTCTCAGGCATTTGATAAAGTATGGCACGAAGGCCTGGTTTTAAAATTGAAGATATACCTACCAATAAACATACAAAAGCTTTTGGAAAGTTATATTGTTGATAGGAAGTTTACCGTTGTGGAAGGAGACTTCATGAGTGTACCCGAGTCTATATCTTCTGGTGTGCCACAGGGTAGTATTCTGGGGCCAGTCTTGTATCTAATATATACTTGTGATATGCCTGTGAGCAATAACATACACACTTCTACATTTGCCGATGATACAGCCTGTTTGAGTATTCACAAAAACCCTGATGAGGCATCCCGCAATCTCCAAGCACACATTACCAAGCTTGAAATATGGTTGAATTTATGGAGAATAAAAGTAAATGAACAAAAGTGTGTTCATATAACGTTTACCCTAAGAAAAGATACCTGTTCCCCCATTCGAATCAACAATCAAAATATTCCTCAACATTCTCAAGTCAAATACCTTGGCATACACCTTGATCGAAGGCTTACATGGAAATATCATATTGACTCTAAGTTAACCCAAATGAAACTTAAATTGACTCAAATATATTGGTTAATTGGCAGAAATTCAACACTCAGCCTAGACTGCAAACTCTTGATATACAAGTCGCTTTTGAAGCCAATATGGTGCTATGGAATTCAGCTGTGGGGCACTGCTTCAGCTTCAAATGTCGAGAGAATCCAACGAAGGCAAAACAAAATTTTACGTTTGATAACATCTGCTCCATGGTACGTTAAAAACTCAAATATTCATCGTGATTTAAATATGCCACTAGTGAGTGAAGAAATTGCAAAATACGCAGGCAAATATTTAACTAAACTCGAGTCACATCCTAATCCGCTTGCCCGTAATATTTTGAGCTTTACTGGACACATCCGCTTAAAAAAGAGGGACACAAGGGCTCTTATACCCAACACTCCAGATGGGACTGCTTAAAAATACTTCTTTTTGATTATCACTACTTATGTATTATTTATAACTATCACTAAGCTTATGTCCGATATTGGTCGGGCCTAATAATTATATTTAGATTTAAGATTTGATTACTTATTGTTAGTTCATTTTTGAAGATACAATAAATAAATATTAAAAAAAAAAAAAAAAAAAAAAAAAAAAAAAATAAATCTAATAAAATATTCTTACGAAACCAGAATACCAAAGAAGCAATTCCAATGAAATTATTTCACAATATTCATGAAATTTTCATTACATTTGTGAAATTATCATTAGATTTGTGAAAAAAATTTAATGAAATTGTTTTATTGGACTGATGAAGCAAAATTCTTTCGGTGTAGTATATTCAACAAAAATTTTTTTAATTATTTTGAGAACTACATGAATGCGAGAGTGGGTCACCAAGTCCTCGAATCTTTGAATTGCCTGCCTCGTAAGTGTAAAGGCCGGACTGATTTTATCACAAGCAGTTGTAAGTTCACTCCTGTCAAAATTTAAGCAAAACGGTGTCATTTAATTTGTGTTTGGAATTTTAGTAAGCATTGTTTTTTTTATGGAAAGCAAACCACCACTCCAACCATCGCTTAGCTTGACAAATACTGTGGATACTCTGCACCATAAATTTTAATGATAAAAAAGTAGTTTACTCAATTTCGTTATGGCAGTGCAATAGCTTCGCATACACTGATATTTGCATTTGAGGTAAAAAGCTTTTAAACCTATTTAAATTTGTTCATGTTTCTTTGCAAAGTAAGTACAAATATTGTATTCGCTGAAATCGGATTGGCTGTTGCGCTGTCGTCAGTGTGAAAGCACAAAGCTCTTTTGTAAAACCTTACACATTGTGCATATGGTGTGAAAGTATAAGCACCAAAGAGGTCTCTACACCCCAAACAATAAAAAAACAAACAAAGCTTGAAAATTAAGGAACTTGTGGAAGCCAGAGGCATTTTAAATGGCTTAATGCTTTAAATTTTTAAATATATCTTCGGTATGAGAAAGCTTTCGGCAAGATGGGTGCCACGTTTGCTCACAATGAAGCACAAACCGAACCATGTAGTCACTGCGCATGAGGCTTTGATGTTGTTCAAGAGCAATATGTATGAGATTTGCGCCACTTCACTACCCTGAATAAAACATTAGAGATCAAGCTAAATTAGAGCGTCAAGCGTTGCGTTATCAGCAGGTTACGTATTTCAGTACATTCAAATAATATTTTATACGTTTAAATATACTGAAAATACGTAGCCTGCTGCTAACGCAACTATTGACGCTCTAATTTAGGTTGGTCTCTAAATCATTCATAACATACCAGAGATCAAAAAGCAGTCGAAAGTGTGAGTTTATATGTGAATAGGCTTCAAATAAGGCCAAGGTTGATTTTACAACCAATAAAGTCATGGCGATGGTTTTTTTGGTAAGCATGCCTAATAATCAGGGCAAGTTTTTTGTGGCATGAAGACTAGTTCAAAAAAAAAATCTGACGTATAAAAACTTCTTCTAAATTGCAAAAAGGCATTTTATGGCAAATCAACAGCGAATATTATGGCAATTTTTTTTAGTCAGTTTAATGACCATTCGAAAATTAAAACGAATGCAGTTGGCCAACAAAATGTGTTTCTACCAGGAGAATGCAAGGGCAGTGGTTTCGAAAGCAAAAATCTATGAAATTGTACTTTTCTGCTTAAGTTTTCCTGACAATTATTGAAAAACCCAAAATGCGTTTGCGCTCTTCGTCATGAAATAAATATTTGCTTTGCTTTTGCTCAAATGATTCACCACATTTCAATAAACTTTAAAAAAATGCTGTGTTTGTTTTCATGCACTGTAAAAAATATAATGTTGATCTTGATCTACAGTTAAGAAAACCTTAAAAAAACACATTTCAAGTGACACTCTAAATGACAATTATTTTGTTGTGTTAAAAATAAATAATAAACTAACGGTTCATGTTAGAAATATATTTTTACTCTCCTCTATTAAATTTATAATGAAACTTTTGTTTTGCCATAATAGTTATTTTGTCAGTGGGTGCAAAAAGTAAGCTACTGCACCGCTTAAATACTCACACTTATGGCAACAGACAAAAACAAATTTAAAAATTTTTTTTTATTATTTTACTTGTTTGTGTGTTATTGGGTCTGGCTGATTTTTTTTTATTCAGTTAAGATTTAATAGAGTTCGTTGTGTGCGATATATGTTTTTATTTTTCCCAGTTAGAGTTAGAGTTGGTTTTTTTCTATTAACCCAGTAATGCAACACCATCTCACATACATCTCTCTTTCTAACAATTGAATTGAAATTTGTGAGTGGGTTGGTTATTCCACATTTTTTATTTCAATTCTTTTTTTCTTCTTAAATGTTTTGTCTTTTCGTGTGTGTATGTGTGTTTATGTGAAATTAAATTCAGAGTTTTTTTTTTTTGCACAGAGAAACTTAGCTAAAAATAAAAGAGGTTAAGATAATAATCGAACAAAATATGTTTAATGAAAAAAAATATAAAAAAAAAATTAATAACCCAAACTGTTGTCAAATTTCACTGATAAGTTAGAAATTTTTAAAGATACCAGGCTTGTAATAAAAATATAAGGATAAAAATCTGGGTAACTTTGTGTAAAACTAACTGGGTGTGCTGCCAAACATCGTATAATTTTAAAGAAATTAAGTTTAAAAAAAAATTAGATTTTGAGGCAACTTTCTCAAGACTTAAATATTAGTGAAAAAGCTATTTCATATTTAAGTCTACATTAAATTTAACTTAAAATCCTTTTATATTATGTTCTTCCCTATTTCTAATATTATATATATATAACAGTTTCTTAAAAAAGTATTATTAAAATTTTTACTGATAACTCCAACTTTTTCTTAAGTAAAAAAAATTATTAAAAAATCCTTAAAACTGAATGAAGCAAATACTTAATGAAATAGTTCAGTATCGCATATACAAGCGCTTGATTTTATTATTATTTTCATTCTGTAAGATGACCACCTCCTTCTATGCCACAACCATTTCCATCAATACATCATCACAGTTTTATTTCTCTTTCATATTTTTAGTTTCTTTACTTTATCATCAACATGTGTAATTTCTGGTTTGTCTGAAATATAGTTTCTGTTGATTGCTGTTGATGTTGTTGTTGCTATCACTCCTGTTGTTGTTATTATTGTTGTTGTTATTGTTGTTGTTGTACATTCTATAATTACAGCGATTTAATTTTCTGATTAGTTTTTACAAGTTGTAACCAAACATGTACGACAACCCCATTCCTTATTGCTTTTAAAACATCTCTCCTTTTGCACGTATTACATACAGACACACATACACATACATACATAAATTGCAGCTCATGTACTTGAAAACACTCAGGATTGCACTGCAAAAAGCCTATGACTGGTCAATAGGGAGGCTCAAATTAAAATAAACTTATTTCTAAAATTAATAACCAACGATCATGTGCAGTACTTTTATATGTTTTCGTAATTAAGAAATTTCATACGTTTCATACGAATAAAAGTTTTTACATAAAGCAACATTTTGTAAACTTATGTTAAGCCCTAATTCAGTAAGAAGATTTAGTACGTTTTTGTTTGAAAATACTTTTGAGTTCGTGTTTTTGAATTCCCTAAATTGTTTTCTTCAAAAATGCTTGTTGTCTTTGATAGTGAAAAACAAAAATATTATTAACATGTTTTTAAAACATAAAAATTAAATTAAAGTATCATACAATAGTTTAAAAAATATATGTCTGTTGGCAGATTGTGTGTGCAGTTTTCTATTTAAAACTTGAAAATCGTGATTTAAATATTGAAAAGATAAATCTTTTATAATAAGTAAAGTGCAATGCTTGATATATATTTTCTTTTCTTTTGTACGTGTATATACGAATGCAACAATATTGAGAAAAAAAAATATCATTTCTTTCTTATTTAAGATTCAGCATCTGGCAGTTTTTCTACTGCAATATATTATACATGAAAAAGATTATCTTTATTTCCAGGCCTTCCACTTATTTTTGCAATAAAATAACTACGAACCTCCTCTATTCTTATCAATTTATAAAACTCCGTCGGTACTTTTATCAAAAGTCCCTTTTTCGGAAAATATACTGTTTTCAAAAAAAAAAACTTTTTTTGAAAACGTAATTTTGTTGGAAAGTACTTTTTTTTCGAAAACGTACTTCTCTTGAAAAGTACTTTTTTTGAAAACGTACTTTTCTTGAAAACATACGTTTCTGATAAGGTACTTTTTTTAGATCCTTTTCTGAAAATCTACTTTTTCGAAAATGTACTTCTCTTGAAAAGTACTTTGTTAAAAAGTACTTTTTTGAAAAGTTACTTTTTGAAAAGTTACTTTTTAGAAAAGGTACTTTATTGAAAATTTACTTTTTTAATAAGGTACTTTTTGGAAAAGGTACTTTTTGAAAAGTTACTTTCTTGAACTCGTTCTTTTCTGACATGGTGCTTTTGTTATATTGTATTTGTTTCATAAGGTACAGCTGTGAAATTGTACTTTTATATGAAGGTACCTTCTTTCTTTATTTTTCTCGAAAACATACGTTTCTGAAAAGGTACTTTTTTAGATCCTTTTCTGAAAATTTACTTTTTCGAAAATGTACTTCTCTTGAAAAGTACTTTTTAAAAAAGTACTTTTTAAAAAAGTACTTTTTTGAAAAGTTACTTTTTGGAAAAGGTACTTTTTTGAAAATTTACTTTTCTAAAAAGGTACTTTTTGGAAAAGGTGCGTATTTTTTCGAAAAAGGTACTTTTTGAAAAGTTACTTTCTTGAACTCGTTCTTTTCTGACATGGTGCTTTTGTTAGATTGTATTTGTTTCATAAGGTGCAGCTGTGAAATTGTACTTTTATATGAAGGTAGTTTTTGGAAATTGGCCGTTTCGAAAAGGCACCTTTTAGAAAATCTATTTTCCTTTGTTTTGCGAAAAGTAATACGTTTTTTTAAACAACATGGTTTTTCAGCTGATCTTTATTTAATAATAGGTATAGTTAGGTTAGGAAGGGTATTGCTATAACACACCTTCACTTGGAGCCTCAGTGGGGCCATTGTGATCCTCTACTATTGACAATTAATTGATTATAAAGACAATTATAAATAATTCCGCTATAAATTTTTCCGCTATAAACAATTCCAACCAATAGCGATAATAATAGGGAAAACAATAATTTCTAATTGGAATAGGGAGAAATCTTTCACTGAATTTTATTCCTAATTGCCCTGTATATGAATATGTAGTAAATTATTTTAATAAAAAAATATGTTTTTCATTTTATTAAACTCTTACTAATGTTGGTATTTTCTTTTAAAAATTCTAAGGTAGGCTGAAATATAAATATTATTTGATTTTTTTAATTTATTAATTAAACATATCGTCCCTACCATGTCAAAGTATCCAATATGCAAACTTTTACCTTTCAATTGTGAATTTAAAGTCGCCGTATTCCTCAAAGTGTCAGGCTTAAAATGTTTCTTATTAAGTTATCTATTGTCAAAGAGAATTTCAGCATTCTGAAACGAGGCATATCTTATAAATTAGGGTACTAAAATAAGGAATCTAAGAACTGAATTTTGCATATTGGATAGTTTGACGCGGTAGGGACAATATAATGAAGTTCTTTGAATGACACCAAAATGAAGCATTATTTTTCTTTATAGCAGATCAATTAATTTATTTTTTATGCTACTAAGATTCAGTCAAGAGCAGTAACACAGAGGTATTTAATATACCTAGCAAAATACGAGTACATATGTATATATATCGTTACCTTATAAAGGACATTTCTAGATTAGGGGAATGATATTATGTGTGTTGCCTTCTTAAGGGAAGTGCTGGTGAAGTACTAATTTATTGATCTATTGTTCGTTGTAATATTTTAAAAGCACCGTGGCAGCGTCTTTAGCGATAAGTAGCTTAATTAGTTGAAGCTATATATACTTTATTTTTAGTTAGTTTATAAATTTATGATGTTGAAATTACTGATTCTGACCAAGGTTGGAACTCGGGCTCTCGAAGACCATTAGTTACTTTGTAGTCAACGTACTAACTACTTCACTCAAAGGCACATTACCAGGATAAATTGGAATATAAAGTAATATTAACTTTCAATAAACAAAAATATTTTAAAATTATTTATTAACTTACTAATAAAATTTTTTCATAGCTTGATAGCAAAAAAAATATTTTTTAATCGTTTTTGTTTGTTTCACAAAATCAATTATGACTTTGTGCTTATGTTTACCCGTCAAAGTGTCAAATAGTTGTCAAGCAATATTTTATATTTTTCTTTTTAGTCGTCATATTATATAGACGTCAAATGTATGTTGTCGTCGTTCTTTCCCACACACAATCAATTATAATCAAAAGCCTTTTAAACCCTGTTAAAACATACAACACTCAAGCCACACAAGCAATCAGACATTAAAATACTTTCTATAAAACAATTTAATAATTATGATGATTCATATAATTTCTTTTTGCTGAAGAAGAGAGTTTACACCAACATAATGTTATGTACATACAAGTATATGTGCCCTTATTTATGAAAGTAGTCTAAGTCATATATTTATTTGTTCCAGATATTTAATAGATCGCATTCGAATAAATCACAAAAATATTTTTATATTATGAAACATTTTAATTTAGACTTGCACTAGTCTCTATTATAACAATTATTATTTAATATTTACATATTAAATTATATACAACAAAAATTAAAAATTTTAAAAAGCCCCGAATATATCTAGAAAAGATGTGATATCTTCTAAGCGGCTGGACCGGTTTTCTTAAAACTTAGCTAAGAACTTGCACCACATTTCAAACAGAAAAAAACTTAATAAAAATCGGTCCAGGCGTTTGGTTTGTACGTGGACTCGTACAGACACACAGATACACCGGTACAAAGGTACACACTATAAACTTATGACACCCCTTTTTTGGTCGGGGTTTAAAAATGAGTCTATAATAATATAATAATAATAATTCGATCATGTAATTTCGAAGCAAAATTCATATGGTTAAAACCTCTAACTGAGGGCATCTGTTTTGGTTTGTTTCTCATAATTGCATTGATTACAGTTGTAGGTTTTCTTATGTTTTAATCAGAATAAGAAAGAATACAACATGTAGAGAAATAAGATGACTGTCATAAGGCAGCATAGATTCTGTATAGTAAAATATGTCCATTTCTGTATTCTATATACAGATGTACATAGATATAATTGCAAGAAGTTTGTAGAACAAATTTTGTACAATAAAATATGATTTTTATATGTATGTACATCAAGTGAAAGGAAAATCTCTATATAAGTAATTCCATACTATCTAAATTTTAGTTTTCATACAACTCTTTCCTGCATCGCCCTACAACTTTACAATGCAAGCTAGAGTCTTATCGACTAATTGATTTCAACATATGTAATAAAAAGTTTGTAAATATATTTAACATTTAATAATCATGTGTCTTAAGTCTTTTGTTTTCAATTAACATGACCACTTCCCCCTGCGTTAAACAATTACAAAAAAAAAAGTTTTTCTTTTTTCTTAACAAACTTTGACTTTTTAATTATCAGCTTTTGCAAACATTTTTCATTTCTTTGTTAACATTTCCTGCTAAATAATAAAGCGTTAGTAAACGTAAACACTCAGCAACAAAACAAATGGTTTATATATTAAACCGTTATTAAAATTAACCAAAAACTCTATGGTGTACGTCAACAATGTTTTTAAACAACTGCTCTAACAACAATTTTACAGTAAAAGCTGTGTAGCAATTTTGCTTTTTAAAATACGTTTTGGCGCAATTGTAGGAGTATTCCTGGACTTCCATAAGCCAATTTCGCTTGTAAAAGCTATAAATAAAAAAAACACAAAATTTCAATTGAAAAAATTTATAATAAACTAGGAAATGTATATATTTTTAGAAAAAATAAAAGAAATAAAACCGCTAGTTTAAATGTTTCATACAGTAGGAGGGTGGGCTCAGAGAATGATTACCATTAATCAAAAAAAAAAAAAGTCTAAGACTGAAATTAAAAATTCCTTTTCGCTTGTGATTAAATAACAAAAGCCTTTCAACACCCACTAATATTTTCTATTTTTTCTTATCATAGAAAAACTACTAAATTTAAAGCCTGATACTAGCAGAAGTAAATTCTCATTTCTTGCTTATAATGAGTAGAGAATGTATCTTGGTGTTTGCGTTTTTTTTTTTTTCATTTGAAATGTTTAGATGTTTGTCTATCTTTTGATTTTGTGGTAATCTTTTAAAAGCTGATGAAGCAGCTGTCGTTGTTAAGATTATTTTAAGGTGGGAGCTTAAATAATGTTTAATGACTTTATAATATTTATTTTTAAATGTATTTAAAAAGCCAGACAAGTATATAAAATTAATATGCTTTCTTAAATTTTTATGAGAGTATTTGTGATAAAAATAAAGATATTCTATTCAATAAAAATATGACATATACATATCGTGCCATAACAGCCCAAATAAACTCAAGCCATATAATTTTCGAACTTACTTTTTTTTTACCAAAATCAATTATTCACGATCGCAAGCATGAAACAATGAAGTTAAAAAAATTATAGCTTAAGCTTTGTTTTCGCGGTTATGGCTCGCAATTTGTATAATAAAGAAATTTAAACAACCGTGTATTATTAAAATTAATCTATATGATATTCAACTAAAAGTCCTTGTGATCTAATCTAAAAGTTACTTTGACTCCTCAGCAATGGATGTAGTAACAGCCTTTAAACAAGATCGCGACCTAAATCATTTCCACGAAAACCTTTTGCTACCATCGCCACGAAGCAATCTTCATTATAATACATTTTTAAACCCCGACAAAAAAAGGGTTGTTATAAGTTTGTAGTGTGTGTCTGTGTATCTGTGTGTCTGTCCGTGTCCATGTACAGCCTAAAAGGCTATACCGATTTTGATTTAGTTTCATCTGTTGAAAAGGTGACTTGATCGAGATGGTTCTTAACTATGTTTGAAGAAAATCGGTCCACCCGTTTAGAAGATTTCACATCTTTTCTAGATAATTCGGGGGTTTTTAAAATTTTTAATTTTTGTTATTAAGTTTCAATTCATATTTTTTTTCCTATTGAAGAAAAATAAAGCATTCAAAAAAAAAACTTAAACGGACTTCAAAAATAAACATGAAGGGACTAATTGTGTAAAATTTTATATGGAAAAAATTTAAATTACATAAACAAAATATGTACATATATACAAAATTTATCAACGCTAAGGGATGCGTTTTGCAAAGTAAGGGCCTAAAAGAATTTAAATAATTTAGATTCATTTAAATGAAACATTTTTATATGTGTTACCTATAATTCTATTGTTGAAGTTGGTTGCCAAGCAGGGGTTAAAGCATCGCTTTCGATAACGAGCTGATTCTATCACGTTTTTTAGTTTGAGATTATGGCATTCGCTATCGAACAATGTAATAATATGATTCGATATCGAATGCCATAATCCCAAACTGAAAAAACGGGATCAAATCAGCTCGTTATCGAAAGCGACGATTTGACTCTTATTGACATTTATCACTATTATATACCACATAATTTAACCTTCCCTTAATATAGCAAGGTCCTAACTCATTATTTTTTGAAATCGAGTGCATTGTATATTCCGATAGAAGAACATGTAATGTTTAAAAAAATTCTAAAAACTTGATTTCAAAGAAATATAATAAGTTAGGGCCTTTCTATATTAATATAAAAAATTAAAAAAATAAAAATATTTTATTTAAGTGAAGCCTAATTGTTTTGAAATTTCTAGTACATAAATATTTTTGAAGTCAGTCAGTTTTTTTAAAGCCCATTTAAAATTGCCAGGGCCTTGGTCACGCCCACTTTTACAAATATAAGTTATCCCACTAATTTTTCTAAATACAAAATATCGTCTCTTTCAAAACTCTTGCTGTGTGTCAAGTTTCGTTAGAATCGGTTCATTAGCAGCACATGAAATATAATATTAAAATTTAATGGGCATGGTCCCGCCCACTTTTTTAAGCATAAGTTTATGCCATTTCAAGTAGCGAAACTGCTTGCCAAGATTTGAGAGGATCGGATAAGCAGAAGTACATTTAAATTAATAATTAATTTTAACGGGCATGGCCCCGCCCACTTTTTCTAAAACAAGATTGCGTTACTTTCAGATCTTAGGGTGAGTCAATAATTTTTTTTAAAAGGTTTTTAAGTAGGAGCACGTGAAATATGATATAACATTTTAATGGGCATGGTCCCGCCCACTTATTTAAGCACAAGATTATACTATATCAAGAAACAAAACTGTTTTCCCTGTTTCGTGAATTTCGAATAAGCAGAAGTATATACAATTTAATGCTTAACTTTAATCAAAGTGGTCCCGCCCACTTTGTTAAGCACAAGATTATACTATTTCAAGAAACGAAATTGCTTTCATTGTTTCGTGGATGTCGGATAAGCAGAAGTATACATAATTTAATGCTTAACTTTAATGGGAGTGGACCCGCCCACTTTTTTAAATACAATATTGTGTCACTTTCAGATCTCAGCGTGCGTGAGTGGTTTCGTAGAAGTTTTTTAAGTAGACCCACGTGAAAAAATTATATGAAATTTTAAATATAGTGGGGTCGCTCCCCGCCCACTTAAAGCAAAATCGCGTCACTTTCAAATCTCACGATGAGTCAATAGTTTCGTAACAGTTTTTAAGTAGCAGCACATGAAATATGATTTTAATTTTAATGGGCATGGCTCCGCCCATTTATTAAATTTTAAACTGTGTCATAACAACAGTACGAGTTGTGTTTTAAGTTTCATTGTAATCTAATAAGCAGTAATACACACAATCAAAAAGAATAAATTAATAGGCATGTTCCCGTTCACTTTTTCTTCTTAATGTACCTAAAATTTATTTAATCTTGTGTAAGAATAACTTCATCTTGTATTAACAAATTTATTCAAATCTTAATAAAGTAATCACATTTTACTCTCAGTTCATTTGCATGAAGTATTTGTGTGTTTTTATGTTAACATTTTTGTACCGGAAAAATGTTATATAACTTTTATATTAAAATATTTATATTTCAAAAAATTTCTATATCTTTATATATCTGCTAAAGTAAAGTAACTTATTAAAATATTATCTTTATGTAAACCATTACAAAAATTCTATTTCTTCCCCTTCCCTAGCTTTATTTCTTACGATTAGTATTTTGATTTTAAAATATACAAAAAAAAAATAAAAACCATACAATGTTTTATCTTACCGCAATTAATAGTAGATTATGCAAATTGCATTGAGTTACTCTGCTTGAGTGAAATGCGAAACAATGTTTGTTTAAATACCCAATAGAAAAATAAGCAAAAGCTTTTTGTGTTCGCTATTTAACATTTGTTGTTCACGACTATGTAAAACAAGTTTGTTAAGTAAGTTTTTTGTTCTCTGTCTTTTTTACACAGCCTTAACATGTATTAAGCCTACAAATGATTATTAATGAAACATATTAAAAAAAATATGGATCTCTGCTTATTTTATTATAAAAGCCTTTTTATTGCATGAGCTAAAAAGCATTAATTAGAGATAAAAAATAATTTTTAGTCTTAGCTTGCAAAATAATCATATAAAAATCTTATTGCATTTTTAAATTCTTCACAGCGTATAGCATTTGAAAATTTTTAAAATTTAAAAAAAAAACAAACAATCGCTTGTTGTCATTGTGGAAACCACACATTAAATATATATTGATTCATACGCAAAAATGTTCATAAAATTTTAGGCTCATTTATGTTGTACAACAGTAGTATTGCTGAATTTACAACATTCATTAAATTTATAACTTAATTAAATGCTAAAGTGGTGCACTGCCATTTTCGTTCATCTTGGCCAAATATTTGCTTCGAGACACCACATATGGATCTTTCAAAATCCAGCAGCATTTTTCCATATTTCATTACAATTTATTTTACTTTACAAGTAAGTTATTTATGATTTACAGCAAAGTTGGCACAAAAGGAAAAAATAAAATATTGCGTTGAAAAATTTACTTTGATAAATTATGGAGCTGTAAAAAAAATTCGACATGAATTGGCCACAAAACTCTTAAAAATCGCATTATGCAACTTGACAATTATTTTTTTTTAAATTTATTTTTGGATTTCGTTAATGCGTTAAGGTGTATAGATAAATGTAAAAATCTAGTGTTAGATGTGAGTAATTGCACATTAAGAAGCGGAGCAGTAGGGTAAACAAAACAAAAGACTTAAGCAACAAACCTGTTGCAGAGCAATTGCCATAAACAATTTATTGCGATTTATAATTTTTATAATATTGCAAAAATATTTCAAATAATTAAGAATTCATATTAATTAATAATGACTCAAATAAAAAGAAATAGCGCAGAAATAATTGCACATACATGCATACATAGTATATACATGTAAATGTATGTATGCAGAAACCATTAACCATAAAATGCAAATTGCTTATTCGGCTAAATAAGTGTCTGTAGGTCTATCTATTTGTCTGTCTGTCTGTCTGTCTGTCTACTGGTGTTGGCACCTTACATTGTTTTTTTTAAATTTTAGCATGATTTCTAAAGATTTATATTTGCCAACGAACAATCAGCCAAGACCTTCAGACGCCACAATCTATTGTAATATTAAACAAAGTCTCATATTATTTTAATCAAGCATATTTCAAACTTTTTATTTAAATTCATTGCAGACAATTGTTGTGAAAACTTCATAAAAAAAAACTGTATTCAAAACAACAGCTGCTTTAAATTTATTTAAAAATTAATGCTTTTAACTTAGAGAGAATTAACAAAAGCAAGAGCAAAATAAGTTTTTGTTTTATATGGCTGCCGCCTTTTTTTAATAACGCTGCTGGCCTTAGTTTATTTAAAAAAAATTCATAACGCAAATAAAAAATAAAAAACCCACTAATGTCACTTGTTCATGTTAAAAAATGCTTTTTCTTTCATGTTTATATTTAGTGATCGTAATTTAAATCCTCTATGGGATCTACTGTTAAAGTAATAGGTTTATTTTATTTTAATATTTCTCTTTTTTTTTTGTTTAATAATTATTTATTTAATTATAATTACACCTACATGGCAGCAAAAGCCGCTTGTTTTTAAAAAGTTTTTTTTTTCCACAGACAAGTTTCAAGTTCGTTGTTTGCATGATTAAAGGTTCTTTGTTTTTATGGCGATTTATATTTGTGACCATAAATCACATTTCTGTTAGACTTGATGTCTACTTCATGGCACACCACCACACTAGTTTTGCTGTTAAGCTAATTAATAAAAATTATTGCTTATGTTAGTGATATATAGAAAATAAATTTTCTTAACCTGAATGTAAATTATACAATTAAATTTTATTTAAATAAAATGTTCTCAAGCAAACCTCTAGAACCATCTCAAAACCAAAACTTTTAATTTAAACATCTGTGTTGCTATAAAAAATCACCCTTTATGTATGCAGAAATTGTTGCCTTTGCTTACGCATATGAATTTTTTGTAAAAAATTATTGCATTTGGCAAATTTTTTCTCATTTTATATATTTTACAGACTTATGCCCTAATTCAGTAAGAAGAATTAGGACGTTTTTGTTTGAAAATGCTTCTGAGTTCTTGTCTTTGAAGTCTCTAAATTATTTTCTTCAAAAATGGTTGTTGTCTTTGACAATGAAAAATATAAATATTATTGCCATGTTTTTAAAACTTAAAAATTCAATTAAATTATTATACAATAGTTTGAAAAATATTTGAAAAAATATGTGTTGGATATAATGTTTAGAATAAAATCATAAAGCAAATACACGAACCTTCTAGCAGAGACAATAAGTAATAATCGTTTTAAAGAATCAAAACTGCTTCTTTTTTTCGTCCATAGACAAGACAATACATTCGTCGAACAGAATTAGGGCATTAGTCTTTTTTTTATTTTTTGGTTAATATTTTCTTGCAATAAAAGTTTCAACAATGTAGCAGCCAAATTGGCCAAATACAAGTTTGCTAAATGCCATTCAAAGTGCATGAGCAAAACTCATATGTATGCAGATGTGCTTAATTTTTTTTTAGCTTTAAGTATTTGTCTGACCATTTAATGGCCAAAATAGGTTTCTTTAGTTTTACGACAATATATTATTATTATAAATGGACTGCTAATGAGATCTTGAAATGTTAGTTTGTTCTTGTCATTGGTAGTGGTGGTGGTGGCTTGTGTTGGATGAGTTGGATGTGTGTTATCCTGCCTGCCCGGATGGTGGTATTGCTGGTATTTATGTATTTTCAACTTTATTTGGCTTTTAATTGCATATTTAAGATGCAAAATATCTTCTAACTAAGCCACTAGAGAGAGGCACGAAAAAAAATTATATTATAAATTTCATGTCTTGCTTAGTTTTTCAATATAACAGCGTTATTGGAAAACCAAATTTTAAACAAAAAAATTAAAGAGGCCACCAAAAAAAAAGTTGAAAAATAAAAAATTTTTTTTCTCAATAGTCTTAAAATACTTATAATTGCATCTGAGCAAAATCTAGTACTTACGAAGGCTTGAGCTTTTCCTAATACACTTCCCATAGATTTCCCGCAGTGCTTCATCAGTAGATTTTGTGAAAAATCTACTTAAAATCTAGTAGAACATAGTGATGCAACTAATAGGGAATTTGCATTGTGTTGAAATCTAGTACTTACGAGATTTCGAGTTAAATCTAGTTGTTTTTTTTGCAAGATTCCAAACACAAAACAAAATCTAATTTGCCAGTAGATTTGTAGGAAATCTACTAAAAGAAAGCCTGCATAAAATCAAGCAGATTCTAATTAAAATCTATACCATTTACACCAATTTTTTTTGACATTTATCAAGATTTTTTTTATCCAAAACAAAACCCATCAACTGAATTGTTTCCAAAACTAGAACCAAACAACTGAAATGTAGCCAATTCACACACTTTTTTAAGCAGACCGTAGCTAATTTACTCACCTTTTTTTGTACAGGGTAGTAAAGAATAAATAAAAACATTAGATTTTTATTCGATTTCCTACAAATCTTGTATGAGAAATCTGGAAAAAAGCAGC
This sequence comes from Tachina lurida, assembly GCA_944452675.1. Lineage (NCBI taxonomy): Eukaryota > Metazoa > Arthropoda > Insecta > Diptera > Tachinidae > Tachina > Tachina lurida. The sequence goes on along the minus strand of OX101753.1, from coordinate 163,335,384 downwards.
TTGATTTACCTTGAAATCCCGCAAGTACTAGATTTCGAGACAGTGTAAATGCACTATTATGCTAGAAATCTAGTACTTTCGAGATTTTGAGCTAAATCAAGGTGCTTTTTTTCCAGATTTCCAATACAAAACGAAATCTGTGCTGATGTAAATGCCCTATAAGTGCCTTATTACCCTGTACAAAATATTTATGTAAAAGGTGAGTGTATTAGCTATGGCATTTTTAAAAAGGTGTGCTAATTGGCTACATTGCAGTTGTTTGGTTGTAGTTTTGGAAAAGTTGCAGTCAATGGGTTTCGTTTTATATAAAAAAAATCTCTATAAATGTCGAAAAGAACTTGGTGTAAACGGCATAGATTTTCATAAAAGTTTTAATTGAAATCTGCTAGATTTTGTGCAGGTATAAATGCCCTTTAATAGTGTATTTACACTGTCTCGAAATCTACTACTTCCGAGATTTCGAGCTGAATCAAGTTGCTTTTTTCCAGATTTCCCATACAAAATGAAATCTAGTTTTTCAGTAGATTTGTAGAAAATCTAATAAAAATCTAATGTTTTTATTTATTCTTTACTACCCTTTACAACAAAAGGTGAGTGAATTAGCTAAGGTCTGCAAAGCAAAGTGTGTAAATTGGATACAATGCAGTTGTTTGGTTGTAGTCTTGGAAACAAATCAGTTGATGGGTTTTGTTTTGGATAAAAAATATCTTGATAAATGTCAAAAAAGCTGGTGTAAACGGTATAGATTTTCACAAAGATTTTAATCAAAAAATGCTAGATTTTGTGCTGATGTAAATGCCCTTTAACTTTTTATTTTCAAAATTATATTAAAAAGGTCACCCTGTGCACATAAAAAGATTTGTGAATGTAGCCATTGCAATGGCTTGGTTGCGGTTTTTGGAAAAATTTCATTTAATTGGGTTTGTTTTCTTGATAAGTGTCAAAAAGAACTTCGTGTAAATGGTATAGATAGTCATAAAAGTTTTAATTGAAATCTTGTTTGTTTTGTGCAGGTGTAAATGTCCTATCAGACTTTTTTTTATGACAAAATAAAAACAAAAATTCGTTAACACCCCTTCAGGAAATACTTGCGTTATTGCACCTTAGTTTTGTATATGTATGTGTGAGAAAAAATATTAATTAACATTTTTCTGCATTTATGTACACCTTTTTCTTATACTCGATATCATTTCGTAAGCAATTAATCAAAAATCTTCATGTCTAAAATTAAAGCTCGTTAAAATGTTAAGAAGATTACAAATAGCATTTTTCCCCATTCAATTTAAAACTATAAGTACATACACACACACATATATAAAGCACAGCTTACTGCAGTTGCCAGCAACTACAAAAATATTTTTAGTCGTACCTTGAAGTCGGCAAGCAAGCAACCAAGCAATTGCAAACGATAAGAATAAAGCAATTTCCCATAACTATGATAAGATCATCTCTATGCTGCTCTCACAAAATTAAACATTTTATACAGAAAACAAGTACAATTTTGTTGTTCTTTTTTTTCTCATTCCATTTTCTTTTTTTTTTTCCTTGAACCAATATAAAACACACAGGCATGCAGGCAAAGGCAAAACGAAACTAGTAGAATTTTTATAATTCAGTTTAAATTCTGAGTGCACTACGCTTATGATGTTACTTAGCGCAATTACATCAGGGATTTCAAAAAGGAATTTAAAATATCAAGACCTTACAATTTGTAAGTTTAGCAAAAATTAATGGTTTATGTAGAAACTTAAAAGTAGGAAAACAAAAACGCCAGTTATGTAAAAGCGAAGCAAGAGTTCAAGTTTGCTGAAAAGAACTAAACGTTTTTACAATAATTATATTTAAATAATTTATAAGCATTTATTTAAAAAAGGGCAATTTTAAAAGAATTTTTTAAAATGTAATTTATAAAAAGAAGTTTCTTAAAAATACTTTTTTAAAGCAGAATTCTTAGAAGGTACTCTTTTAAATTGTGCCTTTTTGGAAAAGTACCTTGTTTAAAAAGGTACTTTTAAAAAGGTACCTCTTAAAAAACTTACCCCCATATTCATAAAATTTTAAACGAATTTTAAATGTATTTTATTTCAAATTTTTCCAACAAAATTTTCCTAAAACGAATTTCAAATTAATTTTATTTTTTTATGAATACGGGGTAAATTTTTGAATACGGCAATTCATTTAAAAAAATTTTTTTTCAAAAATCGTACTTTTTACAAATGCGAGATTTCCAAAAAAAAGGTTCTTTTTGAAGAAGGTACTTTTTTATGAAATAAAAATTAAAAAAAAATTTAAAGTACTTTTTTATGAAAAGTACTTTTTTAAAAGTATTTTTTTATAAAAAAAAAATATTAAATTACTTTTAAATAAAATGCACTTTTTTAGTGTTTTTTTTTAAAGGTACTTTAGTAAATATTTTTCATAAGGTCCTTTTTTACAAGGAAATAAATACCTTCCTAAAGATACTGGCTTACATTAAAAAAAAATTAAATGTATTCGAAATCCATTTTAATAAAATTTTCTATGAAATTTTTTAAATAAAATTAATTCAAAGTTACCTTTTGTAAAATTACTTTTATAAAAGGTACTGTTTTTAAAAGATACTTTTTTGAAAATGTACCTTTCTTTAAGTGAAAAAAGTACATTTTGAAAAGGGAATCTTTTAAAAGGTACTTTTTAGAGGCACTTTTTTGGAGAGGTAGGTTTTATAAAGGAGCCAATTTTCAGTGGTACTTTTTCGAAAAGTACTTTTTAAGGGGTACTTTTTTAATAATCACTTTTTAAAATGAATTTTTTTAAAGGTACTTTTTTTTTAAAAGGTTAGTACTTTGTTAGAAGCTACTCTTTTAAAAGGTACTGTTTTAAAAGGTGTTTTCTTAAAAGGTACTTTTTTTAACGTACTTTTTTAAAATATATTGTTTGAAATGTGCTTTTTTAAAAGGTACTTTTTAAAAGGTACTTCTTGAAAAGGTATTTTTTTAAAGGTACTTTCTTAAAAGGTACTGTTTTAAAGGTAATTTCTTACAAAGTACTTTTTAAAACATACATTTTTGAATGGCACCTTTTTAAAAGATACTTTTTTAAAAGGTACTGTTTTAAAAGGTGCTTTCTTAAAAGGTACTTTTTTAAAACATACTTTTTTAAAAGGCACTTCTTTAAAAGGTGTTGTTTAAAAGGTACTTTTTTAAAAGGCACTTCTTTAAAAGGTACCTTTTAAAAGGTACTTCTTGAAAAGGTATTTTTTTAAAAGGTACTTTCTTAAAAGGTACTGTTTTAAAGGTAATTTCTTACAAAGTACTTTTTAAAACATACATGTTTGAAAGGCACCTTTTTAAAAGATACTTTTTTAAAAGGTACTGTTTTAAAAGGTGCTTTCTTAAAAGGTACTTTTTTAAAACATACTTTTTTAAAAGGCACTTCTTTAAAAGGTGTTGTTTAAAAGGTACTTTTTTAAAACATACTTTTTTAAAAGGCACTTCTTTAAAAGGTGTTGTTTAAAAGGTACTTTTTTAAAAGGCACTTCTTTAAAAAGTACCTTTTAAAAGGTACTTCTTGAAAAGGTATTTTTTTAAAAGGTACTTTCTTAAAAGGTACTTTTTTAAAAGGTAATTTCTTACAAAGTACTTTTTAAAACATAGTTTTTTGAAAGGCACTTCTTTAAAAGGTGTTGTTTAAAAGGTACTTTTTTAAAAGGTACTTCCTTAAAAGGTACCTTTCAAAAGGTACTTCTTGAAAAAGTACTTTTTTAGAAGGTACTTTTCTAAGAGGTACTGTTTTAAAAAGTACTTTTTGAAAATGTACTTTTTTAACAAGCTGTTTTTTAAATGGTACTTTTTTAAAAGGTACTTTTTGAAAAGGTACTTTTTTAAAAGGTACTTTTTTAAAAGGTACTTTTTTAAAAGGTGCGTTTTTAAAAGGTACTTAAAGCTAAAAATATTTAAAGGGAACTTTTCTTAAAGGGTACTTCTTTGAGACATTCTTTTTTAAATATACTTATTTCAAAAAGTACTTTTTAAGTAACTTTTTTTTAATAGTATTTTTTAAGTGCTTTTTTGTTAAAGGTTTTAAAAGCTTCTCTTTTTAAGTGGTATTTTTTGCAAGGTCCTTTTTGAAACTCATTTTTAAAAAGGTACTTTGTGCAAGGTGCTTTTTTTAAAGGTACTTCTTATTAGGTACGTTTGAAAGGTATATTTAAAGTTACTTTTTGAATAGGGACTCTGTGAAAGATAAAGGTCTTTGAAAGATTTAAAGGTCCTTTTTCAAAGAAACTTTTTTTTATTTATAAAACCTTTCAAAAAAATCTGATTACAAGGCTTATTTCGTATGAGGTACTTTTTTAATACTTATATTTACTATAGAAAATTAAGATAGTAAAAACGGTACCTTTTTAAGAGGCACTTTTTTTAAAAGATAACTTTTTTAAAAAATAGTTTTAAAGGTACTTTTTTAAAGAAAATTTTTTAAGGAATATTTTTATTACAAGTTGTATTTCGTAAGAAATACTTTTTTTTATACATGTATTTACTTTAGAAAATTTAGCTATTAAAAAAAGGAAAACAGTTTTATACCAGGAAAATTTACTAATTTTTAAGGACATGATTCAATTTTCAGCTTGTTTAATAGACACTACGTACATACATATGTATATATTTTCTTTTAAGGTATCGTATGAGTTTTAGCTGACAGCAATTACATTATTTTTTTTAAGGAGCTTAACAAGGGTTCTATTTTTTTTTTATATTATTTTTTTTTAGTTGAATTTAATTTTAAAATAAAAATGGCCACAAGATACTCAATGTAATGGCGTAATTTAATACTCAACTCATCATCATTTTGCTGGTTAGTTTATAAATAATGGTCAGAGGTTTCGTTTTTATTTTTGCAAATAACAACAACGTTTACATGCAAAAAGTAAAATAATAAAGAACCACAAACAACTTGCCAGAATTATATAAAATTAATTAAAGATGGTAAAGATAATTGATTAAGAGCAACGATTAATAAAAATTTATTTTCTTGCAAGTTTTAAAAGCAAAAAAAAAAAAAAAGATGTTGTAACAGACTTCATTGATTGTTTCCCATTCCAGCAAAGTGATGATTTTTGTTAACTTCACTTAACTTAAATGCAATTTAGCTGATTAAAAAAAGGAAAAAAGTGGAAAGAAGCCAATTCATTTAAATTAAAATTGATTTTTGCACTTTCTTTGTTCGTTAAAGATTTACACTTTCAGGAATGTTGTGTGAAATAATTTGTGTTTGTGATGGGTAGTTGGCCAAACTAAAGAATAAGTAGAATAAGTTTGGTCTGGAACTCTTCAGCATACATCATTTATTATATTAAAAGCTTCCTGATATATTTATTACCAATAAATAAGAATAGAAACTTTTATATTGGCCGCTGAATTTTAATTTCAGTAGATTACATTTGTTATTTTTTTATAGATTTAGATGAGCTTTTTTCCTTTTTGTCACAAACTTAGTGACAAATCGAAGATATTTCTTATTGCTTAGCTAAAGTGTAGAGTAACAAGCATCTCCTGTTTTGAAGTGTTGAGGAACATGCGCCTGCAGTATGGCTTCCGTTCTTTAGGAATATTTAACAGTTGTTGTATTTTAAAAAATACAACAACAAAAATTTAAATTATAAATGAAATTTTTACATCGATAACAGTGCACTTAAAAGTATTCAACGTTTTCATCATTTTGAGCAGCAGCACCAACGAACAAACGCTGCCTTTTTGCTTTGCTGGTAAAAAAAAGGCGCTGGTGATCTTGTTTTAGTTTCGATATAGTCTTTTGCTGGCTTTTTAATTTTTACTTATGAGGGGTTGTGAAATAAAAATTTTGTTTCTTTTTTTTAATAAAAAAAGGAAAAAAGCAAGAGAGACCATTTCTTGGCATTTACGTGCACAGTGGCCAAACTAATGAAAAGGACAAGCAACACATTTATAATAATCTGGCGCATATCAAAAATGTAACGCCTCTTACAAAAAAAAGAAGCAATAGCAACAGCAGCAGCTTTATGCAGGTATTAAAAGCAATAACAACAACAGCAACAACAGCTTAGCATAATATGCAGCAACATATTGCGCATACCTCATACACACATGTTTTTTTTTATTTTTATTTTTTTATTTTTTTTGCTTTGCTCTACTAAATGCAACTCATCACAAGCTTTTAACTCTGTTTTACTTTTTTTTTCTTTACTCTTCACTTTTCAGTTCTTACGTCTTTTGGCTCTTAAATTATTATAATGGAAATTTGTAAGAAAAAGTGTTGTATGTGTGTGTGTGTGTGTCTGAAGTCCGTCCGCAAGTGTAAATTAAAAAAAAAAAAACAGAATGTTTAAAATGGAGTTGGTATTTGGAATTCCTTTGCTTTCGTTTATAATGATATTGCAGACATCTTTGCCATATACTTAAACATAAATGATTAAATATTTGATCATAAGCTAGAGATCTTAGCTTTCGTTCAATGAACATAAATAAAAAATAAATTATTTTGTATGTTTATAAATTGAAGAGAAATAAAATCATTAACATCGATAAGAATCATTCATTTCGTCAAGTTAAAATAAAGGCTTACCAAGGAAACCTACAAAAGTGTTTAGAAGAGGGATTTTTTTTTTTAAGTATAATTTGTTTGCCCTTAAGACTTGTTAAGAAACGTTTAAAATTTTAATACCTTGCAAGCTCAATTGTTATGTTTTGGAGACCAGCTAAACAGTGGAATTTCATAAAACCGTAACTTATTCTCAGAATGAGTTTATTTGAGGGATAGAAACATCAACATTATTCTAAATATTTACTATAATTCAGTTTTATTCAAAACGTATACTTCTGTTCATAAAACTTAACATAAGCCCCATAAAGCTAAAAAGTCAGACAATTTAAAATTTAATCCAATTTTATTTTAAAATATTACTGGCTGTGCACTGTGGAGCATGCTAAAGGAGTAAAAGAAATAGTATGGAATTCCCTCAAGTGGCGGAACAAAGAACAATACTGCAAATAATCCATAGTAGAAGCTCCTGAGCATATTTTGAAGGACTGTGAAGCGTTATGCCACATAAGGTATATCCAATTGGGCAAGCACCTATTGGAGGATTGGGAACTGCTAACTCTGGACCCGCTAGCAATCCTGAGATTCATCAGGAGAGTAGCTGTAGATAAGGTGCTCTAGCACATAGCAGGGGATACAATAGATCTACTTTGGTCGCAGTGTCCTGTGCTTCCCGTTTGACTTAATTCATTCATTCAAACAATCGATGAAATATTTGGGGAAAAACACTATCTGCGCATTTTGCAATAATTATTTATCTGCCCAATTTTTTCGGTAAGAGAGCTAATCATAATTTAAATTTAAATTCAAGAAATCGAACATAAAATACCATGAATGAAGAATGACTTGCCCAACGAAGTTTTGCCTCCAAACCTATGGAATACTTCTGATATGACGTAAAAAGTAATCGATTGCAGCAATAAAAATAAACCGCTTTTACACAATAATTCAATAAAATTTAAAAATTTTCTAAATATTCAAATAGTATTTATCAAAAAAATTTTGACAGATTTAATTAATTAATCGCTGATACAACAAGTAAAACATTGAAAAAAAACTCGATTCATCGCATGAATTTTAAATTTTATTCGATTAATCAAAAATTTTTTTTAAAGATTTCCTTGATTAGTCACTAAAATAAAACTAAAACGTGAAAAAAAATTTTCGATTAATCGAATAAATTTTATATTTTAATCGATTATTAGTTGCACTAAAAATTAACCATTTTAATGCAATAGTACAGTGAAATATAAAAATTAAGTATAAAAAAAATTTTAAATTTACCCGATTAATCGAAAAGTTTTGATTTAGAGCTTTATTCGATTATTCGCTGATAAAGCTATCAAGCAAAACATAGAAAAAATTTCGATTAAAAGTGTAAATTTTAATATTTTTATTTAAAAAATTTTGATTTACATACTAATTGTGCTGATATAATAAATAAAACATAAAAAACTTTTCGATTAATCGTATACATTTTAGATTTTATTGGATCATTGGCAGCACTTACAATTGAGCATTTCACTAAAATAATATAACAAGATAAATCAAATAAGCATTAAGCAAAACATAATTTACGCAATTAATGAAAAAACATTTCGATTAACAGATTATTCGCTGTTATATCAAGTACAGCATCAAATCAATTTTACTCGATTTATCAAAATATGTTAGATCAAGATTTTTAATCGACTATTAGTTATTACAATAGTTAAGCCTTAAAGATAAAATTTTCGATTAACCGAATAAATTTTAATACTTTATTCGATTATTCGTTGCAACAACAATTAACTATTTTACAGCAAAAAAAAAAAAAAAACAGCGAACTATGTATAATAAATAAATATTAAATAATTTCGAGCTTTAATTAACTCGAAATATTTTAATTCATCGTGTATGTTCTGGCCTCCAAATCGTTTTCACATGTTTTCTTGTGAGTTCGGAAGTTAAAACACAAGCTACGCCTGTTTGAGTTGAAATTTAGAAAATACAAATTAATAGTATGTGTTCTAGCATCCGAATTTAGAAGAATACAATTTGGAAATTGACGATTTCAAACTTTTAGATTTTTTCGTTTTCGATTTTGAGCAAAATACTCGAAACTTAAATATGTATTATATATTTAAAAAAATTTGTAATAAATATAAAACGATTTACTTCTCTCTTCAGATCTTAAATTTTTAGGTGCTCTTGTCTTAAGTCTTTTGTTTTTTAACCAATAAATTCAATGTATTACACGATTTTTTGGGCAGTTTTAAACCAAATATCACATTGCATTTTATTAAAAAAAATCATTTTGCAAAATAGTTTGGAGCTTAAAATTTGCCTGTTATGCAAAAAAAAAATTTTGTAGTTTTTATTTAAAATTTAATTTAAACATAAGCATGCATATATTTGTTATATATTTATCTAAAATTTGTTTTCTTTTTATTTTAGGTAAGTCCTGCAATAAACAAGTGGTTTCACACGCCCTGCTCTTCCAATTGAGGAGTTACAGTTTTGTAAGTAAGCTTTCAGCTTTAGTAACTATTTTAGGTATAATTCGTTAAAGATCTGTAGTACACATATGTCAGCCTAGAAAATTACTTAAAACATGTTCATATATTTTGTTTTTTAATTTATATAAAAGTATAAACATTTTAAATTTTTGAAAGTATATTAAGATGAAGTTTATCGGGCAACATCGATGAAACATAAAATTCTGAACTAAAAACATGACGAATACTATAGTCTTGATTGTTGGAAATTTTCAGAAACTATCTATCGGATTCTGATTAGCTGACAGTTGCCTGTTGGCAGGAGCAGTCACAGATTTATTGATGCGTTAGTAATAAAAACTTACTAAAAAACTTTTTGTTTATTTATACATATATCTTTAATGTGAAAAGTCATTATTGACATATTTAACATACATAAGAGCAATTCCCAGGAAACGAACGCAATATTTTTACACTATTTGTTAAGCAAAAACAAGAAACGAATAGAAGGATACAATAAATATCATAAGCGTTTTAACGCAATGAAGGAGTAGCATATTAAAGAAAAAATATTGGGAGATATCAATAATATAGTAAAAAGATATAAGCAAATTTCAGCGAGAAACGGACACGACAAAAATAGGAGTTATTTTTGTGCACTTATGTAAATAAACATAATTTAGCGAAATTTTATGAAGAACTTTTTTCTGTGGAAATGTGGAAATGAAGGTGAAAGAATATTGTTTATGCGCAGATTTATGAAATATGAAAATTCTGTTTTAATTTTTTTTAAACGGGTTAAGTAGAAATATGGACGCAACAAGGCGGACGCGACCATTTTTTAACACACTTCAAAACAAGGAGGAAGTTAACAATTCGTCTCTATTTTTTTTTTTGGTGTGTTACTTCATAAGTCGGCACATTTTTGACCGATTGTAAAAATAATTTTTTTGTCTGAGAGGGTATAGATTTCCATTAATCCTATTGCAAAAAACAAGTGGGCGGGGTTACGCCCACAATTTTTTAAATTTAATTTTATGATATTCTACTTATTTGATTGCTGCGAAACCTATAAAACACCTTTCACAACTTAAAAGTTTAAAAAATGGGCGGTATTACGCCCATTAAAATTTATTATAATATTTCATGCGGTTCTACTTAACCGATTTTTACGAAACTTGTCACATACCTTGAGCTCTAAAATAGACACAATCCTGGATTCATTAAAATTTTATATTTTATTTTAAGTGGTTCCACTTTAGCGATTTTTACAAGGCTTAACACGCACCATGAGCTTTGAAAAACACACAATTTTGCATTTAAAAAATTGGGTGGAGGCAAGCCCATTAAAATTTTATTTTATATTTCACGTACTTCTTATTATCTTCTTCTATCAGATCTTTTTTTCCATTGAAGCCAGCTTATTTTTTGGCACAAAGAATTATTTTCCCAGAGAACTAAACGCAGTAACTTTGCTAATATTGATTGAACTTTAGTTCAAAAGAATTTAAACAATAACAAATGCTTTTTTACTGCTGAAAAGAATTAATAAATATGGATTTTGGGCGATGGGTGCGACATTATGGTATAAAATTTTTTCTACATTCAGATATGTCGATTAAAAATTTCAAAAATTAAAAATGCTTTTATATTTATAAAATATAGATCTTTTAGCTTTATTATTAAAAATAAAATGCCCATAGGATCCAGTTAAACCCCGCAATAATCAATTTCAATGTATTTTTACTAAAATATATATTAGTGAAGTAAGTAAAATAGTAATTTGGGATTATTAGTGCATTAAAAAATGTTAAACTTAAACTTAAATTATAGCAATTCCCATTAAAAAAAAACACTTAAACAAATTAATGTTAGCAAAAAATTTCTTGGGTTGACCTTTTTCTGGAATCACTTATATGTAAGCTCAATAACTACACTCTGCTTGCTGATCAGTATAGGTTCGACATTACTGTCAAATGTTAGTAAAGGTTTAAACTAAGTTTGGTAATTTTGGTGGCCAAATTGTTTTATGTGTCTACAAAGATTTCGAAAATCATAATCATGTACATTTATTTCTCTACTATACGAGTTTACATACTTATTTACATACATATATGTATGTATGTAGAAATGTATTTTTCATTTGTCATTCATTTCACAATCAAAATGGCCACCAATATGGTTGGCATAATGATTATTATAATGTTAATTATACTAAAATGCTGAATCTTGATGACCATTATAAAAATAGGCGTTACTTTTTTTCTCACTCATTTACCAACAATGCTGTTAATGTTAATGCCAGGGGTAGAGTTTTTACATTTATAAGTATGTAAGCATGTTTTATGAAAAGGTATAAAAAAAATAAAGCAAACTGTATTTGTATATGTGGTTTTTGCTAAAATTATTACACATACATACATACGTACATACATACATACATATGTACATATACATGTATATAAAAGAATAAAGAACTAAACATAAAAGAATCCAACACAAATAAAAATATAAAACAAAATATTTATGAAGCTTTGAATTTTAAAATGGCTTCCTATTTAAAATAATGAAAAAAAGCATCTACTCCAAGAACAACAAACACTCATTCATTCACTTGTACTCATCAGATTTTTATTGCCACTACACAAAAACATACATACATACTGCTATTACTCAAGAGAACTACAGCCTTAAACACATTCACCTCGGCAAGCTACCGACTTCAATAAATCAAATATAGAATACACAATATGTTTCTATCAGAATGATCATTTTGACAACAGCAAGCGAATACGGCGCGAGTTGTTGTCCATGCTGATTTTGTCATTGTAGTCCAAATAATTTAATTTAAATTTTTGCTGGTGACAATATATAGTGCTACAAAAAACAGAAGAGAGGTGTCTAAGGACACCCGGTTATAGCCTCGCTGCTTAGTAATATAAAACAAATTTAATTTGCGCAATAAAATTATATTAGATAATGATGTCAAATTCTCCGCAAATATTTCAAAAGGTTTACATTTATTTCCTATTATTTTCTTTTCTAAAATTATGTATTGTTTGTGGCCGGTGGCGGTTTTTAGCCGGCTTACACCCGATCGGCTTCGTTCTCCAGTTTGTGCTCATGTGTGTTTTTGTTTTATTCACTTCAAAAAACGAAACAAAACAAAATCAAACAAATTGTTTCGTTTATTTTCGTACTCTGGTTTTAAGTACAAAGAAATTAATAACAAAAATAAATTCATAACTGTAATAGTGTCGATTACTTCTGTTATGAAAATCACGTCCTAGCTCCTGTATCGTGACATAAGTAGCATAGCTATAATATGGTATGAATGAGAGTTTATAATTATTTCATATTATGGAATAAAAAGAACATCTCGAAATTCAGAAATAAATTGTTTCATTTTTAGGGTTTCGTACACCAAAGGTGAAAGGAAACCCTATTGTTTTCGCTACGCTGTCCGTCTGTCCGTCTGTCCGTCACAGGGTATTTTCTCGAGAACCGTAAGAGCTACGGACCTGAAATTTGGACACAGTGTGTAGATCCTTGGCCGCTACCACAAAAAATATATGAGAGTTGGAAATTAAAGGGTGTGCCAAAACGAGCAACGAAAAATTTTAAAATCCCATGTAATATACATACAATTGTATGCATATACACTTTATATAAAACTGAATTAATAAAAAGTGGTGCAGCACTTAGAATAGAATAGGGGAAAGATCTGGTCCAAAGACCAGCTCTGCGACACCTGAAGGATCTTTTGTCTCCAAAATAATTTAGTAAGTTAGATATAAGACGACAAATGCAGCTAGCGGCATTTGAAGTCGTGTGCTCGTGTAGCCTGCTGTAGTAAATGTGTTTAACGCTTAAAGCTCTAAAAGCGAGTATGACTACGAAATTAGTTTCTCAGCAAAAGCATATAGAATAAATATGTGCAAGTTTGCATATTTTACAAATATTTTACACATGCTCATTTGTGTTTTTTTTTTAATTTCAACACTATTTTTCCTAAGCCGTAGTTTGGTGCATACTTTTGGTTAATGTTTTTTTTTTTTTGCTATCATTGCTATTTTTACTTAACTTTTTAAGCTTCTTGTTTTACTGTTTTTGTAAGTTTAATGTTGTGGTTTTTGTTTTATTGTGAGCTTTGGTATACAAGAATTACCCTGGATTTTATATTTCATATTATTCTTTTGTTTTATGTTAATTTCTTTTGGTTTCTAAAACGAATTTGAGGCTTTGATTTGTAATTAAACTTACCTCTTGTTTCTTACAATTGTATAGACAAAAAAAGGAAACATGCAACAGTAATATCAATAAAAAATTAATTAAATTTTCACCAGTAAACAATTTTATTATATCAATTGAAGCAATTAAAAATTTAATTGATTAAAATAAATTCTTAATTGAAAATATTATATGGTGAATGTTTTTTGTATGTTGAAAAGATAATGTAAGCTTTAAGTGTACATTCAAACTAAAATATAAAATATAGAAAATAGTTTAAATTTCAAACTTACTCCACTAATCTAATAAATTTTCAGCCTATTTTTTTCACTACAGTGAGTTATATAATAATAGTTTTATTTTATTGAAAAAATTTACTCGATTAACTAATTTATTCCATTAATTATTTTAATCGATTTATTATTTTATTCTATTAATTATTTTATTCAATTAATTATTTAATTCGATTAGTTATTCGATTAATTATTTTATTCGTTAAAATATTTCATCGACTTATTATTTTATTCGATTTAATATTTTATTCGATTAATTATTTTATTCGGCTTATTATTTTATTAGCTTTATTATTTTATTCGACTAATTATTTTGTATGATTAAATTTATAATTCGAGTGCTTATTTTATTCGTTTAACATTATTTTATTCGATTATTTTTTTTAATAGAATATATAAAATTTACCGAATATTTATTCGAGCTTTTCTTACACAATTGTATACTATCAATTATTTTATGCGATTTATTATTTTATTCAAATACATATTTATTTTATTCGATTAATTATTTTATTCGATAAGTTATTTTATTCGATTAACTATTCTATTCGACTAATTATTTTATTCGCTTAATTATTTTATTCAATTTGTTATTTTATTCGAATTTTTACTTGAAACGATTAAATATTTTTTGCGACTTATTATTTTATTCGATTAATTATTTAATTCGCTTAAATATTTTATTCGATTTGTTATTTTATTCGATTTATTATTTATTACGATTAATTATTTTTTGCGACTAATTATTTTATTCGATCAATTATTAATTATTTAATTGGTTGTATTATTCGTTTGATTATTTTATTCGACTAATTATTTTACTCGCTTAATTATTTTATTCAATTTGTCATTTTATTCGAATTTTTACTTTAAACGATTAAATATTTTTTGCGACTTATTATTTTATTCGATTAATTATTTTATTCGCTTAAATATTTTATTCGATTTGTTATTATATTCGATTTATTATTTTTTATGATTAATTATTTTTTGCGACTAACTATTTTATTCGATCAATTATTAATTATTTAATTGGATAAGTTATTGTATTCGTTTAATTATTTTATCCGATTGATTATTTAATACAATTAATTATTTTATTATTTTATTTTATCACTTATTTTATGCTATCAATTATTTTATTCGATTAATTATTTTATTCGACTATTTATTTTATTCGATTAAATAATTTTAATAAATTATATAATTTTTTCAAGTAAGTTCGCATTATGAGTGGTGATTTTCATGAGCAATTTAAAAATATATAATTACAAAAATTTTTGTTTAATAATTCTTAGTGGTGGGGGAGGGGGCGGGGCAACAGAAATTCATGGGGTACGGACAATGGCCTCCAGAATGGCTTTCCTATTATTGTGTATATAACAGAAGCTTAAGTCAATAAGGTTAACAGATAAATTTAGAAATAAATTTATTGCAGGCGATCTTTACATTAATTAACAAAAAGTTCATAAATAATCGCGAATAACTTGACCTGCTTCCATCCGAACAAGAAAATTTAAGAGCATGTTAGAATTTATATAATCAGTATTTTTTTATATATTTTCAATATTTTACCATAAAATATTTCTAAAGAAATTATCAACCCACAACAGCGGCTACTTTAAGCTACTCTGAAGCTATCTCTCTCTCTCTCACTGCTTTTCAACATCAAACAGCTGCTGCTTTTGAAGCTTTTAATAAAAAACTAAAGAAAAAGTTAAAGTGTTTGAGAAGTCTGTTTGCTTATAGTTAAATTTACCATTTTGGTGTTGATTCAATTAGTGAATATTTTTTGTTATTAGAAAAAAAAAGAAACAAACAAAAACCGCAACGACATTAATAACAACAACAAAAACAACTATAAGAAAATGCCTCTTAAACTCTTAACGAAAAATTAAGCGACCTCAAGCTTAAATATTTAATAGGAAAATCTACAACCAAAACAAGTAGAAATATAAAATCCGCAAGGCGTTCAGAAAATTTTTGCAAATAGATAAATCTTATTAGAAAACTAAATAGTGACCAGAACAATGGCAACAGTACAACCATTTAACTAATGTTTGATTTGGCCACGAACAAAAAACAATACAAAAATAAAAAAAATAAAATAATAATAAAGAGAAGCGTAAAGGTGAATAGATGTTAATAGAAAATAACAAACAACTACTGCCATCTCTAAAGCAACATTTTAAAATATTAACCGCCACTTCATGTTGATCATCATCATGATCATGTTGATCATCGTCTGTCGGCCTGATGATCTGCTGAATAGAACAAATCACCAATGTGATGCTAATGTTGCTGCTGATCATCCTCATTATCATAATCATTATTACCTTGCTTGCTTTTCTTTGCTGCCTTTAAAGCCAGTTGCAATGAATGCAAATTCGTGAGCTTTTACGTTAAGAGTGCTGCATTAGAAAACATAAAATATTTAAGCAGGAAAATGTTAAATGAAAAAGCCATACCTACGGACATACATATAAATAAAAAACTTCTATTTTATGAAGCAGAATGTAAAAGAATCGTATGTTGTATGTTTATATGATAACAGGTCAGTAAACTTGCGACTTTTTTTATTTCTTGCTTCTTAACTAAAAGGGGAACACTGCTCCTGTCAGTTGACTCCTGAGAAATTTCGAACGGGTTGCGTTATTTAGTTTGCATTTGACATCCATTGACAGCACACTACTGCGTTATTAGAGAAACAAATTATGAAAATTTCGTGTGTTCATTAACCTTTCTTTCTTGCGAAAAAAATGACATCAATCTATGGTCCAGCTTGATATTAATGGGGAGTCTACACCATATTAATTTTAATGCTAAAAAAATGGTTTACTGAATTTTTTGTATTAGCCATACAAATGCAGAAGATGCCTAAAGTTCTGAACGCCCAGTTGTTCGAAAAAAAAGTTTACTATTAGCCGATAAAATATTGAAAGTGGAAACCATTTTTATTATAGCTATGCTATTTATATCACCACACAGGAGCTAGGACATGATTTGCGTAACAAAAAAAAATTTACACTATTACAGTTATAAATTATTTTTGTTTTGAGTTCTTTGTACTTAAAAGCAGGGTACGAAAATAAGCGAAACGAACTGTTTGATTTTGTTTCATTTCGTTCTTTGAAGTGAGTGAAAAAAAAACAAAACAAAAACAATGAGAATGAATGCTCAATCTGTTTTTGCATTGTTTTGCATATGAGCACAAACCAGACAACACAGCCGATGGATTGTAAGCCGGCTAGCAGCCACAGCCAGCCACAAAAAATACATGAATTTAGTCGTACGTTGCTAAAAAATAAAATAATGGGAAATGAATGGAAACATTTTGAAATATTTGCGCCGAATTTAACATCATCATATAATGTAATTTTGTTACATTGTTATTTTTTTTACACATTAAGTTTGTTTTATATATCTGAGCAGCATAGCTTTAACCAGGTGTCCTAAGATGCCTCTCTTCTTTTTTTAATTTAGGTAAGATGTGCCTCCGCTAGACTTTGTCATGCTTTCAGTTGCAAGTATTACACAACTTACACGAATAATTTTTATTATCAATTTATACTTTTAAAAATCTGGTCCTAAACGCATTAGGAAAAGAAAAATCACCAAGAGTGAAAAACACAAAGTAACTGCTGACTATTTGCCTTTGATGCAGATGTTTTCTAATATTACAATATGTTGTATTCATGTACTTGCAACATACAAAACCTTCACATGACTACGAACATATGTATATGTATACAATGCATACATTTTCACATATGCTTAAATGTTGATCATAATGATGACAATGATAATGCTACAACAAACAGTAGTTGTAAATGTTTAAAGCGGGCAAGAGGGCGTGAAGAGGAAGGGGATGTCAATGATGCTGAGACTGAGGCTGCTGTTTTTGTCTTGACTTTCTTTGCTGCCGTGTTGCGTCTAATGGTGCATATGAAACATTAGTCTCTCATGAAGCATATAAAATAGATATGCTGGGGTAAGCGCATTGGCGATTGCATCCAATCGCCGATTGAATATACATACGTATGTATATATGTTATATGATCAGGTGAGTGTTTCTTTTATTCTTAACTAAGAGTGTTCAATTTTCCGACTTAAATACCGTATTTAGCTGAGCATTTAGTTGGTTGGTCTTAAGTTTTTTTCTGTACTTTTTATATTATTTTCACTTGCAACATCATTGACCGCCACTGACCATATGGATATGGAGTTGGTGTTTCAAGTGAATACATGTACAATAAAAAAAAATAAATAAAATATAACACAGAACAAGAAAGAAAAGCAAAAATAAAAATGCTGAAAATAAAAAGAATTTAGTAGGAAATGCTGTAAATTAAGAATGTTTCTTTGGTTGTTAATGTTGGCTTTTCAGTTGCTTCTCCATTTCTTCCAATTTTTTTTTTCCTAACTTTTTTTGCATTCAAGTGCCAGAGTTTTAAATGAAAAATACATGTTTAAACTTGCACAAGGTTATTTGATACAAGAGGTTGTTTTTCTCTTTACATTTTACCGTTTTAATACGGGAATTTTCTTTGTGCTTGTGCATGTGTGTGTGTGTTAAAGTTGTGAGTGTGGTTCTTTTAAAGTTGATTTTAAGCAGCAAAACAAATTTCCGATAATACTTTAAAAGGCATACAAGGTGCATAATTTAGTTTTTTTTGTTTGCCTAATCTAAGGAATATTGAAAATTTTAAATGTGGTTTTTTTTCGGTTAAAATAGAATTTTTGGCCAATGAAAAATGTTTGAACATGTTTTGCAAATATTAAGCATAAGATAAATATTCTTCATGATATTTATTTTATTGAAAAGAAAAATTAAAGAAAATGTTAATGAAATTAAGGAATTTCTTTTTTTTTCATATACAAAGCAAATTCATTTATTGCCTTATTTGCTGTTAAAACTAACTCTAAGCAAGGACTATGATTTTGCCTGGAAAGCTAGGAAGTCTTTTGGCCAGAAATACCTTAAATTTTAGCATATGCGGCAACGCTGTCTGTCAGAAGCTGGGAATGTGTTGTAAAAACAAAAGACTTAGGACGCATACTTGAATTTTGTCAACTCATTAGCTGAGCGCACACTAATTACCGAAATCTTACATACACTTTTACAAATTATTAGAAATGAAATAATCAAGTAAAATGGTACTTGTTTAAAAGTTACTCCTTTTCTAAGATGCTATCTATCACAAGTTTATCAACGAGAATTTTTCGAAGAAATGCATTTTTTATAGAGGTATTATATTTACATACGGGTCTTTTTGCAATAAATAACTTTTTACAAAATAAGTAATTTTTTCCAAAATGGTACTTTTTAAAAAAAGTGATATTTTCAATTTAGTCAAAAAAATTTTAGCAAAAATGTACTTTTGTCAAAAAGGAACTTTTTCAAAAACGTACTTTTGTCAAAAAGCGACTTTTGTATAAAAGGTAATTTATTAAAACGGTACTTTTTTCAAAATGGTACTTTTTTCAAAACTGTACTTTTTTCAAAAACTGACTTTTGTCAAACGGTACTCTTTCAAAAAGGCATTATTGACAAAAGGTACGTTTATAAACAATTATATGTTTTTTCAAAAAAGTACTTTTTTCAAAAATTAACTGTTATTAAAAATATCTAATTTTCAAAGATTTAATTTTTTTAGAAAGTGTGTATCGAAAAACTATTTATGGAAAAATAATTTTTTTTTAAACTACATTGTGTAAAAAGATACTTTTTTTCAAAACAAACAAACTTTCTCATTCAAAAAACGTATTCTTTTTCAATTAAATATCTTTTTTTAAATTTACTATTTTAAAACAGGTACTATTTTCCAAGAGATAAAATTTACGTTTTTAAGATTTGAGGCCTTATTCATAAAGAAAATATTCTAGTTTTATAAAAGGTTAATAAAACAGTTTTAGATACAAAATTTATTTTGTACCATTCATAAGTCAACATTTTTTCCCCCAAATAAGGCAGTTACTTTTTAAAGATTGTAACATATTTGCAAAAAGTACTTTTTATCTAAAAGATAATCCCTTTTTTAAAAAGGTACTTTTTTCAAGGATTTATTTTATTTTAAAAAAACTACTTTTTTTAAGATACAATTTTGTAATATTTTTATTTAATTTTAAATTTAAAGTTATTTAAAAAGAAACCACTTTGTGTAACGAGGCACTCTTTTCAAAAAACATTAACTTATTATAAAGGTACTTTTTTAAAAAAGCTACTCTTCTTGCAAAAAGGTAGTTTTTTCAAAGATTTACTTTCTTTCAAACATTTAATTTTTCAAAGATTTACTTTATAAAAATGGTGCATACCCAAAAACGTTTTGTGCCAAAAAAAACTTAGATTTTATGAAAATGTTTTTTTCAAAAAAAAAAAAAATACTTTATGTTAAACGCAATTTTGAAAAAAAAAAAATTTTCCAACGAAATTAACTCTTCCAAAAAAAAGTTATTTTTTATGTTTTATGTATGTAATTTGAAACAGGTACTTTTTTCAAAGAGTACTTTTTTTGTTTACTACTTTCAATAAGGTATTAATTTCAATAGGGTACTTTTTAATAAAAAAAAGTACTTTTTTGAAAAGGTACTTGTTGCAAAATCATAGTTTTTGTATTAAGTTGTTCTTTACAAAATTATATTAAAAAGAACGTACTTTTTTGAAAAATGTACTTACTGGAAAAAGGCGCTTTTGTGAAAAATTTTACTTTTTGAAATAAGTTACTTTTTTCAAATAAGATTTTATTTGTAAATGGTACATTTTTGCAAAACGTACTTTTTGGCAACAGGTACTTTTTAGCAAAATATACTATTTTGCAAAAGGTACTATTTTGCAAAAGGTACTATTTTGCAAAAAGTATTCTTTTGCAAATGGTACTTTTTAAAAGAACTTCTTTCTCTAAAAAGGTATTTTTTCTAAAATGGTACTTTTTCTAAAAAGGTATTTTTTCTAAAAATGTACTTTTTCTAAAAAGCTACTTTTTTTAAAAAGATACTTTTTTTAAAAATTACTTTTTCTAAAAAGGTACTTTTTCTAAAAAGGTACTTTTTCTAAAAAGGTACTTTTTCAAAAAAGGTACTTTTTCTAAAAATTTACTTTTTCTAAACAGTACTTTGTTTTTAAAATGTACTCTTTCTAAATGTTTTTTTAAGTTTTTTTAAAAATATTTTTTTAATGTTACCTTTTTTACAAAAAGTACTTTCTTAAGAAAGGTAGGCCTTTTAAAAAAGTACTATTTTAAGTGCAAGAAGTTAGTGTTTTCTAAAAGTTCTTCTTCCTGGAAAGCTATTTCTAAGCAAACATAGAAAAACATACCCAAGTATTGTACATAAAGCACTTTAAATTCTTACTGCCATATTTATATTGATAAACACACTAAATCATTTTTTTGTTTGTACCAAGTTGCATCATAATACACAGACAGGCCGGCCATTTGCATTGAAGAGCATATGTTTTCTTCAATCAGACGGCTTGTTTTTGTTTTATGTTGATGGCGTAAAAATTGCTACCAGTTTTCAAGCTTTTATTTAAAACAAATTGCTATAAAAAAATAAACATCCAACAATTAAAACGAAATGCAAATCTACTTTAAAATACAAACAATTTTTGTCAACATGCAAAACAGTCATCAATCATGACATTGTACTTCTTTGCAGGCGTCAAAATCTTAAAATTTCGTTACAAGGCAGGAGGCAAGTGAGTTTTTCATGTTTACGGTTAAATTGTCATTTGGGAAGAGAGCGGCGGGTATTTATTTTATCAAACTGTTGCGTGTTAAAGTCAAGCAAAGAAAAAAAAAACAGTGTCAGTTTTTATTTATTTTTATTAAAGTGTCTCAATATCATATGCACAGTGGAGGTTGATACTAAGAAATGGTTGGAATTAAAAGAAACCATGTAATGTCAACGTTAAGACAAAGTATGAATATTGCTGCAAGTGTGAGTTTTGAAAATGGAAAACTGCTAATACGGCTTGTTGTGTGTTGGCAAAATAATGACATCAAATGAGTTAATAATTGTTGGTTTATATTAAATATTTTGTTTTATAAAAAAAGCGGAAAAGATTTTCTCTTCATGCGAGTTTGGAGAAGAGGAGACTTTAATGATTAATTTGGTTTTAATTGAAGAATTTTACCATAAGAGAAATACATTGTAGTGAAAGGCTTGTCATTTTGCTGTTACAATATTAAATTATATTCAGTAATATAAATCTATAAATTTAATTAACTTTTTTCTTCTTTATGCCATAAAAGTCAAATACTAAAACATTGTTTTCCTCGTTTAAAAAGAATATTTCACCTCCCGACAAAAGGTTAACATCATTATTTCACCTTATGCCATAAAAAACTCGCAACTAATATAAAACATATATTTTTTTATTTATTTTTTGCACCTTATGTTACCCCAAAACCCCAACCAACTAGCCTGCCAGCCTAAATGCCTTACAAAACGTTTGTCTTTTAGTTTTTTTTTTACTTTAGATTTCATTTGGCTTTATTAACATGAAACTAATGAACTTCATAAATGTCATGAAAATAACACACTGTAGACATATAAAAGTAACATAAAATATTTTAAAAGGTAAAATCAAAAACTTTGTTGTAATTCAAACACGACTCAAATTTATGAGCATTAAAAAATATTTATTTTTTTCATTTCTATAGTTTGATAATATTTCGCAATATATTGATAGATTTTTTACAAAATTTTATTTCTGTGGGTAATGAAAACATTCGTTATTATTATTTTTTTTTTCTTAATTCTTTTTTGTTACAAAAATTGCAAAATTTACTTAAATCACAATTTATGTCATGTGGCTAAAGGATTTTGTAAAAAGCTTTTTGTTTTCGCAATAAAACAAGCCATTATTAAATCAATATGAGACCTCCGTTGTTGTGCTTATTTTTTGTGTGTTCAAAAGATTAAGCCGAATGGCAGTAAGAATTTATGATACAAAAAAACTATACGATTTTTTCATATATATTTTTAAAGTTGTTGAAATTAAAAGTTCACCTGTCGTTTAAGAAAATATTCGCTGTAAAACAAGTTTAAGGAACATTTTTCGAATAACATACAAAGTTTTAATTTCACAGGAACTTTGGAAATTTATTAAATAATATAGTTTTCTATTTTAATTCAATACCAAGACTCTTATTTAAAAGAAGCCAAACATTTAATAGTTTTTAAGAAAGAAAATAAAACTAAAGGACATTTTAATTATTTCAACACTGGCACTGACAGTGGTTTCATTCAATGCAAATTTCAGCCTTGTTTGCTAATTTTTAAAAGGAAATGGAATATGTGAATTGTTTGAATTTAATGTACCACAATGTATTAAAAAAATCTATTTTTGTTCCTTGTAATGAAAGCTCAAAATTACGCATAATAATTCTGCCAAAAAAAACCGACTTAAATGCAAAGATCTGAAAGAACTTTAAAAAAAATGTATGGGACCAAACTGGAAGAAGAAGATAGTTAAATATAAAAATATATTGTAATGGGCGTGACTCCACCCATTTTTTAAATGGAAACTTGTTTCCATTGTGTGCAAGTATCATAACAATCGGTTAAACAGAACCACGTGAAGTATAATAACAAATTTTACTAGACGTAGCCCCGCCCATTTTTTAACTGTGTAACTACAAGAACCAAAGTTGTTAGCTAGGTTTCCCAGCAATTAAATAAATAGAATATCATTAAACATTATGAAAAAAAATTGTAAAACAAGTCTAAGGAACATTTTTCAAATTACAACCAAAATTTAAAATTCACCGGAACTGTGGAAGTTAATTAATTAACTTATTTTTTTTAACTCAATACAAAAATTCTTATTCTAAAGAAGCCAAAGATTTAATAGTTTTTAGAGAAACAAAATAACATTAAAGGGCATTTTAATTATATCAACACTGACACTGGTTTCATTCAATGCAAATTCGAGCCTTGTTTACTAATTTCTAAAAGGAAATGGAATACGTAAACTGTTGCACAATGTGTTAAAAAAAATCTATTTTTGTTCCTTGTAATGAAAGCTCAAAAGTAGGCTCACAATAATTCTGCCAAACTGACTTCAATGCAAAAATTTGATAGATTAACAAAAAAAATATTTCTTTATTTAATGGGCGTGCTTCCGCCCAAGTTTTTAAATGCAAAGTTCTGTCTCTCACAGCTCAAGTTTTGTGTTAAGTTTTACAAGAACCAGTAAAGTAGCACCAGTTAAAATAAAATATTAAATTTTAATGGGCGTGACCCCACCCATTTTTTAAATGGAAGATTGTGTATTTTGGAGCTCAAGGTGTGTTTCATAAAAATTGGTTAAGTAGAGTCACGCGAAATATAAAAACATATTTTAATGGGCGTAGACCCGCCCATTTTTTCAACTTTAAAATTATGTAATTTCAAGAACCAAAAGTGTTTGCTATCTTTCGCAGCAATCCAATAGGTAGAATATCATAAAATAAAAAAAAATTGTGGCCATGTTCCCGTTTTTAACCTCCTCTTTTTTTAATTCGGTTAAAAAATATGATTTTGAAGAAATATTTTAAATCATGGATGAACCTAGGTAACTGGCATAACGAAGCTTCACTTTTGTCAGTCTTACCTCCAAACAATTTTTATGAACTAAATATTTTGTGAGCTATTAATCCAGTATTAAGAATTGTATAAAAAAAAACATTTGTATTGTAACTATTTAAGCAACTTTTGAGCGATCTCTTTGGCCTAATTGAATACAGGACTAGCGTTTTTA
Organism: Tachina lurida; assembly: GCA_944452675.1. NCBI lineage: Eukaryota > Metazoa > Arthropoda > Insecta > Diptera > Tachinidae > Tachina > Tachina lurida. The sequence goes on along the minus strand of OX101753.1, from coordinate 163,311,082 downwards.
TCTTAAACTCAGTACAATAATTCATTTAGAATCATTTGGGAATATATTAAAAAATTAACAAAACTTTTAATTACACCAAATGAAGACAAACGAGACAGTTTTTGAGATAGGTCCTAGTTTACACTATGCAAGTCTTGTTGCTAAGCTGATTACTTTTGTAGCAAATAGAGACTAGTGGAAAAGAAACGACTAATCAGCTTCATGTACTGTCAATTCATTTTGCTTTCACATTCGTAATGTTAAAAAAGTACACATGCATACACAAAACTATGCACAAAAAATATAGGCTAAAAAATAAAACTTGCCTTGTGTGAACTCTAATGAAAGTTCAAAGAAGGAAAAGTGATAAGCTTAGCAATAAGACTTGAAGAAGGTAAAGTGGGACTAAAAAGCGGCCTGATTGAGCTTTTAGAATGCCTAGACGCTTTCAGATTATATTGATATGTTTACAAAAGTTATTCTGCTCTGCCGCAGCTACAACTTTGACAAATACTGTTATAACAAAATCAGGAGTCGCTGGAAGTTATGCTGAAATAAGTGAAAAAAATAGTTTCCTTAATATTTCCAACAAAAAAGTTCACAAAGAAATTATTTATTAGCTATAAGATGTTAACAAGATTTGTTTGGTAGACTGTTAGCTACATTATTGTCATATATTTATTAGAGGTGTGACCAAGTCTGAATTGGCTATGGCCCAAAGACTAATGACACCATTGGTGCACAGATAATCGAAAGTTTTGGGGCCCGTAAAAGAAAATAGGTCACCAAAATCGCCAAACTGAGTTTAGGGTATTACTATCCTTTGGTAGTATACTATCGAAAGTATATTGTCAATACCGCGTCGATTCACTGTTACACATTGTTATGCAACAACTTTTCCTTTTTACACGAAACATTAAAAGGGTAAAAAACTAAATCTCCCCAAATGTCAACAAATTGATTGGCATTTGAAAACCAAAAAAAAAATGAAATTCAAAGAAATATCCTTAAAACAAATCCGAAATGGAATATCTCTTGGCAAGCTAACATACTCCAGAATTAAGCGGTAGAACAGCACAGAGTTTTTCCATACAAAATACGAGATATATTTCTGTTAAAAACCCATACGACTAAAGGAAATATCAGCCAATACAACATGATCAACATGATGACAGCAAATAAATAAAAGGATGTTTTCAATGAAAAACAACAAACTATAGCAACAGCAACAACAACAAGAAGGAATACCTTTACAACCAGCAACACTATAACAGCAGTTGCTACAAAACACAAATACACAATAAAATACCAACCAACAATAAGGCAACAACAACAGCAGCAACAAAAACAGAAACAAAACAATTCGCTTGACAAAATTTATTGTTGCAAATGTAGGAAAAATAAAAAAAAAAGAATTTCTGCCAATTCTATACCAAAAGCCACTCTTTTTTTTTCCTGACAATAAAGTCAAGCTGGAAACATCCTTTCAGCTATTTTGCATACCATTCGTAAAGAAATACCAAAAACTGGTAAAACAAAAAAAAAAAGCATCGAGTTTATACAGAGAAAAATTAAATTTAAGAGGAAGAAGAAACAACATCAGCTGCAGCACCAGCAGTAGCAGCAGCAACAATAAGAACAACAACAAAGCCGATATAAAAAATTAAAACAAAACAATAATGTTCAGTACAAATAAAAGAATGGACAGTTTAAAATAAAACTTTTTTCATTTTACAAGACACAACGATGAGTATTTAAGATCAACAATTTTTTAACTTGTATGTCTTTTGGTGCTCCTTTTGGGTTATTTTTTTTTATTTTTTTGTATCTGTTTAGTTGGAAGTGAGAAGCATGCACTGCCAGAAATTATATTTAAAGGTTTTGAAACAGGAAATAGCAATATTAGATTTGAAAAGCATCCTTTTAGGATGTATACGTTCATATCTTCTACTCTTTCGATTTTAGTGTTTTTAGTTTTTGGAACTTGCTAAGAATGAACATGGAAAATAAATTTAATTTTTATATAACTACTTCTTTTCTTAAGTATCTCGAATACGTTTTCACAAAGGAAAAATTTAAAAAAATGTTTAATGTCTTTTCAAAAAATCACAAATGTTTGTATGGTGAACCCCCAGGGGTGGTTACAGGGGGTGTGCCACTGGCATAGCTGTGTTGGCCCTTTAAAATTAGTGGGGTTGGGTCATACATTTTGACTCGATTGAGGAACTCTAAATGGGTCAAAGTGAGATTTTTTAAATTTTGACCCTTCAAGCAAATTTTACCTTTCGGATCAAAAGCCGGGACTTCAAAATACATTTTAGAGGTATGGTTCATTCGGCAAAGTTTCTTATTTTGATTCCTAGAATACGATTTCCTTGTAATTTGAGCGATTTTTTTGCCTCCATGCCAATCGACCCGCCCTAATATACATATATATATGTATATGAGAGCATAAGAAAATATTATCTCTCGACTGCTTTCTGTGACTTCCTTTTTGTGTCAATTTGTATGGTAAATGTGGAAAAAATACTGAAGTGAAAGAAATCGTCAAAAAGAGAAATCTGCCAGTTCCGCGACAAATCGGCTTCCTTGGGCTCTGATAGGTCCTGGTAGCCTGGGCATGTGAAAACAATATGAGAACATTTTCCTTTCATTATAATTTATTCTTCTAATACCTCATTCTGATATCTTTGCAAGGTTCTGCAGCCTATGAAAAATGCGCTTTGGTGAGCAAGTGCGGCGCAATGCCAGAGTAGGTGTTCAACTCCTGCCGCTTCTACTACGTTACGAAAACTTCTACAGAAATCATTTTACGCAAAAATTGTTAGAGGATGATAAAGTCGCTAGATAGCTCCGCGCTACAAATAATCTTAGAATTAACTCTTACTTAATGGTTATCAAAATCGTCTAGAACTGTGAAATTCGCTTATGCCGGCCATACGCTACACAAGTTCAGTGCTCAAGTCTGGCACTGAGCAAAATAAGCTTGTGACACACACTATACAAGTAAACCGTGCGTTTTTTATTTTAATTCGCCATAATTCTGGTGATTATTTGTATAATTCAAGGAACTCTGTCCAGAATATTTGTTTGCGCTCATTTCTTGTTGTGAACTCTTAAAAAATCATGGAACAACTGAGCGTTTGCAACATACACTACACAAGTTCACTGTACAGTTATCAAACTTGAGCAAATATCAAAATCATTTAACTTGAGCAAATATCAAAATGATTTTGATATTTACTCAGTTCACTGCGTAAATAGCACATCCATCCTCATACACTACACAAACGCACTGTACAGTGCCAGAGTTGTGCAGTGAGCTTGTGTAGTATATGTCCGGCATTAGTGCAGCATATACAGATAAAAAGCTTTTTACTATTTACAAAAGGATTAAACTATTTACTCATTTCAATTGCCTTGTTTTCAAAATAAAAATTTTTTGTTGCATTCAAAATCAAATTCACAGTGTATAACAAAATTTTAGGTTTGACAGAAATTTTTCCCTGGTATATTTTCATTCCAAAAGTGAGCTTGAGCCTAGTGGCTGCATTTTATTTGGCTGGCCTGGCCTGGCCTGTCCTGTCCTGTCCGGTGTCGTCCGTGTGCGAGTGCGGAATACTTTTTTATTTAATACTTGGGATTGTATCGCGTATGTCGGCGGCGGCATGTGGTTATAACGTACGTATATACAGTTTGTGTTTGTTTGTGGCTTATTGTCTTTGGGTTTGTTGTATTCCTTGAGTATTTTTCTACTTTAGTTTGATTGTGTTGTTTTTTTTTTCTGTTCTTCTGCGTCTTCTTAAGCATTTCTGGCTTATGTCCACACCACTGATGTTGTTGTGGTTGATGACGATGACGATGTCGATGAAGATGACGATGTTGCTGTCGCTGTTGCTGTAGTTGTAGTTGTAGCTGCTGCTATGTGTTCCATTCCATACTGTAGGAAATTAAATTAACGAGATATGTCAACGATGAATTCATTGCAATGGCTTAAGCTTAAATGCCGCCATTCTTTGGCATACAATATATTTGTTATTGTTGTCGTTGCATATATTTTCATTTTGTTTTATTTTGTTTTTTATTTTTTGCTATTTGCAGTCATTTAAAGCTTCTTGTATGCTTTAGGAAAATCATCATCATTATCATCATTATCATACTCATCGGGACAGCAGGAGCAGGAGCAGGAGCAGCAGCAGCAGTGACAGTAACAGTAACAGCATTAGCTCTACAACAGCCGCATTATTCCAGGTATTTCATGTGGGGATTTAAAGTGTGCCTTCTTAAAGTTTGCTGCCTATTTGGCTCATTGGCCGTCTGCTTGCGTCCTGTCCTGTTAACCGCATTTAAGCATTTACTTACTTTATTTTTATTCAATGTTTTAAAACGATTTTTAAATTTCTTTATTTTTGTTTATTTTTTTAGAATGTTTATTTTTTTCTTCGATTTTTAGATTTCTTCTTTTTTTCAGCAAGACTGCTTCTGTTTAGCTCTGTGTAGCTTTTGATTTTTAATTTTTTTTTTTGGTTTATTGAACAACAAGTGGTTAAATGAATTAGCTTTATTTTGCATTTGGACGAGAGCGTAGCCGATAGCATTTGACTGCACACATGCTGGAACGGGTATCAGGGTTATTTTATCTCTAGTAAGAATTTTAGCAAGACTTTAATATCCCCTTTCCCTTTTCTTTTAGATTTAATTTTCATTTATTTATTTCATGGCCTTTTTGCTTCTTCTTCTTCTTCTTCTTTTCCTGTTATTCTGAACGAAATTGAACATTGAAGTTTGTCGTTGTCATCATCATCATCAGTTGCCATCGCTCAATATAATGACATTACAAAGCAATTGTTGGCCATGTTGCAAATGTTTTCGCTCTCTATGGTGTGTGTGTGATTAAGGGACACAGTAGTTTGGTTATTTCCATTCTTTTCTTTTTGTATTTAAATCTAAAGATTTGTTTATTTCGCTCTCAGGATTAGGGTCATTTGGTGCTAAGAAGTTTAAACAGTTTCAGAGAAAAAAAAAATACGATGACAGTAGAAAGAAACTTGTAGATTTGTATCTTAGTTCTTTGGAAGTTTATGAGATTCTACTAAAAACTATTTAAACTGCACAAAGAAGTCTCGCAACCTTAAGAAAATTAAAAAAAAAATTGGAAAAAGTTAAAAAATAAAGTAATATTTTTTTTAAGAGTAATTAAACAGATTTAAAAATATATATATATATATTTTAAAACAAGTTAATTATTTTATGCAAAATTTAAATTTTTTAAACTGAAATGCCTTATGAATTTGAAAAATACATGTGTGTCTACATTAACACATTTATCAGTATTTATAAAAATTATGAAAATGCTTTTTTTTATAAAAATATCTACATCAAAAAGATAACATTTAAAAAAATATTCGGAATAAAAGTATATTTTTTTTAATATACGTAACTTTTGTAATAAACGCAGTTTTTGCAATATAAGTACTTTTTTTAATAAAAGTACCTCTTGGAGTCAAAGTAAAATTTAAAATGAAAGTACCTTTTTGAATAAAAGTACATTTTGGTATTAAGTAACCCTTTTGAATAAAAATTAATTTTCAATTAATATTTCCATTTTAAACTAAAATATCTTATGGCAAAAAATTATCTTTTTTAAACTAAATCACATGTAGGAATAAAAGTACCTTCTTAAAGTAAATTTTTGAAGGAAAGGGGTTTTTTTTTTTTTGGCTAGAAGTATTTATTTAAATTAATATCAAATTATTGAACAAAATTAAGTTTTTGAATTAAAGTGCCTTTTTGAGTAAAAGTACATTTTTTAATAAAAGTATTAGCCGATGGCCAAACTAAAATAATAAATAAATAAGAGTACCTTTTTGGAATTAAGTACCTCTTTGAGACCTTATTGACAAAAGTAACATTTTAAATAACATTATTTAAAAAAAATACCTTTTTGAAAGATGGTTTTTAAATAAAAGTACATTTTCGAATTAAAGTGCCTTTTTGACTAAAAGTACTTTTTCGAATTGAAGTGCCTTTATTACTAAAAGTATCTATTCGAATAAAAGTATATTTTTGACCAAAAGTACCTTTTCGAATGAAAGTAAATAAAAGTACCTTTTTTGAATAAAAGTAACTTTTTAAATAAAAGCACATTTTTGAATAAAAGTACCTTTTCGAATAAAAGTACCTTTTTGAATAAAAGTACCTTTTTGAATAAAAGTACCTTATGGAATAAAAGTTCCTTTTTAAATAAAAGTACCTTTTTGAATATAAGTTCCTTGTTGAATAAAAGTACCTTATTAAATAAAAGTTCCTTTTAAAATAAAAGTACCTTTTTGAATAAAAGTACCTTTTTGAATAAAAGTTCCTTTTTGAATAAAAGTACATTGTTAAATAAAAGTTCCTTGTTGAATAAAAGTACCTTTTTGAATAAAAGTACATTTTTGAATAAAAGTACCTTTTTGAATAAAAGTACCTCTTTGAATAAAAGTACCTTTTTGAATAAAATTACCTTTTTGAATAAAAGTACCTTTTTTGAATAGAAGTACCTTTTTGAATAAAAGTACCTTCTTGCATTAAAGTGTGTTTTTGAATAAAAGTACCTTGTGGAATAAAAGTGCCTTTTTGAATAAAAGTACCTTTTTGAATAAAAGTTCCTTCTTGAATAAAAGACGGTTTTTAAATAAAAGTACCTTTTTTAATAAAAAATACATTTTTGAATAAAAGTACATTTTTGAATATAAGTACTTTTTTCAAAAAGAGTACTTGAATAAAAGTAGGTTTTTAAATAAAATAGTTTTTTTTTAATAAAAGTACCTCTTTGTATAAAAGTATATTTTTAATTAAAAATTAAAATAAAAGTACTTGTAAGATCTTTTTTATTCGGCATATTGTCAGAAGTTTATCTTAATTTGAAATTTTTTTGTTGGTGGTGCAGCGTTGTCTTTATGCATTTCATTGTTGCTTATTTTTGTTTTGTGATTTTCAAAAATATTATTATTTGTGGATTCTCAAATAGTTTTTGAAATTAATTATATACGTTTATTTGCAGTAAAAGCAACAGAAATGCAAATAGACTATTTTTTTTGCCAAAAGTTTATGAAAAGCTGTTTTTAAAACCATAAACAATTATGGACATTGAGTTCTATGTATCTTATTTAAATATTTTTCTAACAATGCAACTGTATGGCACTTCCTCAATTTCAATATTTTATTCCAAATTATGTTGGAAAATTAAATAATCATCGTTTCAGTACCATTAACAACTGTTATAAAATAAGAACTTCTGGCCCAAAGCATTCATTGTACTTTCTAATAACTAAGACTTAAATAAGAAAAATTTTGTTAAGCATATTATTTTATGGCTAACAATTGCTAACGAAGTCTAATTAAAATAATTTACATGCAAACAGTTGCTCAGTCAGATTGCTTGCTATAAATCTGAAACGGTTTTTAACATGAATAACTTAATATTTCATTCATAAACTTGCAATTTCCTTGTTTCAGGAATTAGATGGAATTATAAACTTTATTACTTAATCTTTTACAAAAATTGTTTTACTGCTAATTAGTGAAAAAGGTGCAATGCTTTAAGCAAATTAAGACGTTAATTCGCAGCTTTATTATGACATACAATATTGTAATAAACTGTAAGAAAAGAGCATTGCAAAAGATATTTTTATTTTTTAACAAGGTTCAATCTTACAGATTTGTTTAATTAGTTTTATGTTAACACATTTTATAATAATTGTTATAATAAACATGATCATCTGCATAACACTCTTTTAACACATGCTTTATAGCCTCGGGCTCTTAATAAATGCAGATTTTAATTTACAGTAAAAATTTCAAATCATTTTATTTCCTAAATTCGTAAATTTGCTTTATTTTGTTTGCAGGCATTCATTCATATTTGCAATTCAATTATTTTCTTAAAATTTTTATTTTTTATTGCTGAATTTTTTCTTTAATAACCAATTGCATGACTAATATCAACTATATTTGGGTCATGCAAAATAGTTTTCTCGTTTTTGGTTAGCAGCCATAAAGCGTTTTCGCTTTAACCGTGCTTTTGCCAAGCAAAGCGACCATTAAAAAGTTTATTTCTTAAAACCAATAAGTAAAACTAGCAAAAGCTGCAATGGAAACGGGAAAAAAATTAAATCGAATTTTTTTATTATTATTATTTAACTATTGTACAGAGAGACATAAAGCAAGTGCATTATTAGCCTGAAAATAAAAACGAGTATTTGCATATTTTTCAATCAATTTAAATTACAGGTCATACTCATGCTCAAACGCGCTCGCACACACACACACACACACACATACATGCTTTTAAGATTCGTAGATAAAAAATTATTTCAAACAGTTGGCGGAAGTCGAATGCGAAAGCAGTATGGGGAAAAGCTTGCTAGGGCAGCATCACTAACTGCTTTGTAGTAAGAAACTTTTTAGAACAAAATCTTTTTATAAAATTAAATAAATTTGTATTTTTTTAAAACAGATTTTAAAGAAATATACAGCTTACTGGGAAGCAAACTCTCTGGAATAGAAATAGATATGTTTATTATTTTATATGAAGACAAGCCGTGAAAGAAAGAGACAGCTTTTGAGAGGAAGACTTCCTAGCATAATTTATTATATATTACGTCATTTTATATACAGAAAAGCTTTTAAATAAAAGCATACACTTATGCCACAAAACTTTTTAAAGAAAACATTTTTTTAACCTTCAAAAAATATTTCATATTTTATATTAAGTAAAGTTTTTCAATAAAAACTCGCCTTTTTCGAAAGAAACTGTCTAAAGCTTTTTTTAAGATATCCAAATATATATATTTTTTTATATTAATAAGCTTTTAATGACGTGAAATGCTTTTTTTAAAAAAAACTTATTTATATTAAGTAAAGCTTTTAAATAAAAACTAATTTTTTTTAAGGAAACTTTCTAGAACAAAGCTTTTTTAGACATCTTCAAATATATATTTTTTTATATTAATAAGCTTTTAATGACGTTTGCAGCTGTTTTAAGGAAATCTTTTTAGCCATAACTTTTTTATGAAAAGAAAAAATACAATTTATTCTTTATTAAGAAAAGCTTTTCAAAAAGTCTAAAATTGTTGGAAAAGAGCTTCCTGGATTAAAGCATTATACAAAAAATATTTATTGTTTAAAAATAAAAAAAGTTTTTAAGAAAAAGATCACCCCTTGGGAAGGAAAATATTTGGAATAAAAATTTTACAAACAACCAAAAAATTATTTTATGTAAATAAAAACTTTTAAGCTTTTTGTTAATTTTTTTTTTTTGTAAAATAATATTTCGAACTTTTAAAAGGGAGATGTTTATAATAAAAAGCTTTTAAAAAGCTTTTTTTATAAAGAAAATTTTGTAAAGAGAAAAAAAGTATCTAGGAGGAAAAGTTTCTAGCCAAAAATGTTTTTATTAAAAATAAATTTATATTAGTCTTTATGAAGAAAAACTTTTAAGAAAAACACAGCTTTTTGAAAGGAAATTTTCTAAAACTAAAATTGCTTATAGGTCTAAAAAAAAATATCTGTAGTCTTACGTAAAGAAAAATACAGTCTCTTGGGATGAAAGTTTTTAGAATAAACATTGTGTATCCTTCCAAAAAATATTTCAAAAAAGCTTAAAGGAACATATAGCTTATAAGAAATTAACTTTCTAGTAAACAATTAATTTATAGATCTAGGAAAAATTTCCTATTTTATATTAAAAGAAGCTTTTAAAGAAAGTAACTTTCTAGACTAAAATATTTTATACATTATAATCGAATATGTGCGTTATTTTTTATGCATAAAAGCTTTTAAGGAAAGACACAGCGTTATCGAAGGAACTTTTCTAGAATAAAACCTCTTTAGGTACCTAAAAAATACAATAATTGAAATTTATTTGCTGGTAGTTTAGCATGTATTTCATTGGCTCTTGAACCAAATCATCAGTAGACTTCAACCACAATTTTCAACAGTCACAAACCTCTTACTTTATGCACAGACTTTCAAAACTATATTTATTATTTTGGGCAATTAAAAAGCATTTTTCTAGAAATAGTCTTGAAAGCTTTTATTGAAAAATTAACTTTCGTCTGGGAAGGCCTGTTAAAATGAAAAAAAAACTTTTTGGTTATTAACAGTTCTCTGAAACTAACTGTAGCGTTCAAAAAAATAGTAACAAAAAAAAAATTAAAAAGATTTTCATTAAAGTTTTGAGAAGTTAAAAAACTCCAAATGAATGCTTTTGTATACGTGCTGTGTTTGATAATTTGGTAATAGTTGTAAATAGTATTTTTGCACAATTTAGTTTTGTTTTTGGGTAAAATGTTAAACGTTTAAATAACATTTGGATTTTTTTTTATTATTTTAACTAAAAGGATTTGTATTTGCAAGCATTTTGCTGTTGGATTTATAAAGAAAATGTAGGTAAATGGTTGTAAACATTATTGAGCCACTGGCTTTAATAATTGAATGCTGCTGCTTTAAATCATGTAAGCTATTATTAGTTTTTTTTTTTTTGGAGTTGGCCTTTATATACAAAAGCTTTTTAAGTTATTTCCAATTATTTTGTTGTAGGAAACGGAGAGTGTGACTTTAACAGTAGTATGGAAATGAGTATTATCAGTAAAGCTGAGATAGAATTGATGAAAAATAATTAATTGAATATGTTAACACAGGCTGCTAAATATCTGCATAGTGAAATAGAGTTTAATCGGCTTAGGCCTTTTTGATAACAATGCGTATAACTAAGTATGTACATAAATAAAATATTATTTTTACAAAATTTTTAATACAAAAAATTTTCAAAGAATCCATATTGTTAAAAAACAAAATACACAAAAAATGTGCAAAGATTAAAGTCCATGTTGCATAAAAATATAATTATTTTTTTAACAATATGAACGTTAATCCTAGAACATATTTAGTATTAGTAAAAATTTTTATGGAAATTTTGTTTTTAGAGGCACTGAAAATCCCAATTATTTTTAAGAATACGGCAGTAAAGCTTTTATTTTATTTTGTGAAATGATTAAATTCCTGTTTATTTGAAACTTTTATAACGAGAGATTATGTCTTCAATAGTAATAAGTATTATGATTTTTTTTTGTAATGAAAATTAGTGTAAGAAGTAATTTTTATATTTGAAATTTCCCAGATTTTCTTGGAAATTGTTGAGAGCTTTAATGATCTTGCTTACGTAAGAAGTTAAGGTTAATACCTTAACTTCTTATGTAAGCAATATCATTAATAGCTCTTTTTAAGAATTTCCAAGAAAATCTGGGAAATTTGAAATATAAAAATTACTTCTTACACTAATTTTCAATTAAAAAGAAATCTATACATATGTATGTAAATCAAAAAATTTCAAAATAATTATGGCCATTCTTTTGCGTGTTTGTAAAAGCAAAATAATTTCGACAAAATGTTCTTCCTTTTTGTGTTGTTAATTTTGCACATGATGCAACCATAATACCTTTTCGTTATTATTTTCTACTCATCGAAATCAAAAACAAATTAGTTCTTTTGAAAAGCATTACGTTTTCAATCAACTTTTATGTTGAGACAAAACCAAACATACACACATTAAATAAACAAAAACACCAACAACAAATATGTATGTATGTAATTGGTAAGCGCCTCTGAGATGAAAGATCTTCAGACCATTAAAACAAACTGATTATATAAAAATTATAAAAGAGCATAATACTCCTAAACTTCAAAATAATTTTCTTAAACAAGGCAAAACATAATTATTTTGTGGTTTTTTCTTAACACGCCAGAACTCATGTGGGTAAATGATGAGTAAAAAAATAAGTGCTGCAATTGCACTTCAAGGATCGCAGAGGTTAAACAAGAAAACGAAAAACCAAAAATTTTTTAATTTCAAAAAATAAAATGTGACTAAAAAAGTATGTAGTTGAAAAAATTTTAATATTGCGACTTAAAAGGTTTCACGGAAGCCATTTAGGCAATGTTTAAGAATTAAAGCTTTATTTAAGCTTTCTAGTAGCTTAATATAAAATATAAAAATACATAATAGAACAATAATCATTGTACATTACATTTGGGAACTTAACAGAAAAAATGTATTGGGAGAAGAAATTATTACTTTTTTTTACCGTGAGAGCTTAAAGTTAATTTACTTGAAAAAAATTTTTATTTAAAAGTCTCGTGAGAGGCATTCTCTAGCAGTAAGTATTAAAGCTTTTTACAAAAACTTATAAGAAATAGTGCTTAATGTAAACTTCCCAAGAGCTTTCTATAACCAATTTAAAGGAAGCTAAAAAAGCTCTAGCAATGTATTCTTTGGTAATTACTATAAAAGCTTTTTACATAAACATATCAAAAATATTGCTAAATGTTCAACTTTCCAAAATCTTGCAATATATGCAATAGGTGTGTCTTACTACTTAACTTACAATTTTCTTAATACAAAAATACAAAATGGATAACGAAATATAAGATATTCCTTAAAAGACAAGCAAAAAAGGAGAAGCTTTGAAAAAAAACCCTTAAGAAGTAGCAAATCAGGCAAACAAATAATGATAAACATGAAAAAGTTTTGTAGCCAAACTTTGCCAAGCAACCAGTAGATTGAAAGCAAAAAAAAGAAAAGAGAAACAAAATGAAAAACATGATCATCATTATATTGATCGAATTTGCTACAAGTGTTGGTAGCCAATAAGTAATGGGTGTTTTTTATTGAGGTATAGAACTTTAAGTTGGCATCACTTTTTTAACTGGCGGCCATTTTGTCAGCTGTCAAGTGATTAATATTTAGTTTGGTTTGTCATTTCATCATGAACAGGTTGACAAAAGAACAACGCTTGCAAATCGTGCAAATTTATTTCGAAAATAATGGTTCAGTTCGCGAAGTTTACCGCAAGCTCCGTCCATTTTATGGTCAACATAATCGTCCATCAGAGCAATTAATTCGGTTAACCATGGATCGTTTTCGCACTACGTTTACTCTATGTGATAATACGCATCCGCAGAGACGTCGAACAGTGCGCACCGAAGAAACAATTGCCGCTGTAGAGCAAAGTGTTGAAGAGGACCCGAATGAATCGATTCGCCACCGTGCACAGCAATTGGAGCTTTGCCCATCAACTTTATGGAAGATTTTGAAGATTTTGAATGTGGATTAGTTGTGGTTACAACAAGACGGCGCTATATGCCACACAGCGCACGTCACAATCGATTTATTGAAGGAAACATTCGATGAGCGCATAATTTCGCGGAATGGACCTGTCAATTGGCCACCAAGATCGTGTGATTTGACACCATTGGATTATTTTCTTTGGGGATAATGAAGTCGCTCGTCTACGCCAACAAACCAGAAACGTTAGGGGACTTGGAAGCCAACATTCGTGGCGTTATTGCCAACATACGGCCCCATATGCTCGAAAAAGTGGTTGAAAATTGGACCTGTAGAATTGGCTTTATTCGAGCCAGCCGCGGCGGCCACATGCCCAAAATCATATTTAAACATTAATGGCATAAAATTATCCTTCCAATAAAGCCAAATTGATGGACATTAAAACGATTTTCTTGTGTTTTATTTCAATTCGAAGTTCTATACCTCTAAAAAAACACCCGTTAGTTGTGTTTGTGAATTGCATAAAATATATTCAATACTCTAAAGTAATACTCATCATAATGCCGACACAGACGCCATATTTTTTCTTCTTATTCTTATTTTTTTTTTTTTGTATTAAATCAAAATGACTCTTTGTATGAGAGTGACTGACAGCTCGTCATTGTCAGTAGGGACAAGTATAAATAATACAAAAAAAACAACATTATCTTTATTGAAAACCACATTACAGCTTAAACAAAAAAAGAAAATAAAAAAACCAACAAAAATTCTTCAAGAAGCCTCATAATTACACTGCGCAAGTAACAGGGAAAGCGACAAATGTAAAGGGAGTGAAATCAAGCAGTTCGGGAAAGTTAAGATAAAAATATTTTAATATAAAGTAAAAATTGCAATGGCAGGAGGTTCTTTAGCTAGACTTCGAAACTGCTGCAAAAACTAATTTCCTTAGGATAATTACTAGATCAAAATCGGTACACCCATTTGGTCTGTACTTGCACTCGTACACACAGCCATATGTATACACCCAGGCTGCCCAGAGAAGCGCCAGAGTGCCGAACATCAATCGGCTTTTTATACAAATGAATACACATACGCGAATATATTTCTCTCGTTTTTCTCTCGATGGGCAGCTCTGGTATACACAGACTCCAAACTTGTAACACCCATATTTTTTGATCGGGGGTTAAAAACCAAAAATGTTCGGAAGTTATTCAATTGAAAGAAATATCAAAAAACAATGTTTTCATACTTTTGGGAGCAACAAATAAGTATTTCTCTTCTCTAGAGAGATTTCAAAGGTGTGTACATTGGCACAGCTGTAAATTTTTTCCTGGGGGGGGGGGCATTATGACTGGCGATTTTCATGAATAATATGAAAATAAATAATTACATGTAATTTTTGATAATTCTAGGAAGTAAGGGGCAATAGCAATTCGTACGGGTGTGGGGGGGAGCAATGCACCCCCAGTATGGCCTTTCTACGCCTATGGGTGTGTAAATTTATTTTGAAGGTATATTGTTAAGTTTTTACCTTCGAAAAACGTTGTATTCACTCAACTTAGATATGAAAAGCATTTAAAACACACAATGTTAAATTAATTCACTGCTAAAATACCACGATGTTAACTTCGCAAATCTTAACAGAATACTCGACTTTTCGAAAATTCCTTACCTAAAATGAAACTCCCACATGGTTTACTTTGCAGAATATAAATGTAATATAAAAACAATGAAGAGGGAGGGGGGGAATTAGAAGACACTCATAATTATTTTTAACACTTTACAAAACTAAACATTTTTATAAATATTATCGTAGCGCTAGATTATATTAAGGCACTGAAAATGTTGCCAGGAATTATTTTAATATTTGTTCGTATTTTTAAAAAATTTTTTTCAAATTTACATTTAAATTCAAACATGAAGCTTAACCGTATTCAATTAACATGAAGTGTGTTATCCTTATTCCATATTTAAGATACAAAAAAATATAATATTATTTTTAAATATTTAAAAATATATATATTCAAATATATTTAAACAAAATTTTGTCCATAGTTATGTGAGTAAATCAGTCTAAAATCTACAATTAGAATACTTAAAGGTCCTATTTAAGTCCTATAAAAGCTTTCAAATGAAATAATAAATTTAAAATCATTGACTTACTTTGAACATGTGTTGTAACAAATAAGCTGTCATCTGAAATAAAAAATAAAGAGAGAAATTATTTAAAAAAATACAAGAACTGTTTATTAAATTTTTACAGCCTTGTTAAAAAAAAATTATTAAAGCTTTATAAAGGGGTTTGAAAACAAATTTTCATACAAAATGTTTCTTACTAAGCCTTTATAAAGCTTTAATAATTTTTATAAATAAGGCTGTTAATATCTAAAATTTTTTGTATAATCTCTTGAATCTAAAGTTCTTGCTAAAGTTTCTTTAAAAAATTTTTATTAAAAATGTTTATTTTCTACAAACGATAAAATCTTTGATTTAAAACGCCACCATAATAAAAAAATTCTAGTTAAAATGAAAAGAAATCACAACACTGTTGTGCCCTTCAAGTATTTACGTTTTTTATTCTTTCTTCTTTTCTTATTTATGGGGACGTTTACTTAAATTGTTTTTCGTTATACGCGTAAACTTAAAAAAAAAGAAATACATTCGATCATACTCATCATTTTTGAAATTGCTTTCAACACCAGTTGACTTAAAACACGATTTGTTGCTGTGCTGCAGGAAAACACGTATGTGTGTTCAATATTTTAGTATCTGCCGCTGATGTTCGGGCTGCATCGGTAACTTTCATACAATATTGTCTATATAGATTTTTTCATTAAGCTTAGGGTGAGCTTTTAAGGTTTGGGTTTTGGGTGTAGAGATTTTTTTTGTAAATTTTAAAGCACCTATTCATAAGAAACATGTATTTAAAAAATCCCTTATAAAAAAAGGATATGAATATTGTTTATGAATAAAGTAGAAAAAGCAAATGATACGTCTACTTAACACTAGAGGCGCTGCAAAGATGCTATAAAAATTAAAGAAAAATGCATGATGGCAGTGTTGTATAATCGAAAAAGTTAATTAAGCTTCTCTCTATCTATGTGTCACTTCTTTATCTGCGCTATCTTCTCTCCCCACTTCCATATAAATTAAGGGAAACAGTTATTTAAACCCAAGTGAGCCGGTAAAAGAGAAATCTCAGCAAACCTTGTCAAACCTAAACTTAGTTTTTAAAACCGTGTCAACGCAACCTAACAAATGATATAAAAGGGAGTTTTATATGTCCAAGGATAAGTTTTTGTGTTGTAAAGAGAAATTCGGCTATAGAGCTATTGAAGTTTTCATATTTGGGATAACAGCGTAAGTATTAGAGCGAATCTATTTCTTCCTTGCAAAGGTCTGGTGTGAATATTGCAGATGTTGTAAGTCTAGGATATATATATGTATGATCTATGTTGCAATACCATAAGAACAAATCTTATGAGATTAAAATTTCCAACACTAATTCATGTGCACAAAACACATCTACGAATTGCAAAGTGCAAATGCTTGCAACACTTAAACTCCCGAGCTGGTAAAGTTTAACAGCGGCAGCGCTGCCACACAAAACTACACCAGGCGCTAAAACTACACTCAGGGAAAAGCTGCAACTTAAAAATAAGAACGCGTGACATTAATTCAATAATCTTCAATGTAATAGAAAATTTATATTAAGATACTTAAAAATAAATCAAATTAATAAATTAATTGATTAATACTGTAAGTTAATATTTTTCGATACTGAAATAAAAAATTTCAACATGACTAGACTTTCGTTCATGTTTCTTATTCAATATCGTTTTTAGTGATTTTAAGCTGTTTTTTCTCTGGGTATAAATGCAACCAGTCTCTGTACAATATTATACAAAGTTATAGCATTTATAGTTAGTATGTAAGTTATAATACATTTGAAGCTGAAGGCCTTTGTAGCTATTGCTCTTGCCTTATATTATCTTATAATTTTAATTATAAGCTAATAAATAAATAAAAAAATATATAATTAAATAATTCAATATAGTTTTTATTGATTTTAAGCTGTTTTTTTCTCTGGGTGTACAACTGAGAATGTTTAAATAAAACTTCTAAACTTTATAATAAGATAAAGTTTGAATGGCAATTATATTAATTTACATAAATTTTAAGAAATTATGTAACACTGTGTCCAAGGATTTATCACACAAATATTTTGGCGGCTTAGTTGTCGTTCAAAAATTGACTACAGCCTAGCTTCTGTTGGCATCATTTATTTTTTATGGAAATCTATACTTGAAAAGCCAACTTTCATAACAAAAATTTTTAATGCTTACAAACTATATTTTAGCTTTCGTCTGGCTAGCTCAACATTTTATGCTGGAGTGCAGCGATTTTTTATATCGTGTTGTAAGCTTTGTTTTCAACTTGGCGCTTTTCGCAACAAGAAGTTAGCAACATTTTTATTTATTTTTTTCGATCGCCAATTTCCTTTCCTTCAATTCTATAACAATGAAATTGTAAAACTAACCAGGTGTCAGAAGGGCTTAACTTCAACTTTAAGAATAATAAAAACTGAGCCATTAGCAAGACCATACACTGAGTAAAAAATTAAGTTTCAACGTCAGCAACAAAAGAGGCCTTTAAAAGCTTACTAGCTTGTCCATTAGTCAGTCCAAAATTGTTATAGCTCTGCTATACGTTCAACAAGAGTTTAAGATTGAAAGAAAAATCCTATGTAGTGCGACATCGCGAACAAAATTTAACGAATTATTAACTAACGAAGTGCGTTTCGAAACAAAAGACTACTCTAAAGAATATTCATATACTTGTAGGGCTAGCAGCGCAAAAGTAGTATAACCCCAAACTATTATATTACTTAATTGCTAGATTTAATTGTTTAATTACTCTCTTACTTGGCTTTATTATATTCTATGTAAAAACAGAGTTTCAGCTCCATCTACTTGACTTTCTTTTTTTTTTTTAATGTACGCTAATGTTAAGAATGTATTTATCACTAAAAACAGCAACAAAAAAATGTGGGTTACACCACTTTTATGCTGATGGTCTCATATCGCTCCTTTATTGAAACTTAGACATAATTCAAAAAAGCTAGTTTTGCAGAAAATAAGTTTAAAATTCTCAATAAAACTTAAAACCAGCATTTGAAAACTCACCCTATGCATACTATAAAATATTTGTAGCGGTTATGAACAATATGCTTTTTTTTCTTCAATTTATTATTGAGGCTTTTATAGTACTTGTTGTTGTTGCTGTTCTTGTTGTTGTTGTTATTGTTGTTGCTAGGTTATAAAGAACAACGCCTTAAAGCCTTTTACTATATGATTAGTTTGAGTTGTGTTTTTTTTTTTTTTTTGGCCAAAGCTTTTCCTTCTTTTTGTATTCCCTTTGCTTCATTTTGGTTTTCATAATTTCGAAAATGTACCTGCGTTACAAGTTTTTAGTTTAATTTTTACTAAATTTTATTTTCATTTGATTGCTTGGCAATTTCTATAAGAGTATTTTCTTTTGTCTTTAGAGTCTTTTGGCTTTAAAGCTTTTTTTACATTTCCACTCTGCAGGATGGTTTTGTTTTGTAAACTTATTTTTTCTTAATTTAAAATTCGTTAATTTGCTGATACTTAAAAATGTTATCTGTTCAACTTGCGGAGTGGAGTGTATGTTGTTGTTGTTGTTGTTGCTTTTGTGTTGTTGTTCATATTGTTAATTTTTTGTTTCTTATCTTATGGTTTTTGGTAGTTTCAACATAATTTTGTGTTATTTATGGCATATTAAAATAAATTTAAATTAAATCTTCCATAAAATGGAAGGAACGAATTTTGAATTAATAAAAGTTACAGGTGCATTTCAAATAAAGTTGTGTTTGTTTTTTATTTTTTTGTTGGTTTGTCAGTAAGTAGGCTTATGCTAAGTTTATGTAGCCGAAGAGAGTTATGCATAACTATAAATTTTATTTATATAAATGAGTTAAAAGCATTTTGACTTTCAACATAATTTTACCATTGAAAAATTAAAAAAAAAATAAATGCATTAATATTTGGAGCATTATATTGTAACTACAATACAACGCTAAGCGTTGACAAATTTTATATGTGTTTTGTTGTTATAATTTAAATTTTTTTATTACACAATTTGTTTTACAAATTTAGGCCCTTAATCTTTAAAACGTTGCTTAAGTGAAAATAATTTAAAACTGAATTTAGTTTGTATGGCACTAGTGGCTGATTTGCAGGCTATGTCCAGCAAGGCTAATCATTTGAAAAGAAATCAAATATTTGCTCATATTAATGCAAAAAGTATTTTCTGACAATTGATATTAAAAATAATTAATTTAAAAATAGACTTTCGCTACTAAAGTTTTGCGTGAGATTAGTTACTTATATAATTTTTTCGAAAAGCTTTCTTTAGCAATAAAGTTTCTCCTAACTTCTTTCACTATTATTAATTATATTGCAAATTGAAAGAAAATATCGGAACGTTAATACAAAAAGGCTCTAACTTAATAATTTTTTTAAAATCGAGCCTTTAACATTTTTCGATATATTAAATGTTCTTCTATTGATATATGGAAAAAAATCGATTCTAAAAAAAGAATGACTTAGAACCTTTCAATATTATTATTATACTTCTTTAAAATCAGTTTTTGAAAAAAAAGCTTTTTTCAAAAGTTAATTATTTCAGAAGGTATTTTTTTAAAAGGTATTATTTCAAAAGGAACTTGTTTCAAAAAGTTCGTTTTCAAAAAGGTACTTTTCTTGAAAAATACGTTTTTGAAAATGTACTTTTTTTTAAAGGCACTTTTTAAAAGAAGTTATTTTTTCAAAAGCAACTTTAAAAAAGGTGCTTTTAAAAACGGTACTTATTTAAAAAGCACTTATTTAATATTTATATTTTCTTTCAAAAGGGTTACTTTTTCAAATAGGACTTTTTTCAAAATTTCTCCTTTTCAAAATGCAATATTTTCAAAACGTGATTTTTTCGATAGATATTTTTTAAAAAAGTAGTTTTTATAACGTGTTTTTTTAAATATTACTTTTTTCAACAGGTACTTTTTTAAAAGATACTTTTTACAAAATGTACTTTTTTTAAAAGATACTTTTTTTCAAAGAGCACATTTTTTCAAAAGCTTTTTTCCGAAAGTACTTTCTATCCTTAAAAGGTAATATTTCAAAAGGTACGTTTTTTAAAATGTACTTTAAAAAAACATTTTTTATAAATTTACTTTCCTCGAAAGGTACTTTTTTCCAAAGGTACTTTCTTCAAAAGGTACTTTTCCAAAAGGTGTTTTTTGAAGGTACTTTTTTTCAAAAGATACTTTTTTAAAAATTTACTTGTCTCAAAAGCAACTTTTTTCAAAAGATACTTTTTTAAAATGTACTTTTTTCAAAAGGTACTTTTTTCGAAAGGCACTTTATCCAAAATGTACTTTTGTTTAAATAGGTACTTTATTCAAAAGGTTTTTTTAAGTACTTTTTTCAAGAGGTACTTTCTTCAAAAGGTACCTTTTTAAAGAGGTCCTTTTTTCGAAAGGTAATGTTTTCCAACAGTACCTACTTTTTTCAAAAGTTAGTTTTTTCAATAGGTACTTCAAAAAAAGTACTTTTTCAAAAGGATCTTTTTAAAAAATCCCTTTTTAAAAAATGTACCTTTTTTAAAATGTACTTTTTCTAAAAGATACTTTTTTCACATAAGATACCTTTTTCAAAATAATTTTGTTTTAAGGGAACTTTTTTCAATACATACTTTTTTCAAAAGGTACTTTTTCAAAAGGTACTTTTTTAAAAGGTCCTTTATTAAAAGTTATTTTTTCAAAAGGTAATTTTTCAAAAAGTATAGGCTTAAAAGCTCTTTTTTTAAGTTACGTTTTTAAAAAAGCACTTTTTTGAAGAGGTACTTTTTCAAAAGGCATTTCTTTGGATGGGTTCTTTTTAAAAATTTACTTTTTTAAGTTTATTATTTCAAAGGGTATTTTATCAAAAGGAGCTTGTTTCAATAAGTATGTTTTGAAAAATTACGTTTTTTCAAAATTCAATAGCAATGATCATTGAGGACTCCTATTAGGACCCGTAGGTACCTCTTTTTCCTACTCAATATTTTATTGGATTCTTCTAGGTTAATCGTTCCGAGATCCTAAAATCATTTTTGCTGATACAAAAATAATTTGTTCCTTAGAAAACTGATTTTTGAGTTCCCTGAAATGGTGGCTAATCGGCGGCTTCACCAAAGCTTCTGCCATTGTCACAAGACAAGCTTTTATCAGATTTTATGAACTACAAAATGTTCTTCTTTTTGGGGGGTCTCTCATGTCATATAATGTATATATGTATACATATACATATTTATATAGAATTTCATTAGTTAGGCCTTCTTGGTTTTATAAAATTTGTGTGAAGTTCTTTCATAAACTATCTTAATAGTATATATTCAACAAAAACATTTATCTCTTGAGAAAATACTCTAACATCACTGTGCTGGTAATTGACTTGCTAATTAAACATTTCTGCTTTCCAATTACTTTTTGCAATTTTCTTGGACTCATTGGTATAGATTTCTTTTTAGGAAAAAAAAAGATAATACCGTTAGTAAAAACAAATCACATAAAAACACTAACTAAACCAATACTCATCCATTCCCACAAACTGTAATTTCTTATCGGGCGTAGAAAGAAAAAAATAAATTCAGTTTAAACATAAATTCTTATTTATACTCAAGTTATTATCAGCTGTTGCTCACAGAAAACCACTCTGTTGTAGTGGAGCGCGAGAGAGCAAAAAAAAAAAGTGGATAATTTAAAACCCTGCATATAGTTTAGCTTTTTTAAAAAAAAGTAGTTAACTAAAAATTAAAAACTTTAACGCATACAGACAGATGTTTAGTTATTAACTATAAGGCACGCATACGAGTTTAGAAAAAAAAACTCCTCCTTCTAAAGCTGATAACTATGAAACTTGACTGGGGAGTAGCGCACTAGGCAGAATTAAATAAAAAATTAAAAAAGAAATAAGCCTAAGCCTAAACAAAAACGCACAGCGGAAAGAGAGAACACCCAGTTATAAGAACTCAGATCTGAAAGTGGAAGCAGGCACATCACATTAGGGAACACAGTGCGGTAATAGAAGCAGAAGCAGAAGCAGAAGGAGAAGAGGAGGAATGAAATGCTCACGCATGTATTTATTTTTATAAAATAAACTGTAGTCAGGCTAAAAGTTGACAGCTTATGAGATTATTATGTCATGGTCAACAAAATTAACGATTAACTTTTTTATTTGGCCGGTTCGGTTCGGTTCGTTCGTTCCTTTTGCTCACTATTTAGAGCCAGTTTCATATTATTTTTTTTTATTTCACAGGATCTGGTGGAATGTTTTGTTTTCTTAGGACTCTTTTTTTTTTGTTTCTTTTAATTTATTTCTTCTCTTCGTTAGAATTCTTAAAAGTAATTATAATTTATTACCCAGATGTTGAAAACTAACAGTTAACTAATCGCTTAGAAATGTATTAGCAAAGAGGAAACAAATAAAAAAAAGTTAAAGTATCATTTACAAACTTGCTGTGGCCTCCCAGGAAAGTTTAAACAAAACTAATGAGCCATTTAAATGTGAAAACAAATAACATAAATGCATTAAAAGAAGGAAAAAGGTTGCAGAAAATGGAAGTGTTTTGCGCAAAAAAGGGAGTTTCTCTATTAGCCTGGCTCGTGACTGGCTCATAGTTTATGATGATGGTTCTCTGGCTGTGTTTTGTAATTTATTTCGGCTGGCTTATGCAAAAAGGAAATTTTAACTTAAGATTATCAGAGATCATATTTATGTATTTATATAGTTTTTAAAGTATATTTCATAATATCTTTTATGAATCTTTAGATTGTTTTTTACATTCCATAACGAGCTCTAACAGCTAAAATAACGTAACCCGCAAAAAACTTATTTTATTAATATTTTTTAAGAAAATTGCAACGAAATCTATTAATAATAATCTTATGCAAGTTATACACTAACTTTTTGTACAAATATGAAATTTTTTAAAAAATTGCGAAAAAGCTAATTTTTTTCTGCGGCTCCTTTTTCCTTTCTTGGTTGCCCTAATTCTTCAAGGACTCTAACAATTTTTGGATATCACTTACGCTATTTTAGATATTTGTATTTAATTTAACTATTTTTATTTTTGATTACATTTTTACCCGACAACGTTTTAGAGGCTGTAAAATAAGTCCGGAGCAAAAAGCAAATTTCTAAAGATATGTCAGTTACGTTATTTTTGCTCTTAGGGCTCAATATGTTAAGAGACTTTATTATTCTGTAAATTACCTAAAGATCTCTAAGCCGAAATTAATAATATAAAGAAAATTTTAATATCAACTAAAGATATTCTGCCGCATTAAAAAAAATAACTTGGCATTGAAGTGTACGTTAAAACAAAATTTATAAGAAAATTGAGACTAAAGAGCACTTGAAGTTAAAATTAATTTTTTTACATACGGCCCATTGTTTTTATATCACTAAAAATTTATTGATAAAAAAATCAATTAAATGATTGTTAAAAAAAATTAATAAGTTCAGTTTTTAGCCTAGGGTTAAAAGAAACAATCAAGAATTTAATTAAATCAAACTAACTTTTAATTAGAATAATATTTAATAAACAATTAATAAAATCAACTTAATACTTGTACTGCAAACAAAAATTTCATTAAATCAATTAAAATTTTAATGAAAAATATAATTTTTAGTTTTATTAATCAATTAATTGAAGCTATCAAAATTATTATAATTAATTGAGTAATTGAAGCTTTCAAAAAATGACATTAAATCAATTAAAATTTTAATTTAAAATATTAATTGGAGCACTCAAAAATTTTATTCAATCAGTAAAACTTTTCTTTAAAAATATAGTTTTTAATTATTTGAAAAACTCAAAATTTCATTGAATCAATTAAATTTTTGATTAAAAATATAATTTTTATTTCAATAAGTTAATAATAACTTATTGATATCAATTCAAATACTCTCTTAAACAAACTTGATTGAATCAGTTAAAAATTTAATTAAAGCAAAACAAATATTAATTAAATTTTTGTACATTAATTAATTACAACAATAAAAAGTTTTCATTAAATCAATTAATCTTTTAATTCCAAATATAATTGTTAATATTATTATAAAAATTATAAACATCATATAGACATTATATTTGCTTCAACTAATTGCAGCAATTACAAATTTAATTAAAATAATCAATTAATTAAAACAATCACAAATTTTCGTTTAATGAGTTAAACATTTAATTTAAAATCTAACTATCAATAATATAAAAACTCATTAATAATATCATTTGAATATTTATTGCTGCAATTAATTGAATTGATCAAAAATTGTATTGAAGCTATTAAACAATTACTTGATTTAATTAAGTTATTAATCTTAGCAATTAAATTTTTATTGAAACTACTAACTAATAAATATGCCTTTCTGTAAAAAATATCTAGTCCATCCTCTAGAAAGTGTTGGAAATACCCAACTAACGTAGAGCAATGACTAGACATGTGAATTAAGGACATTCGATTATAGTGACTTTTTTGGTCATCTCGCGCCACTTAACAGAGTAATATATGTATGTTCCTCCAAGGTATTCAAATAGTATAATTTAAGGTGACTCGAAGAAAAAATATTTTCTACAATAAACACCAAAAATTAGTTGAAAATATAATTGATTCAATTAAACTTTTGCTTAAAAATTTTATTTAATGAAGAGTTTAATTGACTTAATAAAATTTTTAATTAATTTTTGGCTTTTTTTAATTAAACATGTTTATTGCAGGAAAAGTTTTTTTTTCTGTGCATGTAGTAAATCAACATTAGTAGAAGACTATCGTAGATAAATTATATTTTATACAAAGATGCTTGATATGCATTAAAAATATGTAATTTTTAAATATTTGTTGTGTGGACATGACTCGGAGCTGACGTCAAAAACTATCGGTGGGTCACAATTATAAATTTGTAGAATGCTTTTATTTGATTTTTTTTAAGCCTGATTGCTATTTATAATTTAAAACAGATTAACATTTGCTTTTAAAAATACTCGTATTATGCGAAACTGACAAAGAAAGCTTAATAAAACGGTCAGATCCCCATTCAATCTGTAAATCCATTTAAGAAGTAAACACTTGTTGCCTATTAAAAATTTGAACCAAAATGAAACCAACATCATTAAATCACATGAACATATTTAATCTCTTAGAAAAAAAATATATATACTATATACATACATACATATATACGTTTAGACAACATTGTATTGTTATTTATTTTGAAAATTCCCGTCAAAGTTGCTATTAAAAAAAAGAAATACAACCAAAAGCATATTGCGTTAGTAACAAGCTAGAAAAGCATTTAAGTGTATAAAAATAAAAGAAACTCTAAACTATTATTTACTTGGAACAAAACTAAAAGTTAAAGACCAACTAGTTAGTTATACGTACATACTCATGTCCCTGTTGTATTTGCCTAAACTTAGCAATCGTTAGTACGAGTATTTTAAATTGTTGTTAAAAAACAATTGTACCAAATGTTTGCAATCACTACCAATTTTGGGCTGTTTGTTTGGTTGTTTAGTTGATTTCAGTTTGCAGGTTTATTCATCTTGCATCTTCCACTCACTTGTTGGCTAACAAAGTCAACAGTTTACATAGTTTTTCTATCTTGCAGCCAGAGAACTGCCAGGGAAATTTGTTGAATGCCATGCGTCGTGGTAAAGTGCCAAAACTAAAAGATCTTCGTTCGTACTGTGTACCAATGTTCTGAGCCCAATATTCGTAGTTAAAAATAAAATACATTGTCATTGGGAAAAAGAATGCGTTTTTGTAGCCAACAGGTAATTAAATGTTACTTTTTGGCTTTATTTATGGTATTTAAAATGCAAATAAGGTAATATTGTTGCTGGCCAAGGCAGATATTGTTGGGAAATATTTTTCTTTCGAGCTTATGTTTGAGTTTGCTGTTTCCATTAATATATTTACATGTGGCAGAAAGTTGTGAAAAAAGTATTAACATCTAGGAATGTCTTATTATGTCTTAAATAGAAATATTTTCATTTCAAATATTTTAAAAAAAATTAAAGAAAATAGTTTTCTTTTTAATTAAACATTTTGTGCTATAAGCTTAAGCGACATTATTTTCCTACTTAATTTTTAGACGAAAAGAGATCACTTATCGCCAAAAAATTTATTTTCGAAAAAATATCTCTTTACCCGACTGTGCAATTTAAAGAAGGGTATTGCGTTTATCAGTCTATGTACTCGTAGGTATGTGTGTGTATATATGTATGTATGTGTGTTCCTTTGCGGCACTATATAAACCGAACGCGTGGATCATTTTGATGATTCCTACGTCAATCGATCTGTCTTAATCCTGGGAGTGTCACTAAAGATATGTCAGTTGTCAAAATTCAATATGACGGCCAACAGACGCCATTTTGTAAGCACGAAAAAATAAAAAATCGGCGAAATACATATATCAAAATGAGTATCAATCGAAATGTATTTTGAAATCATCTTTAGGTTTCTCTTATGATTTTTCATTTGGAATGACCATTTAGGATATTTAACGCATCAAAGTTGGTCGCAGTCGGGTTTTCTGATTTTGTTTTATAAATACTTGTTAAGAAATGTTTTGAAAAAAGGTAAAAAAAGTTCGAATTTTCCGAAAAAAATATTTCAAAGTAACTTTTGAAAAAAAGTACTAACTTTTGATAAATTACCTTTGAAAAACGTACCTTTTTAAGGAGTAGCATTCGAAAAGAACCTTTTCACAGAATTACCTTAAACAAATACCGTTTGGAAAAAGTACCTTTATGGAACAAGTATTTTTTGAAAAAAAGTACCTTTTGGACAAAGTAGTTTTTGGAAAAAGTACCTTTTGGAAAAAGTAGTTTTTGGAAAAAGTTC
Organism: Tachina lurida; assembly: GCA_944452675.1. Taxonomy (NCBI): domain Eukaryota; kingdom Metazoa; phylum Arthropoda; class Insecta; order Diptera; family Tachinidae; genus Tachina; species Tachina lurida. Next base: position 163,284,026 of record OX101753.1, on the reverse strand, counting down.
CTTTTGGAAAAAGTAGTTTTAGGAAAAAGTACCATTTGGAAAAAGTACCATTTGGAAAAAGTACTTTTTGGACAAAAACCCATTGGGAAAATGTACCTTTTGGAAAAAGTATTTTTTGAAAAAATTACTTTTTGGAAAAAGCACTTTTTGGAAAAAGTATCTTTTAAAAAAGTACCTTTGGGAAATAGTCATTTCTGAAAAAAGTATGTTTTGAAAAATGTAAGTGTTAGGAAAAGTAGCTTTTGAAAAAAGTACCTTTTTGAAAAACTTCCTTTAGAAAATAGTACCTTTTGGAAAAAATACTTTTGAACAGAGCACCTTTTGAAAAAAGTATATTTTGAAAAAAGTACCTTTTGGAAATAGTCACTTTTGAAAAAAGTATGTTTTGAAACAAGTATATGTTAGGAAAAAGTAGCTTTTGAAAAAATACCTTTTTGAAAAACTACCTTTAGAAAATATTACCTTTTGGAAAAAAAAATTTTCAAAAGAGCACCTTTTGGAAAAGGTACCTTTCGGAAAAAGTTCCTTTTGAAAAAAGTACCTTTTGAAAAAAGCACCTGTTGTTAAAATATATCTTGAGAAAAACTCCTTTTGAAAAATGAACTTAAGTAAAATGTATTCTGAAAAATATCATTGCAAAAATTAATCGACTTAAAAGTTTTCATCACTAAATATTCTAAATTAATTCATAAATTAAAACGTAAATTAAATTTAAGAATGTTTGGCTGGCTATATCCTTATGCTAAATGCACATCTAGTATTTCTGGTGTTGTCATTTTGTAGTGCCATTTTTAAAGTTCACATTATATTTTTTATATGGAAAGCAATAATGTAAGACAACGAAAAATATCGGAAAAGACAAACGCTACCACTAGGACACACTATTGCGATGTCACAAGACGCCATAGTGTGCACTCGGCTTTAGAAAATGTCTCAAATATTTTACAACTAAGTTTTTTTCCTAAAGATGTGTATGTCAATACATTTTCACCTTTTGTCAGCCTCAAAATTAATTTGCAAGCATATGCGTTATTTGTTAGTTCATTTTTCTGGTCATTAATTAGCATTTGATCTTTAGAGAAATATTTTTTACGTTCATGAAAGCATTTTAATGTACTTTTTTCTTTTCAGTGATGAAAAAAAACTTTAGCATTTGTTCATTATTGAGCAATATTTTAATTGCTTTAATTAAACTTACAGCAGCATATGAAAAAACTAAAATAAGGAAAAGTTGTTTATATGCCAAGGCATAGTGGAACAATTTAAAAATAACTACTCATCACTTTTATTATCATCCCCCACACAAACCAATTTCTTAACAGTTCAATGATTCGTCTTAAAAATTAGAAGATTTGACCAAAATTTATAGTTGGATATTTCGTCACATGTTAGCCTAAACTGTGCGGATTTAAAAAATTATATGCAAGTACATACCTACATACACATAAATAATAAAAAAACAAATATTCAAATTATTCGTACCAGTATTCACTATTATGAACTCAATTATGCAAGAAAAGTCAAACCGCACAAAGAAACCCAAACCGAATGTGAAACAAATTTGCCACAAAACAGTATAATGACAGGTGCTTTTTGTTTGGCAACACTCTGGCATCAATTGAACATATAAAAATTATTTGTTTAAGTATCAAAAAACCATAAAACTAATTCTACAGCACAATTTTTAAGGCAGGCAGACAGCCACGCAGGCAGGCAAGGCAGGCAGCTGTAAATGAAAACCTCCAACACCAAAAGCACTATTTGGCTTAAAGTAGTGAAATTAAAACGCCAGACACATACAAGTTATTCGCCTTCATATGTTTTTTCTTTTTCATCGATCAGATAATAATTGTTTTAAGTTACATTTGCTTGTTCATACATAATTTACTCTAACAGCAAAATATCTGTAATTGTTTGAAAATGCCATAAGTTTCTGTTTGAATGTGAATTTTATTCCAAATTTTAAGCCAGCAAATAGCAAAAGTATGGGTTACAACAAACGTTCGTTGCTTATTATATTAGCAGTAAATTTTGCAAATGTTTCAGCCTGGCAGGAGACTTTTATTTTCAAATCTCATGATACTGGTCTAAAGACTCTTCAACACTTTTTCTTTTAACATATTTGATGTTGTAGTTTTTTTTCTTTTGGTTTTTTTTGCTAAACATTCTCAAACACATGCCGTTGGATAATGATGATGGGAAATTATATGTTACGAAAAATTAGAGAAAAAAAAAACTTAAATGAATTTAAGCAACACACCACACACATAATTTGTCAGCAGGAAATTATAAAGAAGTAAATGTTGGCATAATTGTGTTGAAATAAAACGAAAGAAAAATAATTATTCATGTTTTCCTTAGAATGGCTTAGTGGTAGTTTTCCTATCGATTTTAAATTTTTTGTTGTAAAATTTAAATTATTACCCGGTCAATATCGTACCACAGAAGATTATTAGTTTTTAAAACATGTCATTAGGCTACTGTTTCACATCTAGGCTTAATATTAAGTTAACCTTGAAACCAGCTTCGTGCAAGGTATATGCTTAATGTGGGAGCTTTTATAAACGAGCTTTGTGCCTTCACACCAAGGAGAGCATAGTAGCCAATCAGATCTCGGCGACAACAATATTTATTTGCTGCAGACTTTGCGAAGAAACGAAAACAAACTGTCAGAGCTTTCAAAGCTTTTTACCTCAAAAGCAAATGTCAGAGTGTGTGTGCTTGCTCGAGGCTGATTTATACTCAATTGGATATTGTAAGGAAATTAACTTCACTATAGTCTAGACTCTAGAGCAGCTACGTCCAAGCATACATACTCTTATATTTGTATTTGCGATACACAGCTTTGAAAGCTATTTCATTGCAAAGTAAGAGTAAGCATTGTTGTACCAAAGATCTGATTGGTTGTTATGCTCTCGTCAATTGCAAAAGTTTGCACAGTGGTAAAAAATGTCTTCAATTTCTTAAAATTGAACCTGCTGGCTTTCTACAAAGTGATGGCAACTAATATCAGAAGATACAGTGCATAATAGTAAATTTCCATTTTTTCATTTCGTCAACATATTTCAAATCGTTTGTATATTACTAAATCGTGCAATTTTTTAATAGATACCCAGGTACCATTTAATTGAATTATTATTTGTATTACTTTTATTTAAAGTAGAAATGTTAATTTAACCTTATTCGGTAATGAATTTGCTTCATATGCGTTTTCTGTTAATCTAACATGATTTACAACAGCTACGTCCAAACACACATACACTGATATTTGCATTTGAGGTAAACAGCTTTGAAAGCTCTTAAATTTGTTCTTGTTTCTTTGCAAAGTAAGAGCAAGCATTGTTGTCTGGTGTGTTGTTGTTGTAGCTGTTGTACTCTCGTCGGTGTGAAAGCACAAAAGCTCTTCTGTAAAAGTTTGCACATTGTGCATATGGATTGGACTTAGCTGATTTACAGTAATCTTTAAAGAAAATGTTTCACTTTTAAATATTTGTATTTCATGTTAATTTAACATTGCAATGCTATTAAATCAAAATGAAAAATTATGTTGAATCAAAATTAATTCAAGTTTGAACAACATAAATTCGGTCTGAAATAACACGAAGAACCAACCATGTTGAATCAAAGTTATTTCAAGTTGGAACAGCTTAAATTTAATTTCATGTAACACAGAAACACCAACACACTCAAACAACATATTCCATCTTATCATGTTTGGCGTATTTCGACTACAACTACACAGCAAAATTTTTTCTTTAATGTCGTAATCTAAATCAATTTACGACAACCACAATAAAGCACATTATTTCCGGTAAATTTAATATGATTTCAAATCAAACTTTTTGCATGGTGATTTTACATTGGTATTTCTTTAAGTGTGTAAGTTCCACTTTCCAACTTAAAAGGGAAGTCATTAAATTAATCGTTTATTAAAATTTCTAAAACCATAAAACCCTGTCATTTTTAATTTCCTTGCTTATTGTTTTCATTTCATTTCTAATTCTTACAGCTACCATTACGATTTTGCCAGCACTTGCCCTAGTCAACAAAATAAAAATTACTATTTTAGTTTTTTAATGCTAAAATATTCCCAAGTGGTTGGGTGATCTCTTAAACTAACACCTGTATACTGCAATAAATAAAATACTATTTCCATGCCATTTTTTATAATTTCTTCACGCAAATTATGTGCCCCTCTTACCCTACCTGCATAGATTTCACTAAAAATGCAAAATAATTATAATTGTTTACAGTAAAAACATTTTGAGTCTGCTGTTTGAATATCAGAGATATAAATCTACATGCAGCCAAAGTCAACATTGTGTTTCATATAAAATGGTGTTCGAACAAATGCAAGAATTCAGAAGAGATGTGATTTGCAACAAAATATGAGAACATCTCCACCTTGATATTGTTTGTATGAAACTCTTCGTTGCATGTTGCTCCTGCAGTTTATTAGTAAATAAAGCAACAATGTTCTGCAGCAAAAACAATTAAATTTATTATTTTTATTTTCATTTGGCATTTCTTTATTTGTTTCTTTGCTTCCTTTTTAAGCAATCTTATCAAGCAGTTGAGTTGCTCAATATATACAGCACACAGCAATCCATTATTAATATGTATTTTCTTTTCATCTAATGCTTAGAACATTTCTAATACATTCTATGCCATAATATAACTTTATAACTTTTCGGAGCTTCAACGGAGCTTTCATAGTGGGCAAATAAATCAACTACAGTTTGTAATGGCCACATTTTACTAAATTAATACACATACAAAATGAAAATGCTTATAAATGTCTTAAGAGTATGATATTTTTCTTCTTTAAGATGTTAATACGTCTAAGTTTCTGCTAATTTTTGTTCGTTAAAAACCATATCCTCAATAGTTTTTATATTATTGTGGCATTAAAGTTTTTTTTTTTTTTTTGCAAAATTAAATCTTTAAGGTATCACAACATGGTCCCAACATACAAACTTAAGCTTATGCATCTAAAAACTAAAGTTGTTTTTTTATGATTTAGAAGCCAGGTTTATAAAGGCCTGTTGTAGCGTGTACCAGTTGTAGTAAACTTTTTTTTAATATTTGTCTATCTTCATTTGTTTAATGTTCCCAAAGCGCTCTCGCTCTACTCTAAAGCCTGTGCTGTCTAGTGTCTAGTGGTTGTTGTCGCTGGTTGCATTAGTTGTGCTATTGCTGTAACAAATGATTGCTAATATAAAATAAGCGGTAGTTTTATGATGCTAAATTTAATTGTTAATAGCCAATACATGCGCGCCAACATTGGGTAACTTGCTATGATATACCCCTCTGCGACACTCATAATAAAGCAACATTCTTATACATATCTACATACAGACATATTTTGCATTTTTTTTTTAATATTTTTTAAACATCTATATACATACGAGTATCACTATAAATAAAAAAATTTTGAAATATCTCAAGTTTTGTTCATTAGTTTGACATGTCTATTTGTATTTACCAGCCGTGTGTTTGTTCGTGTGCTTTTAAATGGATTTTTAAAGATTGTGTGAATTTTTTTTTTCGTTTAGTCAATTTAACGATGTCTAAAAAACTTAACAAGATTTTATTATGTTGGTCTATAAAGATGTTATTATTAAACATTGCATTAAACAAATAAAATTTTTAGATGTGATAATTTAAAACTTTAAAAAAAAATATCGCGTTTGTAGCTTAAGTCTTTTGTTTTGTAGGCAGCAAAAGTGGTTTGATTTTGTCAACAACTGTTATCGATAACACACATCTTCTTAATAAAAAATTTGGTTAACAATAACACATTTTATAGAAATATTTTGTAAGCGCTAAATTTTTTATTATTATTATCGATAACACAATAGTTAAAGAATAACTTTGGTATCGATAACTTTTTTACTAAAAAATTTTTTTTTTGTTATCCATAACAAATTTTTGATAGCAAAATTTTTTTACTCATAAGAAAGTTTTTATAGAAAAATTTTGTTATCCATAACAAATTTTTTGTAGCAAAATTTTATTATCCATAACAAATTTTTTATAGAAAAATTTTGTTATCCATAACAAAGTTTTTGTAGAAAAATTTTGTTATCCATAACAAATTTTTTATAGAAAAATTTTTTTATCCATAACAAATTTTTTATAGAAAAATTTTTTTATCCATAACAAATTTTTTATAGAAAAATTTTTTTATCCATAACAAATTTTTTATAGAAAAATTTTGTTATCCATAACAAATTTTTTATAGAAAAAGATTGTTATCCATAACAATTTTCTATAGCATAATTTTGTTATCCGTAACAAATTTTTTATAGAAAAATTCTGTTATCCATAACGAAGTTTTTATAGAAAAATTCTGTTATCCATAACGAAGTTTTTATAGAAAAATTTTGTTATCCATAACAAAATTTTTATAGATAAATATTGTTATCCATAACAAAATTTTTATAGAAAAATATTGTTATCCATAACAAATTTTTTGTAGGAACATTTTGTTATCCATAACAAATTTTTTATAGCAAAATTTTATTATCCATAACAAATTTTTTATAGAAAAATTCTGTTATCCATAACAAATTTTTTATAGAAAAATTTTGTTATCCACAAAAAATTATTTTATAGAAAAATTTTGTTACCCATAACAAATTTTTTATAGAAAAATTTTGTTATGCACAGCAAATTATTTTATAGAAAAAATATTTTTATAGAAAAATTTTGTTATTTATAACAAATTGTTTTAGAGAAAAAAAACTTTTTTATATAAAAATTTTGTTATTCATAACAATTTTTTTTATAGAAAAATTTAAATTTAATTTAAATTTAAAACAGATTTTCATACAAACTTTTTCTTATTAAGCCTTCATAAAGCCTTCATTATTTTTATTCATAAGATTGTTAAGTTTTAACAGCCTTATTTATAGAACTTATTAAGTTTTTATAAAGGCTTTTTAAAGCAAAATATTTCTTTATAAAGCCTTTATAATTTTTATAAATAAGGCTGTAAGAATTTATTTAAAAAAAAAATTGTGGATAATTTTTAGGAAACTAATTAAAAATTATTGCTTTTATAATTATCATTTGAAGCTGAGAACTATATATTGCTAACAAACTATTCTCTTTGAAGCAATCGAGGACCTCATGTGTTTATAAGCGGTGACTCCATTTGCTATTTTTTTCTGATTTTTTGTTTCTGGCTCTTATAGCAAATTTGCGTTCATAAAAAACATGTTTAATTTAATTTTTTATGTTTGAAATTGTTATGCATAAAAACAGAAATCCCATAAATTTCAATATCCAATAATCAAACACTGACCACAAATTGCCAATTTACTATCGGTTAATAAGATCACCTTCGACAACTTCATCATCAGCATAATCATCACCATCATCATCATTCTTAACATCATTATTATTAATGCCATCATCTTCTTCATCAGCACCATCATCCTCATAACTATTATTGTTATTACGTCTGTGGTACTTAAAGAAACTCAAAATGCCAATGAAACGTAAGAAATCTTAAAGCAACTGTTCGTTAAACTAAATGCACGAGCACACAAACAGTGTTTTGAGACCTTAAGGAAAAGGTCTGATGTTTGAGCTATAAAAAGCCAATCGAATTTTTGCACCTTATTACCAACGTGATGAGATTTGCAATTTTTTTTCCTTTTGCCTTTTTAGTTTTTTGTTTTTTTTTATGGAAAACTTATGGCATTTCACAGATCCAAATGGTCAGACAGACAAACTAATATTTGCTGTTTGGTGCTTAACATTGCTTTTTCATTATTTGCAGCAATTGAAAGGTATAAAAACAAAACCGTAGGAGCGCTGAAGGAAACAAACAAAAAGGAAACAAAAAGTTGCGAAAAGAAACGGCAGCAGCTTTAACAAGTTCACACCACAATTTCCTGGCACGTACTTAGCGAGAAATAATAAAGTCGGCAAATATTGTTATTTGCTTATGAACTTATTTCTATAATAAATATAAAAATAAAACAAAATTAAGCAACAAAAAGACGTTGCAGAAATAATTGCAATCTAAAAAATGGATTAAAACATTTTTTTTTTTCATACAAAAAATAAATAATTGATAAATAATACAGGGGTCATCGTTAAAAAAAAAGTATATGAGGAAATGCATTTTTAAATTTTTTGGCATAAATATTACTCTGGAAATATATTGCAATTGTTGATCAGTTAAAAATTATTTAGCTGCAATATAAAAATATATATTATCAAAAGCTGCTGCTACTTGTCCATGGGTTACTTGGCTGAAAAATATTTATATAACCTGTCAAGTATTTACGTGTAACAAACTTTTTAATAGTTTAAGACATCAACAAAAAGCTATAAATATTTAAATATCAGCAATTCGATGCACAAAAAATTAACTGCCTTATTTTACACACATGAAGTAGAGAAAAAAAAACAAACACTTTATTAAATAAATTATTAAAAGACATAAAACAAAACTAAAACTTACAATAGCGTCGGCCGAATACAATCAGTGATTCGAAAACAAGTTTTGAAAGCAACTGGTTCTCAATTCGATAAAGCTTAAAGTGTTTTGTGCTTTTTGTTTGTTTCTACTAGTGAAGACAATATAGGCTTACCCCCTAAAAAGACCTCTAAAATTGTTGTTAATAATTCGGAAAGCATTTATCGAATAATTTATTAGTATTGCTTAAAAACTTTATTCAGACTATCAAAATTCTTTAAAATTGAAAAAATTTCGGAAAGCGCTTCTTTTGGGCGCTTCTCTGCCAGCCTTAACAAAAGCCAACCATAAAGCTTGGCACAATTGTAGCGTATCAAGTCCCCAAACATAAAACCACTTGAACTCTATGCCATTCTGGCCACCAGCCAACTCTACGCGGCCATGCAGGCAAGCCGACTTTTTTTTAATTCTGGCAAAAACTAGATCATGTGCAGTGTATACAAGTAATCGTTATAGATAAATATGAATTTGTTTATTTTGCCTTTTTTTAAATTGTTAAAAATGAATACTACAAACACGCTCAAAATAAGTTCTATTAATTTTTTAAAAAGCTTCAGTGTAGTACAGTTCGCTATACCAGAGTTTCACTCGATTTTAGGTTTGAGTTGAAAATTTATTTTTTTATGTTTGTTTTTTCCTTATCGCTGGTATTGACCATGTCGGTTAAATCAATATTTAAAATCGCATAAATTTTCAAACAACCAATACATTTGCTAAATGTTTAAAATAGTATACGCTGGTATTTATTTGTTTGAAGAAAATAAAAACAAAAATTTACAAAAATTAAAGCAAAAACAAACAAATTCAAACAAAACGAAAAACATTAAAAGGAAACCTTACAAAATAAATATGAACGTACGTTTAAATTTTGTCATGTTTAAATGAACTGGCAAAGAAAAAAACCCAGATTAAAACAGTTGTCTGAGTCACTAAGTTAGTGTTGCACTTAAAAAAAATTTCGGTGTTTCTCAGAGAAATAATTTTTTTTTACAAAAAAAAACATCAAATAACTGAGAATTATTAAAAAAAATTCCACATAAAATGTTAAAATTTTCCCCATGAATACCTTGAAATTGCTTCGGAAAGTTTAAAATCATTGTTAAGCCACCGACTTAAAATCACCCTCCTTAATGGGTTAAGAACTTAAACTCAATATTTTGACGCAAATAAAACATGCACAAGCAAGTATGCAATTAGACTTTATATATTGATAATTTATAAAAATAGAAAATTGGCGGTTAGTCTCACTTCCATCTCAATGTATTTAAGTCATATTTTTGGGATGATCTGCGTACGGAAGGGTGTGTATGTTTTTTTGCGTGCTTGTAATTCTGTGGTTTCCCTAAAAAACAACGTATATTATATACAGTGGAATCTCCCTTAACGGATACTTCCTATAGGCGGACACCCCCTTAGACGGACGCTTTTGACAGGTCCCGGCAGCGCTCCATTTAAACGTTTAGTTTTCTCTTGACCGGACAGTCCCCTTGTACGCACACATTTCAATGGTCTCTTCAGTGTCCGCTCAAGAGAGATTCCACTGTATTTCTCATTTCGAGTTAATGATATCATGATAATGATATTTTTAGAAAGTTTTAGGGCATTTTTGAATAATATGTAGGCCTGTTTTCTGAAATAAAATTAAAAAAGAACTGATTTTAACTCTAATGAAAAAATTAGAATTTTGGACATATGCTGTTATCAATGAAAACCACAGAATTATTTGTGTTAGCGAGTTTATATCTTCGTGGTTGAGTGTGTGTCTGCGTATCAGAAAATTACAAAGGTATCGTTTTAAGAACTCGTTGAGTATAAGCCATCAAAAAACTATGAATCCGTACATGTAAAAATAAACAACACACGCTCATATGCAAATATAAGTCTTTATTTTAAGACGCATACGTATAACTATAAACACCCAACAACTGTGTTTATACACATTTTTTAAACTACGCATTACAAATGACTATAACTAAAATGTATAGATTGTATATGAGCTACAATCACCCGCATGAGTATAAGAATACTCTGAGTACTAATCGGCTACACATGAGTATATACAGGGCTATTTTATTTACAATTCTATATAGTACGTTTTGAAACAGCCAAACATAGTTTTCATTCCATTTTATATATGCAAATGTATTGCATTCGAAGGCGAGTGATGAATAAATATCCCGAGTATCATGAGTATATTTTTTTTCTCCAACTAAATAAGCCCTTTACAAAGCTTTAATCATTTTTATAAATAAGGCTGTTAATATATAATTGGAATGCATTTTTATATTATATGTTTTTTTAAATTTTTTGGAATTTTTGTAACTTCTTTAAACTTTAACTTTTGCTAGTTTCTCTCAGTGTATTTATCATAAGAAAAAATTTGCTTTTAAGATTATAGGAGAATATGTTTGTTTTTTCTTTCGACTTTTTTATCGTTGATATGGTTTTAAAAAATTACTGTTATTATTATGGCAAGGCACAGCTCTATTTAATTTATAAATGGAAGCAAATATATCTAGTGTATGTACATATATCATAGGGAAGGAGTCCTTTGCGAAATAACAGGTTATCTCAGTTTTGGTTTCTACATTCACAAGTCAAAAAATTTAAAAAAGAGATATACATACTCATATAATACCCAGTGGTTTATAAGTTTTGTCATATATTAATAAATTTTCCCTGGAAATCATCGCCGATAACAAATTTGGATTTTTTTTTCATCTAATTTCTAAAAATCGATTAAAAATATGTTTAGTCCTGTATAAGTGCGGTGAAAAAATATTTTTTTTCAGAATTGAAAAGAAGTAAAAATAGGAAACTTTTGCTAATACATTTCTTTTGCAATTAGTTGAAAGGAAAACAAAATAGGCAACGCATAATCTGTTGAGAGTTTGTGTAAAACATCTACGTCCAAACACACATACACTGATATTTGCATTTGTGGTAAACAGCTTTGAAAGCTCTTAAATTTGTTCTTGTTTCTTTGCAAAATAAGAGCAAGCTTTGTTGTCTGTTGCGCTCTTATTGTGGCTGTTGTATTCTCGTCGGCGTGAAAGCACAAAAGCTCGTTTGTAAAAGTTTGCACATTGTGCATATGGGTTGGACGTAGCTGGTCTAAAATCATTGAGCTTCTGTTAGCTGTTTTACATTCTCGTTGAAGTCTACTCTTTTTAATATTTATATTTAAAGTATTGAAGTGTCCATTTTAAATTAAATTGATTTCTTATTACTTCTGTAGCTCAACTGCTTTTAGTTTATTAAATACATTTAGTTGTTTCGCTAATTTTTGTTGGTAGTTAATATTTCTTAATACCTCTGGCTTATTAAAGATATTTAGTTATTTCCTTGATTTTGTTATTAAATTATATATTTTTTTTATTTGATATACATTATTTCATATAAAAAGAACAGAAATTAAATATTAATATTGCGCAAAGAAACAAATAATAGACATACACAGACAGACGGATGGACGGACGGATAAGCCGCCATTACAGAACTGCACTGCAACTTAATGAAACTTAATAAAGCAAAAATTTTGGCATATTAGTTTTAAAACTTTTTTAAAGCTTTTTTTGCTATCAGCACTCCTTTAGAGAATTTTTTTTGGTGCGGAGATTAAAAGTTTTTCAAATTTAAGTGTGCGAAAACATTTTTTTCAATAGGCGAAAAAATAACAACAGCCCCAACACACTCGTACTCGAAATAACATTCATATTCGTATGTGAGCTAAAATATTTATTTTATTTTTCGATTTACTTTACTTTTAGACAAAAGTCTGTCTGGCTTATTTTTTTTTTTTTTGCATCTTGTAACTACTGCCTGCCGCAAAGTAATTTTTGTTGTTTTTGCTGTGGTGTTCGCTTTTTAGTCATTTATTTGAAGTGTGTTTTAATGTTAATGTGGTTCCATTTGATTACGTTTAGAATTTTAATTTATTTTTTGTTGTTAGTTGTCCAGACATGTTTGTTTTACATTACATTTTGTTTTTTTTTTGTTTGTGTGAGTTTTCTATAACGACTAAATTTTATTTATTTAAAAGGAATTTTTATTTAATTAATGGTAAAGGATTTTTAGTATTTTATGCTCGGAATATAAAAATAGAAAATGTAAGTTGTTTATGCAGAAAAAATTCTTGGCGAAAAAAAATTATACTCAAAAAATTAATAAAGTAAAATTTTAGAATATTCATAATAAGGCTGATTGAAAAATGAAAATACAACACGGGTCTTTACACCAACAAGCTTTAGATGAATAGTGAAAATTTGGAACCACACTGGAAGCGCTAACTTGAGCATCTCTTAAACATCTGGTTGAACAATTTAAGACCCCAGAAATTTAATGCCGCCGGTTTTATCAGACATCCCCTAAACACCTGATACTTTAGGAATAATAACAAGTTTTATGCAAAAATTATACTTAAATCAAGAACTACAGGATATTCCCACAAGAAGTTTAATTTCTATACCGATAGAAAAAAAAGGCGTATTTAAATTTTTTTCGAAATCACGTTTTTCATGTTTTCTGGGATGCAACGTATAATTGCATCCTCCTTGAAGATCTTAATACGTTACAGTTCAAAATGAAGGAATTATGTAAACTTAATTATTTTTGCATGTAAATACTTTAGTTTTACTTCAGTTTTTTGATTCTCCTATAAAATATCGAAAATTCGAGTTCCGCCTTTCATATATTAAGCCATCGTCGATATGTAAATATAATAATTTTTTTAAACAAAATCATCAAACATGCATTTAATTGTAAAAAAGAGATTATGCCATTTACAATGAAAAACTATATCACTCAAATGATCGCTACGGCTACGCTTGCAGGATCACATTCTTCTCATGAAATTTCCCATCAGTAACTCGCACATTTGCGTTTGTGTCCTCAATTACTTCACAAATGTCATCTTTGAGGTCTGGAATCAATTGTGGGTTTTAGAACTAATACTTATCTTTCACGTAGTTCCAAGGAAAAAGAATCTAAGGGTACTGAATCTTAAGATCTTGGTAACCAATTGCGATCAGAGAATGACAAAAGTGTGGTTTTCTGTACTTTATAAGTATTGGCCGTCAAACAAATATAAATGCGTACAGCTAAAAATAAGAAAAAACACTCTCATATGCAAATATAGGCATTAATTATAAACCGAAAACGTATAACTATTAACAATTAATAACTATATTCATACACATTTTTGAACTTATGCAGCACAAACGACTATAACTTAAATTTATAAACTGTATGAGTTACAATCACACGCATGAGTATAAAAATACTCTGACTATTAATCGGCTACACAGGAATATTTTATTTGTACTTATAGACAAACACATTAAACATGTTTTGACACAGCCAAAACACATTTCCATTCTATTTTATATACAAAAATTTATGATTAAGTTGGCAAATGATAAAATAATATCCCGAGTATTATGCGTATACTTTTTTTGACTAAATATCCATACTCTGAATATAAGCATACTGACTGCGTCTGTTAATATGTGAGACACTCAATGTGCTTAATACGCATGTGTTTTTTATATATAGTTGTAGAGTATTGTAGTTTTTTTTTCATAAACTAAGTAGAGATGCTCTAGGAATCAGTTATATTTATAGTCGCTTGAGCGCAAATATGTGAGCCTAGGAATAGATTGCACCACAACTATGATTATACGCAGTTACCAAAACTAAAACTATTATCTTATTTATGTATTTTTTTAGTATTTATTGAAATTCAGCATTTCTACGAGAAAGTTTAATTTTTTGTCGCGTTCGACAGCAAGCAATTAAGCTTATATTACAGAGGAATGTGATTCGACTTTTCTTACAATCTTAACTAATGTGGAGCTGCTTATAGCCTAAACAAATATATAAAGAAGTAAAAAAAAAGTTTAATATTTTTTTTTTTTTTAAACAAGCATATTTGTTTGGTGTCGCACGCTTCATTTCCACATTGCTGTGGAAATATCAATATATATATATATATATATATATATATGTATTTTTTGAGTACTTATTAAGATTCTGTGATTGTGATCGCATATTCGAGAAATTGCGAGGTCAGGAAACTTTTCCCCCAAAAGAGAGATGGTATCGTAGCTTGTGTGGCATGTAGCCCTGTTTTGTTAAACAAATAAAAACATCGTCTTCATGAACACCTTCTAGTTCGGGCCACATAAAATCGTGAATCATATTTCGATAGTACAATCCATTTACCATAACAATTTCTCAGGCTTTTCAAAATATTAAATTTCCATGACCACGTTAGACCAAAACCCTCACCATTCACACATTGAAGATAAGAAGGGATCTGAAGATTAATTTTTAATTTTTCGAGGTGTTTACTCAAAAAGATTTCTTACGAACTTTCAGATCGTTCGTGTTTCTGAATAAAGTTTAGCCCCCTCACACTCATACATAAGCAACATAAAGCAGCTACAAATCTTAACTAATAGAATAATGCTTCTCTGACTATAAAAAATTGTTTATTGAACAATAAAACACCAATACTTACACCATTCTGCATATGGATATTAACAACAAGTTAGAATAATTAAATAACTTTTCGCATATTTAACTCTACATACACACACTTTATCATTAAGTTGGTGTCTGACTACCGATTTAATCAATCAAATTTTATCCGCTTTATGGCTTTTTAATGTCTCGACACAATATTTGCTTTATAATTTTTCATACCAATAACTTGGAAAACATTCTTAATAACTGTCTAACGTATAAAATTAGCAATTAATTAAATTAGCATTTTAATTGCAAAATTTAACATTATTACGTTAATTAACATGCCAGTAGCTGGAAATGTGTCCACATGTAATTGAAAAGTTGTTTTATCTTAAATTAGAAGAACAACTACAAATGAGTTGAGAGTTTAAAGTGCAAAGATTATATGGGTGATGGAAATTATGAGGATGTCAAAGAAATTGGCCACTCGATGAGGCAAAAATTTCAATTACGGGTTTCATAAAGTTTCTTTTATGCTATTATCAAGAGATTGACTTTAAATTAAAATATGTATAATTGCATAACTTATGTTACCACTTTACCTCAGAATTCTGAAGCTAAATAACACCATACGGTATCGATCGAATGGCAGTTGATGTAGATTTCTGCTTTATATACTCAGCTTTTCAGTACAAATATAAAACCAGAAATCTACATCAACTGACATCACACACAGTGGACCAAGCACAAAGAACGTTGATGGTGAAGGTTTTGCGACCTTCGAAAACAGCTAGTTGTTCCGTTCTGCTAGTGTTTGTCAGATTATTTACAACTAACTTTGGTTTTATTTGTTCACTAATAATTATCACATGTAATTTGACTTACAGAGCAATACCTAATCAAATCAAAAAATATAGAAACCAACAAAGTTAGAAAATAATAATTAAAACTAAATTAAAACAATTTATTTTTTAATCGTTAACTGATAAATACAACGAATAAAAAATTTTATGCGAATAATGAAAAAAAATTTCTTAAAATTTTTGAATTCTAACTTTTTCATATAAAATATTTAAAAAAATTTTTTTTACTCGAATAATTAATCCAAAACAATTGTAAGCTCTACTGGATTAATGAAATTAATATGTAATAAAAAGTTACTTTTTAATCGACTAATAAAACATTTTAATTGTTTAGTAAAAAAATTATTTGTGTAATCGAATAAAATTTAACTTTAATCGATTAAAGGCGTAAACAAAGAATACTAAAATTTATTCGTAGATTATAATAAAGATATAAATCATTCAGTTTTAAAGTTCTCCAAAAAATAAAATAAAAACTTAAGGAAACAATTTATTATTTGAGTAATCGAATTGATGTTAGATTTGATTCGATTATTGAAGGAAGTAACAGGTAAAAAATTTAATTGGTTAAATTTTTTTTAAAATGGTTTAAAATATGTTGAATAACTTTTGTTTATCGATTACTGATTCATTTACTGGGAAAACTAGAAGAACAATTGGTTAATCGAATATTTTTTTAAGTTTATTCGATTATTGAAGTAAATAATATATATCACATTATATTCATACCTTAAAATAAAAAATGTTATTTGCTTAAGTTCAAAGTTGTTCGAGTGAAAAATTAGAAGAAAATATTTTATTTTAATCGATTATTATTATTATTAACAAGCTGTATTAATACAATGAAATAAAAATGTCTTTTATTCACGCTTAAAGTTGTTTAAAGAAAAAAATTTTATTCCGGTGATCGCAATCGATTAAAAATTAAAAAAAAAAATTCCTTTGTTCGTTTAAAGCTTTTAAGGAAGAAAATTTTATTCCTGTAAACGAATAATTTAAAAATTTAATTCGATGATTGAATAGAATAATGAATGAAAAAAGTTTTATTCATTCATTTAAAGCTGTTGAAAGGAAAAAATTTATTCGAATAATCGGATAATCAAAAAATTTTATTCGATTATTGAATCGAATAACAAATAAAAATTTTCATTCAATCGCTTAAAGTTCATTTAAGAAAAAACATTTATTCGGGTGATGGAATAAACCAAAAAACTCAATTCGATTAATCAATCGAATAACGAATAAAAAATTTCATTTGTTCGTTTAAAGGTTTTTTTGTAGCATATATTTACAATGTATTTCTTTAAAGTTGTTTAAAGAAAAAAATTTTATTCTGGTAATGGAATAAAATAAAAATGTAATTCGATTATTGAATCGAATAACGATTAAAAAAATTTCATCTATGCACTAAAGAAGACATGGAGTTATTTATAATAATTTAGTTTCACTAAAAATAATAAATTACTTAAACATAAGTAATGGTTTAAAATGATGAATACTTAATCAATCATCTGAATAAACTACCCAACTCGGCGAAGTCTCATATCAATTATAAAATGTACACATGTACATTTAATGTCGTTTACACCCTTCAAATACAGAATTTTTAAAAATAAATTTCAATACTTATGTATGTATGTTTGTTAACCATAATTTGCTTGAGTTTTTTAAATGTTGTATTAACTTTATTATTCTAAATCTCTTTTGACGGTTCATTTAATTTTTCAACTACAGTTGTGTGAAAACCCAGGGCTTTTAAGCCGAAACACATGAGCAAGTACAACAATAACCCACGCCAAAAATGCAAATAATTGCTTAAATGTAATACGTAAAAGAAAACAAACAACAGAAATTTTAATGCTTTAAAAAAATATAAAAAAAAATTAATAAAAACAAAAACTGTACACCACCAGTCAATATCAGCGAATTTAATACTGCGAGTCAAAGTGATAAGGTGAACTTTTATTTGTTTTACTTAAAAGCTAACTTTATTTATGTTTGGAAAGTTTGCTTTTCTCGATGCGAAGCAGAACGGAACTGAATGACACACACGCTGAAGACTAAGGCCTTCAAAAACAGCATGTTGTTCCGTTCGGCTAGTCTTTGTCAGTATAATTGCAATTAACTGCTGTTATTTGGTGTTCTTTGTTCCTTAAAATTTATCACATATAATTTGATATTTTACCTATTGGACATAATCTGAAATTCTGCTAGGATTAGTTTTCAAAAGTTAAAAATTTTATTTGAGAAGAATCAAATAAATTTTTTATAAACTAAATTTCCTAAAATTTATCCAGCTGCATTTAAATAAAAATATATAAAAATTAAGAAAAAATTATAAATAACCTTAACACTTTCTCGCGCACTTAATTGCAAGCATTTTAACACACATATTGGTTTCAATAAATAAATTTATATGGGTGCAGCCATTAAATACAATAAAATTACACAAATAGCAACATAAACAACAACAACAACTATAATAATTATTTTAGAATTTCAAACCACTTTTGTTTGTTTTTTTTTAATTTTTTGTGTTGTTGCTTTTGTTGCTGTTGATTTTGGTGTTTGTATTTTAACTTTAATAAACTCTTTAATAAAGTGTAGTTAATTCTATATGTTGCTTGTCAATTGACTGCATGTAGTTGCTGCTAAATAAATATACACACAGAAAAAAAATAGATAATATTTAATGTGAACACCAGAAATTTTTTTTATAAAATTCTTTAATTAGTAAATAATTAATTGTGTAAACATGTGTTATAATGTTGCTTATTTTATTCTATTCAATAAAGTTGAACGAAAGTGTTGTGCAAATGGTATTTTAATTTTTTATGAATTGCAAGCAATATAATGCAAAATTCTATTTAACCTTTTTTGCTATAGACTTAAGATTTTTAAAAAATTTTGTGCCACATATTTGAATTGTAATTCAGCAGTCAGTATTTTTTGGAGCTATGCTGTTTATGGCGCGATACAGGAGTTAGAACGTGATTTTCGTAACAAAAATAGCACTAAGAGACAAATGAAGACTTTTGGAAAAATGCACGGACTCGACAGTATAGGTTCGATTGTACTACCATAGGTTAGTAAAACCCTGTACTCGTTTTGGCCAATTTGACTACCAATTACTTTTTATGGACCTCAAAAGATTTTGAAAATCAGTGCACCACTCAAAAAAAGGTGTCCTCAGTTTTTAACCAACAGCTAATTCAGACTTGATGATATTGCTTAACTATATTTGGCAAAAATGTAGTAAAGAGTCTACTGAACAAATTTTATTAACATTTTATGTGCAAAAAATCATTTTTTCCTGCACTTTTTTGAAAAAATATAGGAGAAAAAAAATTTTTTTCTTACTTTTTTCAGCCTAACTTACGAGGACTCATAATTTCTCACTAACAATATATGTCAAAATTGTAGCCATTGTAAATCTGAACGACTTTTGTGAACATATCAATACAATCTGAATGTGTCTAGGCACACGAAATAGCCTGCAAAGACCACTTTGTACCTTAAAAAGTGTGGTTTTTGACTAGACTACACTTTTATTGCATTTTTGCTAACTTTCTTTGTTATTGTTTTTATTTATTTATTTATTTTTGTTTATTTTGTTGTTGTTTTTCCTAGTTTTAGTTACTGTTATTTATTACTGTTATTGCTTTTTTGTTTATTTTCTTTGTTTATCAAAAATTATTGGTCCTTCGAAAGTTCTACAGATGTATTTATGTATGGAAAATCGGGTTAAATTAGATTACATGTGTTATTTTTGATTTAAGGGTCGCTGAAGCTTAAGGCTTATTTCTGTGACAAAAAGCAAAAAGTGCTTAAGTCGAGATAAGCTGATTTTGAGTTAGTGCTACCTCCATAATCTGCATATTTGAAAGTACTTCTGGGCAAAATCTGAATTAATTTGTATAATCTTTCAAGAAGTTATAGCACAATGACTTGAGGATTATCTTTTTTAGACTTCGCATCTCATTTGGAATTATATTTTAATTTAGCCTATACTTTGGCATATTTCAACTTGAATGTATTACTTATAAAGTGTAGAATGATGTTGGCTTAAAAAAAGTGAAGGTTAATAGAGATTTTCCTAATTTAACTGTAAAAGAAAGACATTTCTGCTAATCGACTTTAACACTTGAAAGTGCTCTCCTACAAAACAGTCAAATATGACTTAAGCACTTTTTGCTTGTTGCCACAGATTTGCCTTAAAAAAGCACAACGGGGTCAAATCGAATGCTCTCGTTGCTCAGTTGACATCACTCCAACCTAACATGTTCAGCCCATCCACGTTTCTATTGGCAATAGTCTTAAATATACTCTTAAATATTTAAAAAAAAATACAGAAAATAATTTAAAAAGTTTCGTTTTATTTCACTTCATTTTATACTTCCATGTCTTGAATTATTCCGAATATAACTCGGCTCAGATTTTACCATCTCAACCAGAGTTTTTTCATAGAAACAACAATAATTTTTGTAGATCCATCGGCTACTGGCTACCTCCGAAAAGTCTACAAAGTGTTAAAAACTTCATGAAATGGCCTCAGGACATACATTTAGAATCTTTCAAGTGACTACCATAAACAGAACTTACAAATAGTTTAAAGAATTTATTTTATTTTTGATGTTGCGTAAAACGTGTTATGTGCTCATTGTTTACCTCCCTCCCTCTTTCCCATTTTTTTATTTCATTTTTTTTCTAATTTAACTCTTTTCATTTACCCACTCTTTTGCCACTTGAACGATTTGTCAATTAATAAAGCCAACCACAAAAGATAGAAATAAAATTATCTTTAATTTAATTACTGATATTAAAAAGTCAATTTAATGGTTCGGTGAAGAAGTCTATTTTTTTAATTGAATATTGGTGGTAAAAGTTTATTTTTATTAATAAATAATTTTTTAATAAGTAAATGAATGATGAAGCTAAAACTCCATTAATTACAATGGCAAGATTTAAAAGTTTGGGGTAGCATTTAAATAAATTATTAAAATAAATAAACGGATGGGAGGGCGCGAAGGAGTCTTTAAAATTATTTTAAAAGTTTACAGCCAACAGGAAGTTTGAAATAAATTCATGTTTAAATATTATGAAAAGAGTTTTGCAGATTTTTTTGTTATTAAAAAAAATCATAAAATATAAGCCTATATATAGCAGGCAACTTTTGCTTAAATACTTTTTATATTTAATATTTTAATTTCATCTTCAGTTATATTAAACAAAATTAATATGCAGATGTCTTTCTTAAAAAGCCAAAGGAATTGGCTTTCCATGTCACTTAATTTTATCGCAAATATATTAAGCATTGCTTAGTCTCAATAAATTTGTTAAATTAAACATGTTTTCTTTACAAAAAAAAAAGTATATTAAAAAAAATCAAGTTTGTGTCTTAAGTCTTTCGTTTTGAGGAAATTTTTCCTTACTTTTAAAACTCATTTGTAAATTATTATTACCAAACTTTATTTTTTATCCATTTGGCAATGCAAAATCAATAGCCAACGTGTGTCTGGCTCATCGTCATGCAAACGCAGTGTGTTAAAAGGAAAACTTTTTATTTCTATGAATGTAAAAGAAAAGCAAAGTATTAAATTTTCTCTTTTAGCTGCATAAAAAAAAAGTTTAAAAATAATTTTTTTTTATAAAAAACATGAACAGCATTTATATAATGACCAATTGCAATAACAAGAAACTTATGTTTGTCTGGTCTAAGTTATGACTTCAGTAGATGCAGATAAGAAAAAAAAATTACCACAAAATCTTAAGTGAAGGTTTTTCCATACGTTTTTTTTTTTTTGTAAGTGCACAACAAGCGCGCAAGTTTCCAGCACGCAGCTTTTAACTAGCCAAAATAAATGCCTAAACAGTAAATGGCAATTCAGTTTGCCAGCCATCGTTAGCGAAAAGCAAACAAAAAAAAAATTGTTAGAAAAAAATTTATGTTAAATGAACAGACTGAACAAACAAGGTGACAATTAAAATAAATGTTGGTTTGTGTTTGGGAAATGGAAAAGGAAATTGCATAAAGACCAACTATTATAAGAAAAATAAGATTTTGCTTTAAAGCTTATATTTTTTTCATTCAGAAGCAATATTTATTAAAATCACTATTAACCCAATGTCTGCAAAATTGTAAGAAAATCATAATAATTTCCAATAAAAGCATTTTTTTAAAAATACTCTCTCAGGTTTTAAATCTAATTTATAGAACTAATATTCCTTTTCAATTTGTTTTAAGACCACATCAACTTCCAAATTTTCCGGCATTATTTTATTTTTTATTAAATCGATAACTAATTTGAAATAACTTTTCATTTTACCTTCGTTATATTGACTTTATCTCTGTGAAATACTTTATTAACATTTATCTTTTTATCTACTATTCATTTTCATTACAGTTTAGTTGTATCCATTTTAGCCATTTCAAATTATTTTGGGATTTTTTTGGTGACTGCGTTTTGTTTTCAAACCACTTGAGTATTTCGAATATTTTTGTTATTTACGTGAGTATTAAAAATTGACACCTTTTGCGAAAAAAAAATAACAGTTTGATTATTTTGGCCAATAAATGCCCCAAAAATTAGAAAGAAAAAAATACATTGTGTGAAAATCTGTATGACAGCAGCACATGCAACATTTCAAATAAACAGTCAACACTTAAAGACATTTCGCAACTATCAAATATTTTAAGGGGCATGACTTTAGTGAAAAAAAATGGATGAAGCTATTTGAAGAAAATTTTAAGGAGTTTAAAAATATAAGAAAAATATCTGAAATTTGACTTATGTAAAAAAGCAGAAGGTAAATTTCGACATTCGATGTGATTCCAACTTAAAATCTAATGAAATATTTATTTTTTTTAAATGCTCCTCAACTTGAAATTCTATATTCAATATAAAGGATATATGGGAGCAGGGCATGTCCTTGCAGCAATTGTTATGAAACTTTTCAAAAACTTTAAGTATGAGAACCTACAACTAGTTATGCTTTTTAATCATACATATTTAGACTTAAGTTTTTTTAAGCAAAAGACTACCACAAAAATAACTAAATTTCTTAAATATATAAATCCATAAATTTTTTTCTACAGCTTAACACTATTTTAGCTATAAATCCAATTTTTAAAATAAAGGATATATGGGAGCTGGGCACATCCTTGCTGCAACTGCTGTGAAACTTTCCAAAAAGTTTGAGTATAGCATCTTACAAATAGTTATGCGTTTTAAGCACAATTATAATTTAAATTTAATTTTTCAAATTAAAGGACTATTGTAAGGAGCCTTACTACCATGAAAATAACTAAAAATTCTAAGACATATAACCCTATAACCTTCCGCGGCTTTTTGATAGTAATGTAAGTTACAAGTTTACTTTTGAAAATAAAGGATATATGGCAGCTATGCATGTCCTTGCATCCATTGATGTAACATCAATCAAAAACCTGGGAAATATAATCTTACAGACAGTTACAGACTCTCGCTGCCTTCTGAACATAGTACGAATTTTAAATAAATTTAAGTAAATAATATTTAAGTAAAGCACTTCTGAAAGGAGGTCATGTCCTTGCTTTAACTAACATTAAAATAACTAAAGATATTTAATATACATAAAACTCCCGAAAATTTCGCTGCATTTTTTTTTTTAATAATTTTAGTTAAAATATCACTTTTTTAAATAAAGGATATATGGGAGCTGTGAATATCCTTGCAGCAATTAAAGTTAAACTTATTAAAAACATTTTGCATATAAAGTGACAAATATTTACTAAATCTATATATAACTAAATATCTGAATATAATACAAATTTTAATTGAATTTTTAATAGGAAAGGACTTTTGCAAGGAATTGATGTCCTTGCCCTCAACATCATCAAAATAAAAATAGGTCTTTAATATATAACTTCATAAAGTTTCGCTGCAGGCTGATAGTAATTTTAGTTACAATTTCATCTTTTTAAAATAAAGGATATATGGGAGCTTCGCATATCCTTTTATCTATTGATTTATAATTTATCTTACAAATTTGTATGTCTAATCTTACAAATAGCTAGAAATTTTGGCTGCTGGGTTAGCAAAATTAAAGCTAAAACTAAATTCCTAAAATAAAGGATATATGGGAGGTATACTTGTCCCTGCTTCGATAGCCGTGAAATTCACCAGAGAGCTTATGCTTAAAGTACTAGAAGTAGTATGATGAAAATTATAGTCAAAATTTAATTTTTAATATAAAATATATGTGTGACGTTTGTATATCCTTGCTGCGCTAGTTGTGGTTTGCTCTTAACTTTTGTGATGTGCGGGAGGTCTGAATAATCTTGTTTAAACCATTATCAAAATTATAGGAGACCGATTTAAAGTAGTAGGAACAAACTTAGGCTGCTCTCTAAAAAAATCTATATAAAGGATAATAAATGATATTTGGTAGCTGGCCATATCCTTGATATGATCAAAATTAACTTGCGTGTAGTGCTCAGTTGTATAATTTTAGAAACAGCTCCAGATATTTGCTGCTTCTTAAATACAACTTTCGCTGTGCCACTTCTTCTAAAATAAAGGATATAAGGGAGTCAGGATAATGCATTATCCAATTAAAATGATATTTATCTTAAGTTACAGCCGTATAGTTTTGAAAGTAGTTACAGACTTACGCTACCTTGCGGTCACATTTATAGACAAGAGTTAATTATTTTACTTTCATGCGCTCTACAATTTTAAATAAAAAAATTTTATTCTATTTTGTTACATTATGTCTGTTCTTCAGTTACAATTTTGTTTCCAACAGTTTCTGTTACTCATGTTTTTAAGTGCCATACAATTTTGTCTTAATAACACTTTCAACATAAAAATAATAAGAAAAAAATTTGCAGACAGTAACTTAATCTTGCAAATATTATTTACTCATTTTCCTAGCCAGTTGGAACTAGTTGCGACCTTAATTTACAAGCTGTCTTTGTCTCACGAAACCTCAAAACATTGAATGATGACTCTCTCAAGCGTAACGAAAAATATAATTAAAAATGATATGAAAGCTGAAAATAAAATTAAATGTAAGAAATAAGAGAGTGGGAATCATAATGAAACTTTTTTATTTTCTAGGAAAATTTATACAATTTAAGAAAACAGGAAATCGACAGACAAAAGTGCAAATCAAAAACATTAAAAAAGAAATCACTAGAAACATTAATTTTTAAAATGACAGTTTTAATAAAAATTTAATTTCCTTCCACTTCATATTTAAAATGAACAAGATGTTTGAGTTTTTCTTTTTTTTAATCGTTTTAATGCTTTGAATCAGGGTGCAAAAATAAAGAAAAGGAAACGTTTGCTTTCGTTTTGTTTTGTTTTTGCAGTGAGTGAAACATGACTGCATTTTTTTATTTTTCTGTTGTTTGTTTTCGCTTATGAGAACAAGTTGCTGTTGTAAAATAAGAATAAGAAACAAATTTTGTTATTTTTGAGAAAAAGAACGTTTCGCAAACGTTTGCTGATTGATTTGCTTAGTTTTCTTTGCAATTATGCGAATAAATATATACCAAAGGAAGCCAATTTATTTAATTTCTTATGTCTGTCATTAGAAATTATTTTTTTTATTTTTCTCTTGTTCCATAAACAATTTTTTTTTTTGTTTGCAGGAAACGTATACGAGATGTTTTGTTGCCTTTCAAACACTGCTTTAAATAAATTTAATAAAAAGTAAATTTCCATTATTATTTTTTTTCTTATGCACTTTTTTCTCGCCTTTTAAACTTCATATCATCACTTGTTGCTATTTGCAAAAATGCTCATAATTCTTTCATTCTTTAAGATCAGCGTACAACATGTTTTTGCATTAGAATAAGAAATTGAAGTGTTGCAATACAGCCCGGCAACAGGCATACCTACACATCAAACATAAATCAAAATAAATTCATACTCTTTGCCACATCTCTAATGTAACAAGATAAATTAAAAATATATAGAAAAACATTTCTTTCTTTTTTTTTGGTTTCTCTTTTTTAGTTTAAGAATTTAACACCTTAAAAGAATCATTGAGGAGTTAATATGTAATTGAACGAACATAACTTATGGCCATAAATTGTTTGGCTAGAGATTGAATAAAACTTTTAAGTTTGAAGTCTAAAACACGACTTGTTCTCTACCAACAGCAGAAGAGTTTGTCAAAAACAAGCGGCGAGCAGGCAAATCAGTAGAATCATCATACATTGTATAACAAGTTTGAGGTTGCTTTTTGTTTTTCTTTATTAAAACTCAAGCTGTAGATTTGCTTGAGTGTTAGTCTAATTTCAAAAAAATATATAGAAAAAAATATAGAAGATTAATGTTTAGATATTAGGGATGACTGTTGTTCAATGTTTAATCTTTATTTAACGGGGAAAATGTATAAATATATTTATGTGAAGAAATTTATTGAAAAAAACAGAGCAGTGAAATTTTGTTTTCCAGAGTGATGAGGATCAAAAAAGGAAACGGAATAAACTGGAACTATAAATTATAAATATAATAAAGCTAAGAAAAAAGTAAGGAAAACTGCATTAAAACATTTCTTTAAAACAAAATTTTATAATGAAAAATAAATTGTTTAAAAGTAGTTTGACGTAGTCTTTTTTATACACAAAAAAAATTTTACGAAACAAATGATTGAATTTAGTTTAAGCATGTTGTAGTAATGCTTCAAACAGCTTTTAAAAAGCTTTGAGAAATTTGTGAATCAATAAAATAAAATTTTTTATTAAAAAATAGGCAATCTTTTTTATTAATGAAATTTTTCTTTTTGATTAAAAAAAATATTTGATGCCTTATATTAAGTCAATTAAAGTGTTTAATAGTAAAGTATTAATATAACTCCAAAGTTAACCACTAGAACTCTCTAGATAATTTTATTTCAAATCGATAAAACATATAATAACCTTGGACATATCCTTGTTGGTACAAAAAATTAAATATCTGCTATAATTGTTACCGCAACATAACGTAAGTCTGTAACAACTTGTAAGACTATACAATAGTACCTCAAAATAGGTCTCGTTAAAATTGGAGCAGGGATTATCTTGCATCTCAAATATCCTTTATTTTAAAAAAATTAAATTTTATTAATGCGTAAGTATGTCACTACTTATAAAACTATACGGTAATAATTAAAGATAAATCTCATTATAATTCGAGCTGGCATTATCCTGACTCCCATACATCCTTTATTTTAGAAATTGTGACCCAGGCAATTTTTTTTTTGAAAAAGCAAAAATCTGTAACAGTTTCAGGATTATACAACTAAGCACTGCGCCCACTAAAATTTTGATCAATTCAAAGATTTGCCCTCCAGCCAAAATTTACTTTATGTTCTTTAGAGAAATTTTTTTAAGTGTAACGAAAGTTTTTTCCCTCTACTTTGAATCGCTCTCCTATAATTTTGATTATATTTAAAACAGGTACATATATTCGTACCTCCCATATACCTTGTTTGTAAAATCTATATTTTCACAATAAGCAAGAGCAACAAGCATCTAGTGCAGCACATGGACATACAAACGTCACACACATCTTTTATATTAAAAATTAATTTTTTTAGTAAAATTGTTATTAAACTATTTCTACTATTTCATATCTAAGGACTCTATTGAATTTTATGGCTATCAGAGCAGGAACAAGTATACTTCCCATATATCCTTTATTTTAATAATTAAATTTCAGACATAATTTAACTTACAAATCAGCCAAATATCTCTAACAGTTTGTAGGATTATATATAAAAACTTTCTGTTGAATTTTACATCAATATATAAAAGGATATGCAAAGCTCCCATATATCCTTTATTTTAAAAAGATAATTTTTAACTTAAATTACTATCAAAATGCAGCGAAATTTTATGGAATTATCTACATATCTTTAATCTTAAGTCATTTTTATGGTAGTACAGGCAAGGACATGACCACCTTTCAAAAGTTCTTTCAATTATTAAATCAAAATTCTTATTATGTTCAGAAAACATAATGGTTTTGCAAAATTTAATTACTATTCTTATTATGTTTAGAAAACATAATGGTTTCTGTAACTATCTGTAAAATTTTATTTACAAACTTATTGATAAGTTTCACATTAATTGATGCCAGGACATGTATAGCTTCCATGTATCCTTTTTTTAAAGGTGATTTTTGTTACTAAAATTATTATGAAGCTGCCGTGAAAGCTCATAAAGTTATATATCTAAGATCTTTTAAGTTATTTTAATGTAAGTTAAGGCAAGGACATGACCTCCTTTCAAAAATCCTTTGCTTTGAAAAATTAAAATAAAATTTTTTTTATATTCAGAAAGCAGCTGATTTCTGTAACTATATGTAGTATTAGATTTACAAACTTCTTGATAGTTTTCACATCAATTGATGTAAGGATATGCATAAGCTCCCATATATCCTTTATTTTCAAAAGTAAGCTTGTAACTAAAATTAATATGAGGCTGCAACGAAATTTTATGAAATTATATCTTTGAAGTGTTTTTTTTTTTGTTTTTTTATGGTAGCACAGACCAGGATATGCCCTCCTTTCAAAAGTCCTTTATTTCGAAGAATTATATTTAAATTCTACTTTTGCGGTAAGTTTCTGTTACTATCTGTGATGTGATATTTATAAACTTTTTGCTAAGTTTCTCATCAATTGATGCAAGGACATCTATAGCTTCCATATATCCTTTATTTGAAAAATTCAATTTTAGTAACATTTGAGCTTATGAAGTTTCTAAAATCATTAAATTGAGCTATTTAATCAACTTGATTTTGTTCGGAGCAAGGATATGCCAACTTTTAACATATCCTTTTTTTGTAGCACTTTAAGGAACATTTTGTTTAAAAAGAACCGAAATTTATTTTAATTGTTTGGCCATAATTGCGATAATGTTTGAACTAGGAATACTCAAACCTCGCACATATATAATTTAGATTTTTAAAACAATTACCAGTACACAGCAGCGGCAGCTTGAATTTGTGCCTAAAACTGTGCAGTCCAGCTCTCTGAGCACTTATACCTAACCAATATATGTATACTTATCTATCCCCGTAAGTCCTTAATGTAAAATAAACGCAATTGCAACACATATTTATGAATACATTGCAGCGAAGGCTTGTAACAATTTCTCAAATTATCTCAATTGTCATATGAACGCCTCCAAGTGGAAACGTAATAATTTCCCTACAATCCTGGGACAAATGCTTTAAACTAAATTCACCTTTGACTTTAAGTATTTTAAAAGTTTGTTGAACACAATAACAATAAAAAATCTATATATTTATTTCATCATATCATTAGCATAATCAAAAGACTTAAACAACAAACCTCCCTAACGAATTTATGGTCATATTTTTTCCTCTCCTTATTTTTAAACAGATTTTTAACAAAATATTGCTATTGTTTTTCTATTATTTATTTTATGTGCAAACATATAAACGTTGCATAAGTTTTAAATTTACATGCATCTAAAATGCAATATCTTACACTTAAGCATACAAAAATGAAAAGAAAATCATAGCAGAAATATCTAAATGCCCTTAAGTGTTGCGGCTTAAAAGAAAACACACACACGCGCACACACACTAAGGATTTTTCATTTTCACATGTTTATAGGTAATTTTTTTGCAGCCAACAACTAGACACGCTTAAATTTTACATAGCGCCTTATGCATTCAAACACGCACACATACACACACACACATAAATATATGCAACACCTTTCGCTGATTTAAAACGAATGCAAAACAAGCTTAACAAATTTTGGCTAAACTCGAAAGCCAAAAATAAGCGAAAGCATTACGTTTTATATCTTAACATTATCAATAAATAATAATAAGTAATAGTTTAAAATTGTTAAAACTTTTTCCATTTTTTCTTCTTCTTATTTTGAGAGAAATGGAAATTCGAAACGCAGTCTGCACTTAACATTTACTTAAGCAAATAAATTACAAGATTTGCCAGCCTACAGTTAACAATTTTAAGCCAAGTTTTATTGCCTGATGCTTAACGGTTTCGTAAATGCAAAACTAAATAATTAACTATTTACTTTCTTTTGGAAAAGTGTGTAAATACTTAAAGAAGTATTTAAAGCTTTAAACTTAAGTACCACTTCACCAAAAAAAATTTGCATAACAATAACTTCAAATATGAAAAGCATTTGCAGGAGAAAAAACTTACTTTCCAGGCAAGCGTACATCTGTCTGTGGGTATTTCTTTTATCTACTGTAAAACATTTTCCTTCTCAACACATACACTCTCGGTAGTTAGTTCCATTTGAGGCAAAACTTGTTCTTCTTGATTGTTTCATAAATAATACCTTTATGCTGCACTTAAAATAAAAATATATTAAAAACAGAGCGACACACAAGACCGCGTCACCTCTTGGATTTTGCAAGACACCAACCAATCAACCAACCAACCAACCAAAAAGCCATCAAAAGTAGCTACTGGTGTTTATAAATTGCTCATAAATTATAAACTATGAAATGTGGGGAAGTGACTGAATGTGAATGAGTGAATTCAATTTTGTCAAATAACACCACTTAAGCTGACGCGTCAACATCTACAAATGCCTGCGAAACAAGTAATCCATACAAGTACTCATGCATGCAGACACATACGAGTAAAAAACAAAAAGTATCGTTTCAATCTGAAATTAAACGTAACAAAGAATGTAAGAAAAAACTGGTGCAAAAAATAAAATATTGTAACTCCATATAAATATTGAATTTTAGTTTGTAATTTATTTAATTACATGATATTCTGGTAAATTATTTAGACAAAAGCAAACATAAAATATATATCTATACAAAAAAAATTATTAAGTTCATAATAAGTGTTAAAACAGTTAAAGGCTAAAAATGGTCAGCAAAATAAAAGACTTAAGAAACAAACTTAAATCAAATAATATTTATAATAAATCGAACAAAATAAATAATAGACCAGCATTAATAAAATCAAATATTTACTACACAAAACATTTAAAATCTTAACATAAAGGTTGTCATTCGCATAAAAAAAATATTTGACTAAACCGAATAATACTTTAATATAATTTAATCGGAGACTAATTTGAAAAATTTTTAAAAATCAAATATTTTAATCAAAATGTTCAATGAAGTAGTTTTTACTAATTATTCGATTAACCGATTTTAATCAAAATTTAAGACAAATAAATATAACAAATAAATTTTTCGTTTAATCGTTACTTTTTTTAAATTTAGCAAGAAATATATAAAAAAATTAAAAATTTTGAATAATAAATCGTTTATTAAATATAAAAAAAAATAAATATTTAACTAGAAAATATTATAGAAACTTTAATCGAATAATTTAAGCGAATAATCGATAATTTAGCTAGTTCTGCTTTGCTCAAATGCAAGCAACTATCAAATATAGCAAAAAAAAATATTTAATCGTATGGCGATTAATCGAATAAAAAATTAATCGATTAGAGATTAATCGAATAAATCTTCTTATAATCAAAAGCTATAAAATTCAACAGAATCTATTTAAATCACATAAATTTCTGTAATATTCATAATTATAACCTAAAACAAAAAATTGCTATTAATCGCATAATAAAGTCGATAAATCGAGATTTAGAATACTCAACATAATCTATATCAAATCTATAAAATGTTATAATTAATTAAAAATTTACAATAAAAAATACCATTAAGGAGGATCAATTGGGTAATTTAGTTGATTAATAAAAAAACTTATTTCGCTGGGAGCAGACATTTTTAACCGAATACTCTGAATATTAAAGCGCGATTAATTTTATATATTTCGAATAAAAATTTTGTTTAGACAAAACTTTTAAGATTTGTTTTTACAAAAATTGTTTCAAGCTTAAAAATATGAATTACAAAAATTTTAATCGAATAACTTTTACGATTATTCAAAAAAAAAATTATATTATTTTCAATCATATATAACTATTAAATTCAAATTACTGAGGTGTTCAATCAATTTATAAAAAAAAATCTCAATATTTTATTCGAATAATAAATAAAAATAGAAATATATATTTTTTAATATCTACAAATTTTTACTGTTTTTTTTTCAAGCAAATAAAATTTCTAAAATAATATTATTTGACTAACAACAAGTTTCTTAGTTATGTTTTCTAGAAGAATACATATGTGACGCGCAAAATAGAAAGGGACCTAAGGGTAAAAACCGGTTTTGTTCAGGAGAGCCATTTTAAAGATTTAAATACGTGTATCTTTTGTGTACCATCACTGCGCGCTTTGGTATTGGTCTCATTTGAAAGCGACACATCTCATGACGTCAGTAACGTGCTGGTCAACTTTGAAAACGCGCGTAGGTCGGGCCTACCTCTTATTTTGTGCAGTTAGTTTTTACTGTTTTCTACCTAGCGCGCTGTTTCCATGAGTTTGATATCAATTTTGCTCGCGTTTTTTCGAATTCAGGTTTATTTTATGAAATTATTAATTGTGAATTATAATAAATACTCATTTATAATTCTTTTAAATCGTGAATATCACTCTGTTATTACGTAAATTTTTTCACATAACCTTAGAATCGTCGACTTCAATTTCATTAAACGTACATATCTCTGAGAGGGAACAGTTTTGGGGCATGGGATCGGTCTCATTCGATGGTCAGATGTTGTCCACATCAAAAAAAAAAAAAAAAAGTGAAAAATTATTTTTTTACCCTTAGGTTCCTTTTTCTATGCGCTGTCACATATATTCGTTACAATATTTTATATAATTTTATAGTCGAATAATTTATACGAATAAACGATAGTTTTATAAAAGTGAAATTCTGTAATATTTTAGAGTAAAAATGTAGAATAGTATTAAAAGGTAAAAATATAGTAAAAAGATATTATATTTATCCAATAATTTGTTCGATTATTCGGTTATTGAAAAATTTTATAAAATCAATTTCAAATTGATTTTTGTAATATTTAATAATTAATAATTAATTATAAAAATTTAAAATTCAATAATCAATTTCAATGCATTTTTAATAAAAAAATAAATATTTGGGATTATTAGTGCGTTTAAAAATTTTAAACTTAAATTTTAATAATTCCCATAAAAACACTAATTACAAAAATTATTAAGGCTTTATAAAGGGTTTATAAAATAGGTTTTCACAAAAAAAAAATTCTTATTAAGCCTTAATCAATTTTATAAATAAGGCTCTTTTTTACTTATTGGTTATATTATTCATCCCACAAAAAATACTTTTATTCGAATTTATTTAATCGAATAATTTTTTTTAAGCTTTATTAAAAATAACAATGTGATACACAAAAAATATTCAGGGATTCTAATGTACCAATTCTATTTTGTTGGAGTCCATGGATGACGAAAATACCGTTGGTTTTTTTTGGTCACTTCATAAACTGATTTTATAACGGTAAATGTAGTGAAAAACAGGGTTTCTTAGATTTTCAGTTGTAACTTCTTTGTTTCCCAACGGATTTCTTTTAACTTTTCGTTGGTGAAAAGAATTGAATATTATCTTTCAATAAAGATATATTTTTTGTAAATCGACTAAGAAATGGCTCAGTTACAGTCGTTGAAGTGTACAAAAAACCAATTAAAAAAGTATTATTTTGTTTTCCTCAGGCTATAAGTTGCTTATGAGTTACAAAAGAATACTTTTTAATGTATTTTTTGTACACTTCAACGACTGTAACTTAGCCATTTCTTAGTCGATTTACAAAAAATATATCTTTATTGAAAGATAATATTTGAGCCTTTTAACCAACGAAGAGTTAAAAGAAATCCGTTGGGAAACAAAGAAGTTACAACTGTTTAAAACTGAAAAGCTAAGAAATCCCGTTTTTCACTACATTTACCGTTATAAAATCACTTTATGAAGTGACCTAAAAAAACCAACGATATTTTCGTCATCCATGGACTCCAACAAAACAGAATTGGTACATTAGAATCCCTGAATATTTTTTTTCTCAACTTTTGTAGCACAGTGTAATTATGTCGTTTGAATGACAACCGTAAATCAGACATAATTGTATCTAAAATTATATTTTTTTTCCTTTTAAAATTGTAGAATAAGAGCAATCAAAAAAACAAAAGACTTAAGCAAGAAACTTGCAAATAAAATTATTAATTATTGTGACAAATTGGGATCATGCAGCAACAAAGAAATTTGCATTTCAATAACTAAATTGACAAGATTTTGCTATAAGTGTCACCAATTGAATGAAAACATTTCAAATATATATTTAATAAAAATGATTAATTGTTAAAGTAATTTGAAATATATGAGACAGACTGTACCACTAAACATTATTAATCATGCGACTACAGTCAGAAATCTCATAAAGTTTAGTTCAGTATAATAACATATGAGTTAGAAGAACAACAACAACAAATATTATTTGATAGTTTTAATTAATTTATTTGATTTATGTGAGAAATTTTTGTAGTAAAAAAAACACACGCTAGCCAAGAAAAAAAAAATATTGTTCTGACAGAAATAAATGTTTTTTTTTTCAAGAATCAATAACTAGAAAATTGCAGAAATTATTCCTTTAATAGAATTAAATATCACTCATTTACTCCAATAGTGTGACAACACAAAAAAACTAATAACAAATTTGCAGAAAACACTTTTAAAGTTTTCAATTTACATACAAGGCAATGAAGAGATGAAAAAAGTTTTTTCACTCACGAGGTGGTAGTACTGACTATTTATATAAAATTTTTACTCAACATAAAATACGATATTCCGAAAAAACTAATTTTTTGAGTTATGACACTATTGAAGTAAATGAGCGATATGTCCTGAGGCTCGTTTCTCAAAACTAAAAGTTACAAATCTACAAATAAAATACACACAAAATAACAATAGGTTTTATTCGAAACGTATACCTACTTAATTTTTAAGCAGCTATAGCTATAGCTACTTAATAAGTTTATACACACTTAAATTTGTTCTGAATATTTATATAAAGTTCGAATAAAACATACCTAATAAAAGTTTTAAAAATGTTGTTGTTTTGTGTATATTTTACTTGTAGATTTCTAAGTTGTAGGTTTTAGAAACGGGCTCCTAGTCCAATTCATTTTAATACAATACAACCTCAAGATTAAAAATGTTCTCTGAAATTATCGTAACCAAAAATTTGTTATGCTCACATCTTTAACCAACCGATCAGGAACGA
Organism: Tachina lurida; assembly: GCA_944452675.1. Taxonomy (NCBI): domain Eukaryota; kingdom Metazoa; phylum Arthropoda; class Insecta; order Diptera; family Tachinidae; genus Tachina; species Tachina lurida. Next base: position 163,249,024 of record OX101753.1, on the reverse strand, counting down.
AAGAATAGGCAGAAAAACTAAACCTTCGTACAGAAAACTTTCATATTAAAATTGTCAAAAAGAAGGTAAAATTTAAAGTTTTTCAGTAATGATATGGCTTCATATGTTCTTCATGTTAATTCAACATGATTTACAATAACATTTAAGGAAAAATTTTTGCGTTTTGAAATAATTTTATTTTACATCGATTTAATAATCCAGTTCTGTTAAAATAACAATTAATGTTAAATCAAAGTTGTTTCAAGTTGAAACAACGTGAATTTAATTTAGTGTCTTAGTTGCATTTATTATTTAACTTATATGATGTGTATTGATACAATCGCTAGCCAAGATTTCAACTTGAGCCCATGGCGTGGTAGTCAACCTAATCTAAACAATTTTTTAGACACATAATAAAAAACAACATGAATTAAACTGCAATTCAACATTATTTAATAGATAATATAAAATTTAAAAAATAAAATTGATTTTAAATTAAAACTAATTTTTTCTAGACACTCACAAGCTGCAAAGCTACTTTGGCTTGTCCTTACAAACACTCAGAGTCTTCGACAGGAATTAAACCTGCGCCTCTCCGAGTAGGCTAGTACCCTGTCTACTAGCCAGCATTAAGACGTTTTCAATTACAAGACACAAACATCAAAGCAACAACAGCTACTCACCAAATTTATCAAACAAGTTTCAACTCACTTAAGCAACATAATCATCCTTATTCCAGTTGTCAACTCCAAAACAATACCAAAAACTTGAAACTTGTATACTCGTCGTCGAAAAGAACTGACTGCTATTGACAGTTTGATTCTATTTTCTAGATCTTAAGGGAAGAGAAATAAAACGTAAATAGCACAAAATTATTCTCGAGAGCGATTGGACAAGGCCCAATTTGTTTAGTATTGCCTTGACGTTGCGTCGATGTTGACATCTGGAATAAGGGTGAATACTTCCATTAAATTTAATGTGATTTAAAATCAACATTTTTGCATGTGGATTTAACATTGTCATTTTTTTCACAGCGAAAAGAAAGTTTTTCAAAGCAAAAATGGCATATTCTTACCACAGAGCGGCCTCTTAACAAGTAAGCAATAACAAAAGACTTAAGACAAGGATGATTTGCATGCAAAAGGACAATATTGTCTTCTCAAAATAGAAAAAATTGTTGCAAAGATCTTGACATCTTACAGTTGTAAATTCAGAATAAAAGTGATTTGACTATTTTTGGAAATAGTTGGAGCTTCGGGATGTATCTTTCCCTTCTCCGCATGCCTTAGAAATTGTTCATTGATTGTGATACTTTTGTGTAGAGTACAGCTGATTCCAACTATCGCCCTAAGCCATTTGCAATGAAAATCAAAAGACTTAAGGCACAAACTTTGTATCACTTATTCGTCATAAAATTGAGAAATTGCACAAATATCATCAGTTTACACTACCAAGCCTGCAATGATTGGCAACAAAAAATGTAACAAACATTTCAAAACACATAATTTCAATTAATATTAATTAAAATCACTCAAGCGCTGCTGACGCTAAGAAACTATAAAATATAAAACTAAACACTTTTAATATGTTAACGATTGCTGCTTTATGCTGCTTTGTACCAGCAGCATAAAGTCATAAATTAAATTAAGACAAACAAACAAACAAACAAAAATGAAACAACAAATAAACAACTAGCAACACTTAAAGAACATTTTAACAACATGTCTGATTAAATGGAGACAAAAGCAATCAAGTTTGTTTAATTTTTTTCATTTTTTTATTTTTGTTGTTAAATTTTAGCATTTGTATATAAAAAAATAAAAATACTTGTAGAACTAAAAGTAAGTAAAAGCAAAACACATGTTTAGTTAGAGTTCAGGTAATAAATTTTATTTAATTTTGTTTCTGGTGTGTGTGTGTGTTTCACACAAGTGGGGAAAAACGTGTGTATTTGTTGGCAGTTTATTCCTTAAGGAATAATGGCCCCAATGCTACTGTTATGGTTGGATGCTGCCTGTCTGAGTGTCAGTTTGTCAAAACTGATTATGATTATTTTATGTGTTTTGCTTCAAGCACACTTGGTTGGAGCTTAACTTAAATATTTAGCATTATGTGAAAGTAAAAAACCAAAATATTACCGCAAATATATTGTACAACAAAGTGCTAATGTCCACCCACAATAGAATTGTTGTGAGAGCTGGATTGCATGTAGTTTTATTTTCAGCTGTTTTTATAGCATTCAACAAAAATATTTAAGGTTTGTCATTCTGTTTATAATCTCCTTAACATTCGTATGAGAACCTATAAAATATATTTATGCCGGGTCCTTATGAATAGGGAAGTGGAACAAGCGATGTCCTTCTGTCAAGATGTCTGTACGTAAAATCAATTTTCCGAAACTCCCGGAACAGCTAGTGACTTTGGTCTTGGACTGGTATGTCAGAAATTATTCTAAATATATTGGTGTTGAAAGTCAGCAAAATAAAAAGACGGCTCCAGAGCTGGAAAACATATTTGTTAAAGTAACTAACTGGAACAATTTACACATACATATCAATATTTTATTTGTATTTAAGGGGTGTCAAAATGAATACGAATCAAAAAAAATTATTTATTTTATTTATTATTTTTATATATTTTTTTGAAGTCTACTGAAGTGTTGCTTGGCTGCAACAAAGTGCATCTCGACATGCTAAACTATCAACAACTAATTTTTTTCAAACAATTTATTTTAATATTTTATGAGTAATAAAATAAATTGGTAATGAATATCAAAAAACTAAAAATACGATTCCAGGGTTGGGAAATTAGATTGTTTTGGTATATGAAATTAATTAGCTGGAACCAATTTTGGCTTGTTTTTCACTAAAGGTATTTTATATTGTAAAAAGAAAAATATTGGTATGAAAAAATAAAAATATAAAAAAATAAAAATACGATTTCAGGGATGGAAAATTTAAGCTTTTTTTTGTTGGTACATAAAAATAACTAACTAATTTAATTTATTTTAGTTTTTTTTTAACTTATTATATATATATAGATATATATTGGTATTGAAAATCAGAGCTGGAAAACTGAATTTGTAGGGCATATAAAAATTAATAACAAACACAACTTATTTTTATTGTTCATTAGAAATAGATAAACATATAATGAAAATCAAAAAATTTAAACGACAATTCCAGGGTAGGAAAATTTAATATAATTTTGGTATATAAAAATAACAACCTGGGACAAATATTCGTTTTTTTTTTGCAAATTCAACATATTTTGTATTATAGAAAGGAAAGTATTGATATTGAAAATGTAAAAAATCAAAAAGACGATTTCAAAACTGGAAAATTAAAACTTTTTTTAAGAGTAACTAACGGAAACAATTTATTTTGGCTTTTTATTAGTTAAACATATTTTATATTTTAGACAGATAAATATTGGCACTGAAAATCAGAAAAAATGGTTCCAGGGCAGGAAAACTGAATAGTTTTCGCTTTTTAAAAAATAACTAATATAAACAATTTATTTTTATTTCTCATTAGAATTGGATGGGTAATAAAAATTAAAAAATAAATAAAAGAACGATTCCAGGGTTGGACAATTTTATTTATTTTTGGTATATAAAAACAACTAGCTGAAACTAATTTTTGATTATTTAAATAAATATATCTTATTTTATAGGAAGAAAAATTTAAGTATTGAAAATTCAAAAAATTAAGAAGTATATTTCAGAGTTGGAAAATTTAAACTTTTTTTTCATTAGTTAATCATATTTTACATTTAAAACAGGTATTGAAAATCAGAAAAATTAAAAAGACGGTTCCAGGGCTGGAAAACTAATTTTTTTTTTTTTGGTATATAAAAGTAACTATCAAAAGCAATTTATTTTCCACTAGAAGTATGTAGATAAGTAATGAAAATCAAAAATGTATAAAGAGGATACCAGGGTAGGAAAATTTAATTTATTTTTGGTGTAAAAAATGATCAATCTGAAACTAATCTTTGTTTTTTTATTAACTTAATATACATATTTCATATTATTAAAAATCCAAAATGCAAAAGCACAAATTCAGAGTTGGAAAATTTGATTTTTTTTTTAATATAAACTTAAACAATTTATTTTAGTTTTTTATAAGTTAAAAATTTTTTAAATTTAGACAGATATTTGTTGGCATTGAAAGTCAGAAAAATGAAAAAGCGGTTCTAGGATTGGAAAATTGAGTTTTGATTTATAGGAGTAACTATCTTTCTTTACTTTATTGAGGAAAGTGATGGAATGCTCTACAAAAATTCTGGCCCAAGCACAAAACTTAACACCATGGGCAAGAACCAGCCAAGCCCAAGATTATACAATTTTATTCTTACCAATTCCCTAGTGGAAATTTAATATTTTTATATTTGAATTGTACCACAACGAAAATTTGTACGAATAAGAAATAAAAGAAATAATCAATTATCTGCTTGCTTCATTTCATTTACTAAAATAATACTTCATATCGTGGTTGGCGTATTTATACATTTAATACAACATTTTTCTAATAGATTAAAGAACACCGCAACATTTGTACTTTAATTTAGGACAAAACTGACGTAGTCGAAGTCAAAATACGCCCAGCACGATAAGGCCAAACGTTACCAATTATATATATATATATATATATATATATATATATATTTATCAAACTTTGTTGCAAAATATGATCTCTTTATTAATAAATGTCTGTGATTTCCCCCTACAGCTTTCTGATACTTAGGACTTTTTTGTTAATCATTTATTGCCAAAGTAAATCAAAGTTAACTGTATTGAAGCCAAAATATACCCATTAAACTTTAATACTCTATTTTTGTTTCACATCATCATCATCATCATCATCATCATCATCATCATCATCATCATCATCATCATCATGCTTCTTTGCCTAGGTTTTTCACTTTCTCTTAAAACAGTTTTCATTTTCTTTCCTACTAGCAGACACATGCCATATTTTGCTTTGTCCAACCAGCAAAAACTAAACTTTAATGCCAACCACCAAACTATATGTGTAATGCCTTACACCTTCTGGTTATATGGTTATATGTGAGTCCATAGTTAAGTCCTTACATGTGAAAATCTGCTTGTTAGCAAACGATGTGAGTGAGGCAAAAAATTAACATCACATTTTCATATTGTATCTTTATCTATCTTTCCTTGTACTAAATACAACATACACACAATAGACACTTAACATGGTCAAAAAACATATTTTGCAGAAAAAAAGATTGGTAAAAAAATTTATATAAAATATTATGAAGCCAAAACATGAAATATCACTGAATTTAACAAGACTAACAAATATTTTTGTTTGTTATTTTTTTTTAAGAAAAAAAAAGAGAAAACTGGAAAAAATTGCTAAATTTACAAAGACCCCCAAAAAAAATTTCAACATAAATGGAAAATAAGAAAAAACTTATTGATAAATCAACATTTAAACAATATTTGCATTTTGCACTTTTTTAAAAGAAGCCTGAGGTTAAAAGTAGGCATATATTTTTAAGCAGAAAATTAAACTGTTTAACTGATTTTTGGTAAGCAGAAGGCAAAATATGGCAGGCAGTACTCAAAAAGAATGCGATGTTTTGAACCCAAGATCTATAAAAAGATAATAGCGCAATTCCCAAACTTGTGCAAATGGTCTTGCATCGTAGCATGTGCAAAATGGTATGGTATATTAATATTCACCACAAAGAATTGTTAAGTGGTGAGTATCAACATACTAACCATTTTGCACATGCTACGATGCAAGACCATTTGCACAAGTTTGTGAATTGGGCTAATAAGAAATAATTTTGGTATGTGCTCTTAATTATGAAAGTGGTCTAAGTCATATGCATTTTTGCTTTGAAATATTCAATAAATCTTTAAAAAAAATTCAAAAAATATTTGTTAAATATTATCAGTCTTGTTTAAAAATATTATTAAGGCTTTATAAATGATTTTTAAGAAAATTTTGTAAGAAAATTCGTTTTAAAAACTCTTTATAAAGCCTTTATAAGTTTTATAAATAATGGTGTAAATTAAAATATATTAAATAAATATTTATTAACCGAGACTAGTTTAACCCGAAATTAAAATGTTGTGTAATAAAAAAATATTTTTTGATTTATTCAAATGTAATCTACTAAATAGCTCAATGTAAGATATATATGACTTAAGCCACTTTAGTAATTAAGTCCCATATAACAGAAGAAAAATAATAAAAAATAATAATAAAAAATAAAAAATATTAAAATATTCCGGTCTAATCCCATTTGAGTATCGTTTTAAAACTTCACATAAAAACGATAATTTTATATTGAAATGATAACACGGTACAAGGGTAAAACGGTACTAGGGTAAAACGGTACACATTCAATGTAAAATTTTTGTTCTTCTCTGTCGTCAAACAAAAAAGTTGTTCCGATTGGAAAAAACATTCTTGTCTCTTCCCGTTTGGGTGTCGTTTTGAATCATTATCATCTGTCTATTCGACAAGGGAAATTTACCGTTTTACCTGAATACCGCATTACCTATTCAAGACATAATTATCGTTCTTATGTGTTGTTTTAAAACGATACTTAAATAGAGAATAGGTCCTATGATATTTAATTAAAATAAAATTTTAAAATAATATTTGTATGTACATATTTAATTCCTTTAGAATACTGCAAAAAAAATATTCAGCATTTACGCACACTTACAGAAACCCCAACAATCTTACATATGTATATGTATACATATTCCTGCTCTTCGAAGAAATAAAAAACGAGCGCAACCAAATTTAACGTATGCATATTTTCCTTAAGATATTATGACATAAAAATGTCCAAGTAAAACATTAACCCGAATTTCCTACCAAAGTAGGCAACCAACAGTATTAACATTAACATCCATCCACAAGCAACAGGGAAGACACCATTTATTTCCCCTTCCTCCGCTTAAACGAAACTTTAACACAATAACAGTTAGTCTCAGGGAAGCCGAGATAAATTTTAATAAAAACTCATAAAATGTTTTTGTAATATTTGGTGAATTGTTGATATTATTTGCTTTCCAGCTCTCTCTCTCTTTCTCTCTCTAACTTTCGGTCAAATATTTTGTAACGAAAACTGAAGTCGTGCGTTCGATGAACTTCCAAAAACATGTTACAAAAATAATAAAAAAAACAAATCTTGGCTTTTAGTGATGTTGTTATGATTGTTGTTGTAGTCGTTGTTTGTGTAAGGAAAAGCAAGCAACATATATGAAATTCACCTTTAAATATTTTTGTAACACACACACACACACACACACTCACATTCTCTCTCATACATTTGCATTTTACTATCATATTGTTTTGTTTTAGAAAATTTATTATACTCTAAACCTCGAAAACTAGGATCAGAGATGGAAAGCTATGACTTAGCAAAATAATATTTCATTTTGTAAACTATTTTGTATATTTTAAGGCCACCGAATAAAGCTCAACTGTTTTGTACAGAGAAAAAAAATTATGATAAGTTGTTGTTTTAATAAACAGTTTTTTAAAACAGATTTTAAATTATATGATTTTCATCATTTGGTTCGATGAGTATATGGTAGATTATATTCATGAAAAATGTGTTTTTCATTCTATTAAAAATTTACCAAATTTGGTGTTTAGTTTTATGAGTTTTGTGGTGAGTCCTATTTCGATAAAAATATTGACCCTTATTCCAGTTGTCGACATCGACGTCACTTTGACACAATGCCAAAAAATTAAGGGCTTGTTTACTCGCACTCGCGAATTATTCTGTGTTACTGGCAATCTATTTTCGTTCTTTAAGGTCTAGAAAATAGCATCAACCTGCCAAGAGGAATCAGTTCGGGTACACAAGCCCCAATGTGACAAGTGGCATAAGGGTAATTATTTGATTAATTTTTCTTCTAATAATAATAACAATATTTCATTAAATATTTTTTATAATAAAAGCTTCAATTGAAAATTAAACTACTCGTATACCCAAAACATAAAATAAATTCCAAAAATGGCAACCATAGTTCCCAAAATATTTTTATATAAAATTTTTTGCAATTATCCTTTTGCAAATTTTACATATCTTTATTTTGGTTATTATTTCATACAATCTAAGTAGACGTATGCGAGTCTAAACATATTTAATATTACAGAAAGATGAAAAAATTTTATATATGATAGACACTTGCATTTGCCATCCCAGCCATGTGATGATTTCACTGGCCATTTATTTTCTAAGCTTTTACTAAGTTTTTTTTTTCATTTTATAACTCTCTTTCTCTCTCTCTCTCTCTCTTTATACATCAAGACGACAGCGATGCCAACTATTTATAACCCAAACGCGCTATACGCCTTCTCAAAACGCGCTAGAACGCGCTAAGTTACAGCATTATCAACAATTTATAGTCAAAACGCGCTATTTTCATACGCGCTAAATTAAATTTTAATAAAGGTACAATTAATTTTTTAGTAACTCTTTTCCAGATTATTATTGCTTCTTCGAAATTATATCCTAAATAACTAAAATCATTTAATACAGAATGAGTCTCGCGTTCCAAATATTCGAAATTTTATTTGCCAAAATTTGTAACAACTTATATAAATTGTCGAATAGTGTTGCGATTTAAATGCTTTTTGAAGTATAAAAAGAACAGATGCTTAATAAGTTATATAAATTTTTTGGGTCACGACTAGGAGTACATATTTTTAACTGTGAAATTTCAAAATATTTGCCATTTACAATATTAGAATGCGTTCTTAATTCTAACCACAGTGAAGGGAATTTTATTTACATCTAAATTATTAACTAATTTAAACAAAAAGTTACATTTTAATAAATTTATACAAAAAAGTAAAAAGATATTGAACTCAAATGATATTTTTGACTTTAATCAAAACGCGCTAGTTTAGCGCTTTTTTTATTAAACGCGCTAAGACGAAAAAAAGCGCGTTTGGCATAGTTAAAACGCGCTAAAACTAGCGCGAAAGGCGCTAAGTTGGCATCGCTGCAAGACGACATAAACTAAATTACACTGCACCGTGGAGTCAATAATAAAATTAAACGTCAAAATAAGGACAAGTTCTTATAAATCGGGAAGTTGTTTAAACCGCGCATTTTAGGCAAAAAACTTACTACAGTGGGCGCAAAAACTGACATACATTTACTAAAACAATGTTATAACTCAAAAAATTTAACTTTTGAGTTACTGATGCAGTTTTTTTTTTGTTTTTGATATTGTGCAAATATTGCATACAAATATATTGGTTACTTAACTCTTGAAAGAAAAATATAATTTTCTTTTTTTATTAAGTTTTGTGTAAATTGAGAACTTTCAACTCGTTTTCTGGCAAAAAAAAAATTTTCGAGTTAAAATGTTCTTTTAGTAAATGAGCGATATATCAAAGGTTTGCTTTTTGGAGCAAAAAATATATAAGCTAGACTTTTCTTTTATCGATAATATTAGGCGTAGCTATTTGGGTATGCCATTCAGAATAGATTCTTGAAAAAATATTTTCAAATTCGAATAACTCTTAGTGGAGTAATTTTGTCTGTAAAAGGATACGCCAAGCTTAAAGCAGCCTTGCTGCATTGAAGGTCGCTGCAACACACCAACAATAATTTTTTTATTAGGCTTTGTGCATGAAATTTAATACTTATTGTTATGTTTTTAAGGTTCAAAAACATCTATTTTTGCACGTTCGCAATTGCAAGTAAAATAAAAAACGCACGTTTACAGTTTATATCCAATCAAGAATTATAAAAAACCTAGCAACCTTAGGTTGGCTTTGGTTAGCAGGCTGCTGGTAAGGAAGGATGTCCAGTTAGAATCCAGTTCACTTGGGTCCAATATAATGATTATTTTGTGCTACCTATGAATTAAAGAGAAGATAGTGAGTTAAGGTGATAGGAAAGGGATAGTGATAGAGAATAAAGGTAGTGAAGTAAGAGATAGAGCCACTGCTTTACAACTCTGCTTTTTTGATCGCTTTTGTAATAATGGAGTGTTGCAGCGCCTCTGGTGTCAATGAGGCGTATTAAATTTTCAAAGCTATGTTTAGTAGCCATTTTATTTGTTACTTTACTTGGCCGATGATTCTTCTACACAATACAGTTCAAGGAGGGCGTCCAGATGTTACATTAGGCTTAATATTCGCTGAAACCGGTGGAGTTCGGTGACCAATGTCTGTACCTTCCTCACTTGAACTTTCCTACAACAACTGATAGAAAGGGACACTAGTGGAAATCAGAAAAGCACATAGTGTTATTATTTAATGTCGGAGACCGTGCCCGAACCCACTACCCGCGGTCAACGTGCTAACTACTTCATTCAATGCCACTCTCAAATTTTAATTTCTAACGCATTCAGGCTGGGAACATATTTCCTTAATTTATTTTCTTAGAATTTTGCAGTCTGGGTCCCGAGTCCTATTCCATACCCATAAAAAAAAATAGTTGACAAAACGTCAGTGTTTCCATTCTCTTTGGCTCACTGTAGTGCCTTTTATGCTCCTGCTGTACATCTTCTTCCCAACTTCTTTTCCATTGATGTGTTAGAGCTATTGTATTACCATTTATATTGCTTTTCAAGTCACTGTGCTTGTAATCCGTTGGCTGATAGAGAAACAACCAACAATGGCAATAAATAAAATATGCGTTGGATTATTAATGCGTTTTTCATTTCGTTATTATTGTTATTGCTGCTGCTGTTGTTGTTTTATTGTTGTTGTTGTTGTATATGATTCCTGTACGAATGTTGTAATAAACAGTACAAACCATAATTTAAATTGTTTTTGTTATTCTCGCTACAAAGCTGTTGGATTGTTGTTTGTATCCGTGCGCTGTAATGTCGATTTGTTATTATTAATGCTGTTGTCGTTATTGCTGTTGTTATTGTTTGTTGTTGTTGTGAATGCTGCTGATGCTGCTGTTGCTGCTGTTGTTGTTAGTTGTGCGATGATGGATGAACGTAAGAATTCGTGTTCAAACACTTTTCTTTTATATTCCCTGAAAACAAAATTGTGTTTATCGAAAACTTTGTTGATGTTTTTCTAGGCAACTGCCACAACGAAAGGTTTTTTTTATTTAATTTTCTTTTAAAGCTGCCTGCAATTGAAAGTGGGGAGTGCTGTAATCATCATATCAGCATAATGCTGTAGTTGTTTTTTCTTGGTCACTTAGAAAAATGGTTGCAGGAAAGAAACAAAGTGATGTTAGACAAAAAAAAAAAGCGTTACCACAAAAATCGCATTAGGGTCGTCTTAGGGTAGATGTTTGTTGCTGGTTGCTTGTTGTTGTTATTGTTGTTGTGTTACTAACATTCCTTTTAGTTTGTTTTTGTTTTTCCTAAAAGGTAATAATGCGTTTAACATGTTTTTATTTTATTTTTTTTTTTTGGTTCGTCATTTCATTTTCTGCGCTTGAGTTGAAAAACAAAAATTGTTTGAATATGCTTAGAGAGATTGAAAGCTTTTTGTAAGTGTGTGTGCCTGTATTTGTATTTTCCTGCCTTGCTTTCTGTAAGCGAACAAAAAAAAAATATGTAGAAAAGAAAAACTAATCTAACAAACAAGAAAACATGATTAGATACACGATTATATGGTACATAACAGCGATTAACAACAAAAGCTTAAGTTGTGGCCTGAAAGCCAATGAATGGATGGATCTCTAAAGCTGTTGTTTATTTATTTATACATATTTTTTATTTTCTTTTTTTTTTTGTAAATTATTTTAATGGAAAAAAAGAGCAGATGTTTTTTCTTCTTTTTTTTTATTTTGCTTAAAATTGATTGAAGGCTGTTGGTTGGTTATTTAGTTAAAGTGTTTGGGAGATTTTTTTAATGGAAAGCTTAAGAAATGTTATTAATTTTTTTTTTTAAGAACGGTTTGAAAGAAAACTTTTAATTGCATTTTTCATGGCGGCTGTAAAATTTTTATGTATGTAACTACGTGTGCAATATTAATTTGTTTTTTCTTGTTTGTGAAACAATATTTCAACTTTCTAGTCTTGTGGGAAAAGAAAAACAGCAGCTGTTTTAATTGCATAATTAAAATACTATTTCGGATTTGTTTTAATCTAAAAATTCGGTTGCAATGTTCTTTAGTAAAAGGCAATTACACTAGCTAAGAATTATTATTAAAGAAAAATGCATATATATAAAAGTGATTTCAAAAATGTTCCCTTTAATAATCTATACAATATATCGTTCCAATTTTAGGGTTAAGTACACCGAAGTTTAATGGCCTGTTTCACAATAACGACACGAAACTTTCGACTGAAAGTTTATGTATATTGAAAACAGCAATAAAATATAAAAATTTGGTTTTGTTTTCAATATAAATTTTCAGTCGAAAGTTTCGTTTCGTTATTGTGAAACAGGCCATAAAAGTCCTCGTCCATACAGTGAAACATTTGCTGCAAAACATTTGAGTTTGTTGACGAGAGGGAAAAGAGGAATGGCAAAGGGTACTTTGTTTCATGTACACGAAGTTCTTGTTGAGTACGTCATTCTCGCCTCATTCTGATGAGAAGTATATGAGAAAATGTATTAAGCTGCAAAACAAAAACTTCACTGTGTGGACTCGAATGCAGTTTCAAAAGAGAAACCAAAAATGTTTTGCAGCAAATGTTTCACTGTATGGACGAGGACAAAGGAACTTTATTGTTTTCGCTACGCTGTCCATCTGCCCTTCTATCGGTCACAGGCTGTTTTTTCGAGAACCATAAGAGCTACGTTCCTAAAATTTTCATAGAATATGTCAAACTTTGGTCACTGCAACAACAAATATATGACAGTTAAAAATTATAGGGTGTTCTGATGCGAGCAACGAACAATTTTGAAATTCTAATGTAATATACAAACAAATATATATAGACGCTTAAAATTTTCAAAGTTAGTGTATTTTTATGCAGACTAGACCAATTGACACTGCAATAAAAAAAAGTACAAATTAAAAGGTATTCCATCAGTTAATGTTATTTTGACAACTTGCTGTATTTTGAAAACCGTAAGAGGCAAACTCTTGCAATTTTCAAAAACGCTATAATTTAAAAATTCTAACTTAAAAAATCGTAAAAACCCAGAAAATCGCCTAAAACTGAAAAATTCTCCTAAAACCGAAAAAATCGCCAAAAACCGAAAAAATCGCTAAAAACGCAAAAAATCGCCAAAAGAACCAAAAAATCGCCTGAAACGCAAAAAACCGTTACAGCTAAAAAATCGCCAGGAATTAACTAATTCGCCAAAAACAAAAACAAATGCCAAAAAAACAAAAAAATTCACCAAAACAAAAAAAAAAACCACCAAAACCAAAAAAAAAAACGCTAGAACTAAAGTTAATCGTTAAAAACCGAAAAAAATCGCCAAAAACGAAAATAAATACCATCAGTACCTGGATTCAGTAAATTTTTGCGAACCGAAAATCGTAGTATTCATCGATATATTCAATCGTTTCCACAAACAAGGAAACGATTCTGCAATTAATTTTTATCGATTATGTACAGATGTATTTTACTCAAAATTTAATTCTATATCAAGTAGCGAATAGCACAAAGAAAAATAAAAAACTAACGGCCTGTCCCACGGTGTCGATCTACAACTTGTATTGCAAGCAACAATAACATTAGAAAATTTGTTATTGTTTGCAATGCAAGTTGTCGATCGAACAATTTCCGGTAACATCGTGGGACAGGCCGTAATTATATTTTAATTTGTGATATTATTGATTTTTGGTTCAACCGACAGTAAATATGGTTAAAATGTATTTCTGAATAGCAAAGTCGATAAGTTTTCGTTAAATTTATTATAGCGATACGATTATCATAATAAAACTTAGTGAATCTAGGTATAGCTGAGTTATTCGATTATATAGGCTAAAGTGCGTAAAGTGTTATATATGTAGTGGCCTTAGGGAAGCCTTTGTGTAAGAGTCAAAGGCGCACTTTGCTAAATTTATTTAGATAACAGTGGCGTAGTTTTTACTTGTCATCTATCAAGTACTTACAGCTGGAATTAAGACATTTGCTTAAATGGCGGAATATTTAAAATTAAAGCTTCAATTAAAATACTAAAAAAACGCCTAAACCAAACTTCAAATTTATAATTAAGGCTTAGACAATTTTTTAAAATATACATCTCTTCAAACCAAATATGATGATGAAGTTTTTATGATAAATAAGTGAATACTTTCTTTGCCTACTTTTTCAATTGATTGATAAACAGTGCGATTAACCATTTTTTATACTCGTGTGTTTTTAACTTAAATATCTGGTCCGAAAATTAATTTAGTATTACAAATTTCTCGTCATCAAACTAATATCAAACTTACTTTACCAGTGATTCTTTTAAATCATTTATCTTACTTAGTATAAAAGCCACATCATTAATAGTTTTTGTATAATTTTTTTCCATGTACTTTGCCTTCATTATGACAGGAAGAGTTTGTTCGTACTAAGAAAAAAAAAAAGAAATACATGTTTCAGAATTAACAAACATTTTTCAATATTAAACAACAACCGGGCACGTCAAATTTTATCACAAACGGTTTTGTTGATAAGAAAACGCCAAAAGAAACGGCCATTTAGAAATACGTTGCATTTGCCACATCTCCGGCAGACAAGCTGAGACTAACTAACAAAACCTCGTACAGATACACAAACATGCAAATGTAAAGCATTTATTGCATTTAAAGCATTTACTCGTCTCACATTTAATGCTGCCACATAAAAGAGGTGTAATAATTTTACTAACAATGCAAAAAAAAACACACTGGGTAGCAGTTGGCCAAGATACTTTTCAATGGTGTCTTTCTTGCATTTCTTTAATAAGAGCAAAATTAATAAAAAAAAGAAAGATTCGCAGCCCACGTAGAAAGATCTTTTTCTTCCTTCTTTTTCTTTTTAAATAAATAACACTAAAGGTGTTAATCATTAATAAAATGTGCTTTATATGCATTAAACAAAAAGAAAAAGGAAAACTATAATTCTTCTTAATTATTAATGATGTCAGGCTGGCTGGCGTGGTACCAGCAACAGCCTGTTATTATTTAAAATATTTATAGACAAGTGTTAATGTTCTTAAAAACTTTTATAAGATAAGAAAGTCCATCTGTGTTTCCTACGGCTTAAATATATTTTAGATTACTTTTTTATTGAGTTTTTAAATAATTGTTTAAAAAAAAGTTAAAGTCTCTTTTTATTGCAAATTTTGTTAAATTTTAATTTGTCAAATATAATCATTTTAGTTTAAAGCTATTGTGTAACATTTAAAACATTTAATCAATCATTTGTTCAATTCTATTTTTGTTTTTTTTTTTAACAAAGGGGAAAGAGCACCCACTGCAACTCCACAAAAAGAGACCGTAGAGATAACTACAATGTTTAATTGCCTGAACTCCAATTAAGCTCCAAGTAGGCTATAACTCTAAGGCTCATGTTCGAAATTTCGAACATCAGTAAAAATCAAGCAAAACCTCAAAGCCAAAGAAATACCCCTATTTTACCTATGGTTATAACTCTAAGCCTAATGTTCGAACTTTCGAACATAGGTAAAAATCAAGCAAAAGCTCAAAACTAACGAAATACCGCCATTTTACCTATGATTATAACTCTAAATAAAATGTTCGAATTTTCGAAAATAGGTAAAAATCAAGCAAAAGCTCAAAGCTAACAAAATAAACCCATTTTACCTATATCTATAACTCTAAGGCTAGTGTTCGAATTTTCGAACATCGTTAAAAATCCACTTTTAGCAAAAAATTTTCAAAATATGCATGACAAAGTATTAGTTACCATTCTGTTTTTTACGATGTACGAATTTAAAGGCATTAAAAATTAAGTAATATTATCAAGTTGTTCGAAAGTTCGAGCTAAGTTTCCAACATACAATGTAGCTAGCTAGCTAGAGACAATTTTTAATATTCATAAAAAATGTCAATCAAATATAAAATTAAGAACAAGTCAAAAAAATTCGAACTAAATTTTGCTTACCGTATGTTAGAGCAAAATTGCATGTGTACGAAAATTTAATATTTAATATTTTTTTATTTGACAAGTAATAGTATGGCAATGTTCGAATTTTCGAACCTTACTTTCAATATACAATTTCGTTTTCTAAATATTAAGTTGTAGTATTGGCAATATTGTTAAATTAAAACATAAAAGGGATATATTCGAAAATTCGAACTCAACTTTGAAAATACAGTTTATTTGTTTATTAGTCAAGATTTAGTTTTTTTTAATAGCAAAAATCCAGTTTTTTTATATAGTTTTATAGCTTTATATAATTAAATTTTCCGAATATTAAGACACATCTGCCTATGTTCGAAAATTTAATATTTTAAAGAAATTTTATGTATAAATAAACGAATTATGAAGTTTTATTATTTGAGCTTTATTTCGAAAATACCATTTTCTGAATATTTGATTGCGGTTTTAGCAAAACTATATAATTAAAATATTAAATGAGTATTTTCGAAAATTCGAACTTAACTTCGAAAATAAAATTAATTATTTTTTTTTGCCAAGATTAAATTTTAAGCAAAAAATAAAATAAATAATTTCGAAAATTCGTAATTCCTCTAAAAACATTTATTAATGATTAGTCTTATAGAGGTATACTAAAGACAAGAGTATTCACTAAAAACTAAAGGCCGTATTTATAAAAATTATTAAGGCTTAGTAAGAAAAATGTTGTATGAAAAACTGTTTTATAAAACCTTTATAAAGACTCAAGAGTTTTGATAAATAAAGCTGTAATGGTCTATATATGTAAAACAGGATGTGTGTATGTATGTATGTATATAACGTATTGACTCCAAAACGGCTGGGCCGATTTTGATGCAATTTTCAGGGAATCTTCAAAATATTCAGGCGGGTAACACTGTCAAGTCTGATTTCTTATTTTCGGTCTGCGGACGGAGGGGCGTGGCAAAATCCAATTTTCATATTGCACCACCAATGCCATATACATATAAATATATATTTATTTTTTTTGCGGGGAGGGGAGAGGTAGCGAAGCACACCGGGTTAAGCTAGTTTAACATAAAAGTTAAATCTAATATTTGACAATCAAGAGGCATTTTAAGAAAAACTACTCTTCAAACAAAATCATATTTGGCTATTAATTTCTGCACGAAAAAAGCTAAGAACTGAGATTGAAATTTTTGTTATCGATTTTAACGATTGATGTTTTAACCAGCTTTTAAAAAAATTATAAAATAAATGTGCGAAGGTTAAGAAATTTCATAGATTTGATTGATTTGCTAACTCATTGATCACTGTAATTTTTCTTTCGGCATACTTCCCCTCGTTATTTTGTGGAAATGCAGTACATACTCGTAAAAGAAAACCACCAACAATTGTTTAATTGTCAAATTTTTAAATGGTAATAGTTGTGCCTGTTGTTTTAAATAAACCCCACTCAAATCAAATGAAATGATTTTGGGCTAATTACCCTTTTGTGGTAACCTAAGATCATGATGTATATAAATGCATACAAACAACAGCAACAACAACAAAGACAATAACAACAACAACATGAAATAAAACACTTAAGCATTTTAAAGCACTCAAGCAGTTAAGCATCGCACTAACTAAACAACAACAACAACAACAACAACAACAACAACAACAACAACAACAACAACAGCAAGCAGAACAACAGTAAAGAAGAAGAAAAAATAAAAAGTAAAAGAAGCTAAGAAACAGCAGGAGTTTAAAGACTTTCATTAAAATTAAACGTTTTAAACCTTTAACACACATACAGTTTTATTTTGCTTTTTTTATCTACTGCCTCTTCAGCTTAAAGTTGTTATTTTAACTTCTCATTTTAATTTTAATTTGTTGCTGTGGCCTTTTTGGTTGTTGCTGTTGGTAATGTTGTTGGTGCTGTTGTTTATTTGAAAATGTGCAAAAAGTTTATCTTCGTCACCAGCCGCCGCCACCAGTTCCATACACACCAACCAACCAGCCAACCAACTAACCACTGCGATACCCGTGATATGAACAATCTCTTAGACTTGCATTCATACTTGCAGTTGCTCATACACATACATATTGTCTCAGTTGGCCACATTATCTGTCAACAACATTTAAATTGCTGTCTGTTTTTTTATTTTGTTCTTTCTTTTTTTGTATGTTGATTATGTGTTTGTTTAAAATTTAAAATCTGTTTTATTTTTTGCTTCCATTTCAAATCAAAAAGAGCAGCAAAACATTTTTGAAAATAATGTTTTTAAATTTTAAACGGACGCCCACTATTTGTTGAAGTTTTTAGTTTGATTTCAAACTGTTTGTTTGTTGTTGGCCAAATGAGTTCAAATAAAGTAATGCAAGCAAATCAAATATAATAAAAGACAAACATGAGCTGTGAGGAGGGCAGTTGTTATAAATTAATTTTTTTTATTTCGTTTTCTGGGAGGTGGGGAGTTCTTTTTTTTTTTTTTTTATTTGAAATTCCTTGACAGGTTTAAAATGTTTTCGTTTCTCTTTTTT
The DNA here is from genome assembly GCA_944452675.1 of Tachina lurida. Classification (NCBI taxonomy): domain Eukaryota; kingdom Metazoa; phylum Arthropoda; class Insecta; order Diptera; family Tachinidae; genus Tachina; species Tachina lurida. The sequence goes on along the minus strand of OX101753.1, from coordinate 163,230,549 downwards.
TGGCATAATGATTTTGATACTTGCAGAAAGGTTGTAAAATTAGTAAATATTTGACTTTGACCGACTAAATTAGGACAAATCAAGAGAAAAAGGGTGTTGGTAGCTTAAAAGCATCTAGCATACTTTCTAAGCAAACTCTTTTCTTTTTTTTTTTTTTGTTAAAGCTGGAATGACAGTGTTGCAAATGGCAAATGATACTTATTAATTAACGTTACTCTTATGTAACTGCAATAAGTGAAATAAAGCTTTTGAAATCAAATATTGTCTAAAAGTTTCTTGTAATGAATATGTGCTTGAAAGGTTCTTTTCTTTATAAAAAAAACTTTCAAATAAACTTTTTTTATATGAGTTTCTTAAAAAAAAAATAAGGAATACGGTTGATGTTGCAGGCTAAGCCTGGAGGTTTTCGCTCATTTTAATCTAAAAGCTCTGGAAAAATTAATGTGTTTTGAAAAAAATTAAAAAATAAAATCAAAAATTTTTACTTCTATATATTGGTATTGGGAGCAGTTTTTAAAGTGCAAAATAGTGAATTAATCTTTAAAATTGATTTCACCATAAGCTTTGGACTCGCCAGTATTAAAACTAAGCGCTTTTTTCTTTCGAAAAAATTTCCTCAAAGATGTCTTGTGCACGATTCAATCGAGCTTAATTAAATTTACATCATTCCATATATTTTTTTTGCACTTAAAAGCTGATTATATGTTGGATTCAATCAGCTTAGTAGTTTTAATTTTACTTAAAAACATTTTTTGAAAAGTTATTTTAAAAAAAATTCAAAATCTATTAATATCTAGGTAAGCTCAATCACTGTCTTTGGTGTGCTCTAAACTTGCCTTCTAACCATTTAGACATTCTTAAAAGGCCTGGAGACGTTCAACTAAACTCATCAATCACGTGTGTAGTTGTATGCGTACAGTCGTGTGTTTTCGGCTACACACACACACACACGCATTGGCGGCAATTATTGAAGAAAATCTAAAATCTTTATTTTTTATTTGACGACTGTTTTTTTGATAGTATACTAACTCTGATTGCCAAAGTTTCTTTGTAATTCTTGTTAATGAAAGAGCAGTGTGCAAACATGAATATTATAATAGTCGTCCTTACAGTTTAAACTCAATTCACTTAAAAGATTTTCCTGCAGCGAAGTCATAATACAAATGGTGATTGACGTGTTTATTTATAAGTCTCCTTTTAACCAACATCCATACGACACTTAAACTTTGAAAAAAATTAAACACGTACTTTCTGGAAGGTATTTTAGCAAAAAGTACTTTTTAAAGGTACTTTTTTTGAAAAGTACTCTATTAAAAGATAATTTGTTGACAAGTACTTTGTAAAAAAATACTTCTTAAAAGTAGTTTCTTATGAGGTTCTTCTGTAAAAATAAGTACTTCTTCGGAGGTACTTTTTTAAAGCTTTTTTTAAGCTCCTTAATTAAAAACGACTTTTTAAAAATACTATTTTTAAAAATGTATTTTTTAGAAGATACTTTTTTAAAGGGTACACTTATAAATGGTAGATTTTTATAAGGTAACTTTATAACATATATTTTTTTAAAAGATACTTTTTTAAAATGTAATTTTTTAAAAGGTACGGGTCTTAAAAAGTACGTTTTTAAAAATGTAGTTTTTTACAAAGTACTTTTGCAGAAGAAACTTTTTTAAAATGTACTTTTTTGAAACGAGTTTTTTTAAAGGTACTTTTTTAAAAGGTAATTTTTTCAACGATACTCTTTTAAAAGTTAGTTTTTTGTAATGTACTTTTGTAAAAGATACTTTTTTAGAAGATACTTTTTTAAAAGATACTTTTTTGAAAGGTACGTTTTGGAAAGGTCCTGTTTTAAAAGATATAAGACACTTTTTTGAAAAGTACTTTTTAAAAAGGTACTTTTTCTAAGCTACTTTTAAAAAAATTCTTTTTTATAAGGTACTTTTTTGAAAGGTCCTGTTTTAAGATACTTTTTTTAAATGTACTTTTTTAAAAGGTATTTTTTTAGCAGGTACTTTTTAAAAAGGTACTTCTTTGAGGTACTTTTTAAAAGGTACTTCTTTGAGGTACTTTTAGAAAGGAACTATTTTAAAAGGTACTTTTCTGGTGTACTTTTTAAAAGGCACTTTTTATAATATACTTTTAATAAGGTACTTTTCTAAAAAGGTTTTTTTTTTTAAATATATTTTTTTAAAAAGTACTTTTTTAAAAATCCCCTTTTGTAAAAAGGAACTTTTTTAAGAAGGCACCTTTTTTAAGATACTTCTTGAAAAGGTACTTTTTTAAAAAGGTATTTTCCTATAAGGTACTTTTTCTTAAAGGCAGTCTCAGAAGGTACTTTTTCAAAATTAGTTAAATAGTGCAATTTGGAAAAATAATTTTTTTAAATGATTTTTTATGAGGATTGAAATTTCGCATGTAAATGATGACACACAAGTTATTAAGTATTGATATGTTTTCAATTGATTTTTCATACCACCAACAAATTTCATCGTAGACGGATTATAATGTCTTAACATTATGATGGCTCTTTTAACACACATGTTTGTTGTGTGAATTTTTTTGTTTTTGGGGGTATATTTTGTTTAAAACCTTACTTGTCAATCTTGAGGCATATAAAAACAATGAATTTTGTTTTATGATTGTTTTGATGGATAATAAATCATCCAAGTTGTGGTTGGCTAGAAGGCAGGTTTTGGCAACTCCTAAACGACTTACCTGTAAAGAAAATAAAAGAAAGAAAATAAATTAAAGAGATTTAAAGTGTTAATAAGAGCCTATTTCACCTTTTTTATGTAAATATTAAATCATATTTAAAAATTATTTTCCATAAAAAAATTAATGAAAATCGACATTTAAATATGAATCAATCTTTAAATAGAGTTGATAAAATTGGCCCAAAGCAAATAAAATAACTAAAGTTTAAATATAATTATTCTAAAGAGCTACAAAATTAACATGTTAATTTTTTTGGATATTGGAAACTTCGAGGGCATTAAATATTTAAGCGAGACTTCATGTTTCGAAAAACATACTTCTGAGGATTAAGTTACTTATCATTCATATTAAAAAAACAAAAAAAAAGATATGTATACATATGGCAAATATTTTTTTTTCAGAATTCCATATTAAAAGTTTATGTGTGCACTTTTTACATTTTGTAATTAAAATAAATTACAGTAATTAATTTAATTATTCTTTTCATTGCTCTTTAACAAATAACTGAAATTATCATACGTAAAGCATATTTTTGTTGCATTCAAAATTGCTGGCGGCTGCGTTTGGTTTGTGCACAATTATTTTGCCTGTTAAATATTTTGACAACTTCATTTGTAATCAGAAAAATGAAACCTAAAAAATAAAATAATTTAAGCTGCCATTCATTTCGTATGCATTCAAAATAAGTGCCAACCTCTCCATTGTATGCGTTTGGAATTTTAAATGAAACTATAAGTTTTGCAAATGTGAAACAAACACATAAAAACGTGCATAATAAAGAAAAATGTTTAATGAAATAAATAAGAAGGCAGTTAAGAGAAGAAGAAAAAAAAGAATTGCTTTAAAACTAAGTTTATAGTTAACATAATAATTACAATCCCAAACACACGAGTATAAGTGATAAGTGGCAATCATGCACTAACCATGACAGCAGCTGCCAGTAAAGGGGGTAGTAGTCTAACTAGTTCAGTTGCAAAAGTAAAATTTTAGCAAAAAAAAAACTTATTTGGTCTTCCTTTGTCTCATTGTTGAGCGAGCTGCTTAACTACCAAGAGAGGGAAAAGCTTTTTAAAAATAAAATCGTAGCTTTTCTTTCAAATCTGACAACAAAATACACACGCAATCCAAAGAAAAGCCAAGATATTTTGCATTTGCACTTACGCAAGACAATTTGCATCAAACATCGAATACCGCCAATGTTTTTTTTGTAATATTTGTATTTCGTAACAAATTTTAAAGTCTGTTAAAAATGTTTGCAACACCAGTTGCTTAAATTCAGTCCAGCAAAAATGTTTCCAGGTTTAGTAATGGGTTGTACTACTTACAAAGTAATGAGTAGTATTTACTTTTTTTTAAGTAATTTTATTTGTATTGTAATGACTTCCCTATAATGAATGAAATAAGCTCTTATTTACATCATTATATGGAAGCGCTTGCACAAGTACTTTCCAGTTATTATACCCTTTACCAACAAAAATGGTAAAAGGGTATATATAGGTTTGTCATTCCGTTTGTAATTTCTATAATATCAATAAGCGACCCATATAATATATATATTCTGGATCCTTATGCATAGGGAAGACGAATAAGCGATGTCCGTCTGTCCGTCTGTCCGTCTGTCCGGTCACAGCCGAATATAGCACTCTTACTTGTTTATGAAATATGAACAGATAATAATTTATTGATCGTGAAAAAGATCTTTGGAAACAATGAAGATTGTACTATAATTTTAGCTAGTACATTAATTTTTGATTTCGATTTGTAAGGGGTACCCTATATTTTTTCTTAAAAAATAAACAAGTTATTCAGTCAATTTTTAAGATATTACTACTGATTACTCGTAATGTAAGCAAAGTCTTCACTGGAGGAGCTTGTCGTACAGATAGCATTACCAAGGTACTATTATAACCCGCTAAGTAGTGACTTGGATCATCTTACTAATAAATATATATTTATAAAACTTTTTGAAAAGTAATTTTTCCATGTTTAGCACAAGATTTAAATAACAAAAATCTTCTAAAATTTTAAATCATATGATTAAATTCTGCACTTATGTTTCTTTATAGTTTTTTAAATAACTTTATTTAAAAAAAATCCAATTATTCAACAAACATGCAGGTTTTGCTGCGATTCTAATCTTACGAAAAAGGAGCGCAAAGCAAATATTTGCTTTAATCTTACACACACACACACACACACACACACAAATTTGTAGGCCAACATAATGTTTTTTTTTTAAATAAAGAATTTTAATTGAAAAATATAATAATAAACTAAAATTGCTAATACGTGGCCAGTCAAAATGTTACAAAATTTAAGCATAACATAGAAAATAAAAAAATCTTAAGCCAAAATCGCACACATTTGGTAAAGTTGCTTGGATATTTTTTTTTATTTTTTTACTGACATTTAAACGAATTAAATTTTTATCTTTTTACCCACAAACTAACTTTAAAAAAGAAATAAGTTTAATGTAAAGCTTAAACAAACATTCAATTACATTAAAAACAGTTTCTCAAGTCAAATGTTAATTATAATTATTTTAATGTCCAGTTATGGGCCCTCAAGAAGGCCATTAAGTATTTTTTTTATTTTAATATTTTTTTGCATTTAAATATTCTTAATAAAATGTTTTTTTATATTTTTTCTTTTATTCAGGTGTCAGCTAATGACCCAGATTGCGGTGTTAATGCCATGGTTAATTACACCATGGGTATGGTGGACTCTAAGACGTTTAATGAGTTTGAAGTACGCTCGGCTACGGGAGAAATTTGCATAGTGGGTGATTTGGACTTTGAAAAGAAACAAATCTATGAGTTTCCCGTTATAGCCACTGACAGAGGTAAGTGAACATTTAGAAAGTTAGAATCTAAACAGTTTTCAAAATTTTTTTACAAAACGGTTTTAAAAGCATAGTAACGAGAAAAAAATTTAATAAAACAAAAAATAAAAGCTTAACGGTCATTCTGCAGAAGTGGGAAGAATAGCTTATTCTTCCCACTATAACCGGAAATTAAAATAAAAGTACCCTTTTGGATAAAAGTACATTTTTGAATAAAAATACCTTTTTGAATAAAAGTACCTGTTTGCATAAAATCACGTTTTTGAATAAAAGTACATTTTTTAATATAAGTACCTTTTTGAATAAAAGTAGCTTTTATAATAAAAGTACCTTTTATAATAAAAGCACCTTTTATAATAAAAGCACCTTTTATAATAAAAGTACCTTTTATAATAAAAGTACCTTTTTAAATAAAAGTACCTTTTTGAATAAAAATACCTTTTTGAATAAAAGTACCTTTTTGAATAAAAATACCTTTTTGAATAAAAGTACCTTTTTGTATAAAAGTACTTTTTTGAATAAAAGTACCTTTCTTAATAAAAGTACCTTTTTGAATAAAAGTACTTTTCTGAATAAAAGTACCTCTTTAAATAACAATACCTATTGAATAAAAGAACCTTTTTGAATTAAAGTACCTTTTTGAATAAAAGTACCTTTTCGAACAAAAGTACCTTTTTTGACTTAAAGCATCTTTTTGAATATAAGTAGGTTTTTGAAGAAAAGTAACTCTTTGAATAAAGGTACATTTTTGAATAAAAACCCGTTTTGAATAAAGGTACCTTTTTGAATAAAAATAACTTCTGGAATAAAAGTAAATTTTTGAATAAAAGCACCTTTATTAATATAAGTAATTTTTTGAATAAAGTACATTTTTCAATAAAAACTCTTTTTTGAATTAATGTACCTTTTTGAATACAAGTACCTTTTTGAATAAAAGTACCTTTTTTAAAAATAAAAAAAGTTTTGATTAAAAGTACCTTTCTGAATAGAAGTACCTCTTTGAGTGAAGATACGTTTTTGAATAAAAATACTTTTTTAAATAAAAGTACCTTTTTGAATAACAGAACCTTTTTTGATATGCGTAAGTACCTTCTTGAATTAAAATACATTTTAAGATCAAAGTACATTTTTTAATAAAAAAAACCTTTTTGAATAAAAGTACCTCCCTAAATAGAAGTACCATTTTTAATAAAAGTACCTTTTTGAATAAATGTACCTTTTTTGAATAACAGTCCCATTTTGCATAAAAGTACCTTTTTAAATAAATGTACCTTCTTAAATAAAAGTAACTTCTGGAGTAAAATTAACTTTTTGAATAAAAGTACCTTTTTGTATTAAGGCACCTTTTCTAATAAAAGTACTTTTTTGAATAAAAGTACCTTTTGAATAAAAAAAACCATTTTGAATAAAAGCAACTTTTCGAATAATAGTACCTTTTTGCGTGAAAGTAGATTTTTGAATCCAGGTACCTTTTTTGAATAAAGATACCTTTTTGAATAAAAGTACTTTTTTGAATAAAAGTACCTTTTTGAATAAACATAGCTTTTTGTATAAAAGTACCCTTTTTTATAAAAGGAAAATTTTAGATAAAAGTATATTTTTGAATAGAAGTACCTTTTTGAATAAAATTTCATTTTTGAATAAAAGTACCATTGTAAATAAACGTTCCTTGCTGAATACAAGCACCTCTTTTGAATAAATGTACTTTTTTAATAACGATACTTTTTTTGAATAAAGGTACCTTTTTAAATAAAAGTTCCTTTTCTTGGAAAGAATTAACTCATACATTTAATGAGTAAATTTTTTCCAACAAGTAAGTTTTTTATGTAAAAATTAATTTTTAATTTTTATTTTTTTTAATAACTTAAAATTTCTAAATAAAAGTATCTTTTGGAATAAAAATATTTTCCTCGAATTAAGTCCATTTTTTGAAGGAAATTTTTTTAGTAAAAGTGATTTTATGAACGAATGTACCTTTTTCAATTATATGCCTTTTTTAATAAAAGTACTTTTTTTAATAAAAACACCTTTTTGAATAAAAAAATTGCAGTTTTGAACCGAAGTAAATTTTTGAATAAAAAAGTGCATTTCTGAACAAAATTTTACTAAAAGTACCCCTTTACTTCACAAGTTCCTTTTTAAATAAAAAATACTTTACGAATAAAAGTTCGTATTTTAATTAAATTTTCTTTCGACCCATAATTGTTTTTGCACAAAAGTACGTTTTTATATTGAATAATTTTTTTTTCCACAAAAGTAGATTTTTTAGTAAAAAAAAGTGTTCCAATTAAAAGTGATTTTCCAAAAAAAATTTATTTAAAGGACGAAACCCTTCTAAATATAAGAGATTTTTCTTTAGGATAACCTTGTGAAAAAATTAACTTTTAGACAAGTTTTTTCTTGAAAAAGTAACTTTTTGTAAAAAATTTTTATAATTTTTTTAAATTATTTTCCTTTTGTAAGTAAGAAATTTTTTTATTGCCTTTCCAGGTGGTCTTAGTACTACAGCCGTGATCAAAATTCAGCTCATCGACATCAATGACAATCGACCTATTTTTTATCCACCTCAATATAATGTTTCGTTGCGTGAATCGGCCTCCACAACTGTTTCAAATGTACCCATTGTGACGGTGGCGGCCACAGATCCTGATTCTGGACGTTTCGGTTCCATTACTTATCGTATTGTTGGCGGCAATGATGCGAGTTTATTTCGCCTTGAACGTACAACCGGTGAGATATTCTTAAATCGCCCAAATATGCTGTCAACACGCACACAAATCACGCACATGCTAAATGTATCGGCCAGCGACGGTGGCGGCTTGCGGACGCTAGAAGACGCTTTTGTATTTGCGAATATAATTGATGCCACACAACGGCCTCCGATATTCGAGAAGCTGCGCTATAATTTTTATTTTAAAGAGGATGTTGTTCGTGGCAGTGTTGTGGGCACAATTCAGGCAACCAGTTCCGATGCAGGTGAGTGGCAATGAGAGCAAATAATTGCTTTAAAAAATCCGTAATCGGTTAATGGAAAATTGAAGCAAGTATCTTTAAGTAGTTTAGAGTTTCATTGTTTAACTTTGCAAGCTAAAAATTTTGATTTTTATTAAGATTTATTTCAGTTCTCAAATTCGACCATTTAAGTTAATCAAATGCTCGTAACAGATACTCCGAAATAAGATATTGAGTAATACAGGATATATAGTTTTTTTTTTTTTGCTACAAATATCCTTGAGTTTCTTTTTTTGCCCAAGGAACATATTTCACTTATTTTTTTTTCAGCTCATTGAAGCAAAAGAGCATTCATTAATTCAATGATTTGGAAAGAAATATCTGAACATTTGATTGACAGCACAGACAATTTCTTTTTGCAGCACAAGCTTCTTCAAACAAATTTAAAAAAATTTTATTTTGGGTTTTAAACAACAACTCTTGTCTTATTTTATTTTAAGGTGCTGCATTGTGTAGAGATGGCTGTTTTGTTTTCTTGAGTAGTAGATTGTTTAAGATCTTAACGATTTATATGTTTGGTTTTTGTTTCATTTAGCTTGTTATACATTTAAAAAAATGTTTTTTTAAAACAGATTTTCGATTTTCACCTTTTTTGTTGTTGTGTGCTTCGTATTTTTGTTAAATATTAAATTTGGCAGTCTCTTGCGCTCCGCCATTCTTTTGCGGTAAAAACATTTGAAAGCTAAATTTCAACAGAAAATTTTATAAAATACTTCAAGGCATCAAAATAAAATACTCAAATTTAGGAATAAAATAAGGCAAACCAAAAAAAATATATAAAAGTAGAATGAAAAAAGCTTCATATAAACCATTTTGTTGCATTGTTCCAAAACGTTTTCATGATAGTCATCATGATCTTGTATATTTAAAGACGTTCTTGTATGCAAAATTTTGTCTTCTTGTTTGATTTTGCTTTTAAGCTTTTTTCAGTCACTTTGAACTTTTTTTAAATTGGTTTTTTTTTCTTTTTTCTAAAGAATTCTTTAGAGTTTCATGAGTGGATTTAAGAGTTCATTTTGTTAGTGTTGAAATGCAATTTACTTCCTTACTTTAGCTTGAGAGTCTTCTTTTTTGGTTTTGGGTTGAAAAAAAAAGAAGATTCTTTCTATTGTTATAATGAGATTTTTATAATGCCATTTGATACTCTTCGTAAATCAATTTTAATGATCCATTTATTTCATGTTGAATTGCAGTCAAATTATCAAGTGTTTTTGCAAAAATGACACTTGAGTTCTTTTCAGTGGGATGGTTTCTTTGCTTTAAAGCTTAAAACCAAGCAAATATTGAATTAAAAAATCAAATCAGAATTGATAAACAAACAAATGTATAGTAACAAAAATAAGTGGCAAATCTTGCTCAATCTAAAATTATTTACAAAAGAATTTCTGACAAAAAAAAAAACATAACTTCTCCATCCTGATTTATGGGTCTTTTTTATCACAGTTTTATATATGAAGGAAATTTAGCCTGAAACAATTTTTTTACTATTTAGATTATGGTACTTCTCTTCCGCTAGAATCATTTGTAAACTTATAGAGCCTTATTTATAAAAATTACTAAGGCTTTATAAAGGTTTTTTAAAACAAATTTTCTTAAAAAGCCTTTATAAAGCCTTAATAATTTTTATATATAAGGCTGATAATTTTTACCAAAATTTTATTTATTTATTCACAATTTATTTATTTATGTACATATTTTCAATTTATTTCCTTTCAGCCAATCGCAATGCCGTTCACTATAGCATCTATTCTGGCGATCCAGAGGGTTATTTTTCAATTGATGAAAATTCGGGCAACATAAGAGTTGCTAACAATTTGGATCATGAGACGAAGGCTCAAGTTTTGTTGAACATTAAAGCTTCTATGGGACACAACAGCAATCAGGGGTATACACAGGTAAATCAAATATAAACTTAATTTATTTTCCACTTTAATATATAATTCAAAAATACATAGGGGCTAAAACTTTTTAAAATTTGAAAAAACTTTCAGGTTTATTGAAATAAAGCGCTTTTACTGAAAATTTTCGTCTATGTCTATGTCCATGTCCATGTCCATGTCCATGTCCATGTCCATGTCCATGTCCATGTCCATGTCCATGTCCATGTCCATGTCCATGTCTATGTCTATGTCTATGTCTATGTCTATGTCTATGTCTATGTCTATGTCTATGTCTATGTCTATGTCTATGTCTATGTCTATGTCTATGTCTATGTCTATGTCTATGTCTATGTCTATGTCTATGTCTATGTCTATGTCTATGTCTATGTCTATGTCTATGTCTATGTCTATGTCTATGTCTATGTCTATGTCTATGTCTATGTCTATGTCTATGTCTATGTCTATGTCTATGTCTATGTCTATGTCTATGTCTATGTCTATGTCTATGTCTATGTCTATGTCTATATCTATGTCTATGTCTATGTCTATGTCTATGTCTATGTCTATGTCTATGTCTTTGTCTATGTCTATGTCTATGTCTATGTGTTTGTCTATGTCTTTGTCTATGTCTATGTCTATGTGTATGTCTATGTCTATGTCTATGTCTATGTATATGTCTATGTCTATGTCTATGTCTATGTCTATGTCTATGTCTATGTCTATGTCTATGTCTATGTCTATGTCCATGTCTATGTGTATGTCTATGTCTATGTCCATGTCTATGTCTATGTATATGTCTATGTCTATGTCTATGTCTATGTCTATGTCTATGCCTATGCCTATGTCTATGTCTATGTCTATGTCTATGTCTATGTCTATGTCTATGTCTATGTCTATGTCTATGTCTATGTCTATGTCTATGTCTATGTCTATGTCTATGTCTATGTCTATGTCTATGTCTATGTCTATGTCTATGTCTATGTCTATGTCTATGTCTATGTCTATGTCTATGTCTATGTCTATGTCTATGTCTATGTCTATGTCTATGTCTATGTCTATGTCTATGCCTATGCCTATGCCTATGTCTATGTCTATGTCTATGTCTATGTCTATGTCTATGTCTATGTCTATGTCTATGTCTATGTCTATGTCTATGTCTATGTGTTTGTCTATGTCTTTGTCTATGTCTATGTCTATGTCTATGTCTATGTCTATGTCTATGTCTATGTCTATGTCTATGTCTATGTCTATGTCTATGTCTATGTCTATGTCTATGTCTATGTCTATGTCTATGTCTATGTCTATGTCTATGTCTATGTCTATGTCTATGTCTATGTCTATGTCTATGTCTATGTCTATGTCTATGCTATGTCTATGTCTATTTCTGTTTCCATGTCTTTGCGTACACCAATGTTATTTATTGCATTTCAACGTAAAATTTTAAATTTGATCGGCTTAGAAATTCACTATTTGTTTTGAAAATGGAAATTTTTGAAAATCACGGAAATTTGATTTGTAAAATATATATGAAATAAGTAAATACATACCCCATTCATTCATAAAATTTAAAATGAATTTCAAATTTGTCATACAAAATTTTCCTAAAATGGATTTCAAATTCATTTTATTTGTTTATGAATATGGGGGATACAATTTATTACGATTAAATTATTGTTACAATAAAAATTTTTTTTTTTTTTGCTAGGTCTTTATAACCATTGAAGATGTCAATGATAATGCCCCTGAGTTTGAAAATTCTATAGTGCGCATATCAGTACCAGAAAATTTTGAGCCTGGCAAGCCATTGTATGCAGTGCATGCTTTTGATAGGGACGCTGGAAAAAATTCCGAAGTCTCATATGTATTAACCATGTTAACAACGTTTGCTCTAAACAATATAACGATGTCTGGTGGATTAACTGTGTCATCAGGGGCGGGCGGAGCTATTGTCTTAGGAGGAACAACTTCTATGAAACAGCAAATATCAAATCTAAACTCTTCGCCCGCAATACAGCTAAAACAGCAACTTCTTAATGATCCAGCCACAGCTACCACAACAGTAACATCGGCATCCACGACAGCAACAACAACTACAACAATCAACCTTCAGCAACAGCAGACATCTGCATATGGTGGCAAAAGTGCTGTTAATGGTGGCGGTGTTGGCATTAGTGGCAGTGGCAGTGGCAATGTTATGGATTCTATGCTAAAAAATCTTTTCGCTATCGATGCACGTTCAGGCCACCTAACATTGTCACGACACTTAGATTACGAAACTTCACAAAGACATACGTTAATTGTCACTGCCATGGACGCTGGGCAGCCACGTTTATCAAGCAATTTAACTATTGTCGTGGAAGTACAGGATGTCAATGATAATCCGCCAGTATTTGAAAGTAATGAGTACCATGTAAAAGTGTTGGAATCAATGCCAGTTAATTCACAGGTAAGACACAAAAACGAAAATGGAATAACGAAAATAAAAAATACTAACAAGGGATTTGTGGTTTTTCGAAAGAGAAGAAAGGAAAGCAAAGAATTAGTAGCCAGAAATGTACAATAACAATAAATGATTCTTAAATGATGGGATGACAAGCATATATGTATGCAAAAACAAAAGACTTAGGACACAAACTTAGCAGACTGTTGCTTTTAATGAATTTTTTCCAACATTTATTAAATCCTTATAGATTTATTTATTAAACATTATTCAAATGCAATTTGTTATTTATTACATTTACAAATACTTAAGGAATAACATTGTGTTTTAAGTATTAAAATGTTTATTAGTGATTTTCAAAAAAAAACACACAAAAGCAATTTTGTTTAAATTGTCTGTAATTTTAGCCGCCTCTCGTTTTTCTTTTTTTCATATCAAATTTTATTATATTATATTATGTATTTTAATGTTGTTCAGGTTGTATTACATTTGTGTAGTTTTGTGCGAAGCAGACATGTCAGCATGTCGCATATACCAAGTCAATCACTGAACAATGCTAATAAAAGCCCAACAATTTGAGTGATTTATGTTAGACAGTTTTGTTTCTTTTTTCTGATTTTGATTTTGTTTCAATCTCTTCAACATTCTTTTTCGATAATAAAACCAAGCAAACGTTTAGTTTGTGTTTTTTTTTAATTTATTTTTATATTAAAAACAAATTGTACAAGAAATTTATTCAAATGCTGGAGTATTGGTTTCAGTTGATTTGATAGTGATGTCGTTTGTGTTAAAACAGAACTTAAAACCAGTAGGCTTGTTATTGCTGTGGCTGCTGCCACTGCTGTTGTCTATACTATTTTATTTTGTTAAAAACCAATGTCGTTTTAATTATGTCTTACGGTAGATCATTAAGAAAATATCATAACAAATTGTTGCTATATGATATGATATGTATTATACACAGATGAATGGATAAATTATTTGAGTCAGGTTGCGAGCTAAATTCAGCAATGAGCTGGTTTCTTTTTTTTATCTCATTAAGGAATTGTTATGACAATAATTAAACGCTAATGATTTGCTTTAGTTTTTAGTGCACATGACTTTATTGAATTTACTCGAGGTATTTAAAATATTGGCTGCAACTAGCAATTAAATATATTTCTAATATTCCTAGTGGAGTTAGATTAGTTAGTTAGTTAGCTTAGATTTTTTGAGTAAAATGGAACCGAATAAAAACTTCATTTCCAACAAGTTCTTTAACAATACGAAAAGAACTATAATATAATTTTCATATTTCTTTTTTCGCACCAAACAACAACGTGCAAGAAAAAAAGAATTAACTTGTTATTTTCCAAATACAAAATATCACACTGCTATCACTATTATAATAAAGTTATAAAAATGTATAAAAGCAGCAATTATCGGAATATTTTCACAGCCTTAATCTAACTTAACTAATGTCTTTGTAAAGAAATATACTTTAATATTTTCTTGACTTTACTTAATGGTGCGCCATGTACTTTAAGTGAAAATTTGAAAGTCACTTAACCCCAATTTGACTAAATGAAATAACACAAACACAAACAGCAAATAATAATGATTGTCGCACACAAAAGAGAAAATCTTAAGCAGCCCTAACTCTCCTTTGGCTAATTTTTGATAATTTTTTTCTTCTATCAAATATTTAAAATCTTCTACGAGTTTTTGTATGTTCGAGCATAAAAACTAAAAAAAAGTATTCATTTTAGGCTTCAAGTAGAACGAAAGTTTAGGCAAAATGATTTCACATTATCATCATCTACAGCAACAACAGCTACAGCAACAGCAACAGCAAACATATTGACTACTCGTAGACATTGTTATTGCCACAACATTTAGTTCCAAAGAAATTGCAGTTACAACCGAAAATCAAATACACGACAAATCCTTTTTCTTCGCATTTCTAAGCACGATTTTAATCGCTTTTATGTTGTACGAATACCAACTATTTTATTTTCATATTATTCAGCGTATGCATGAGGGGGTTTATATAAAACATACGTCAGCGGTCAAAATAGGTTAATTGTAGGAAAAATGCAAAGCAAAATAACAAAAAAAAACATCTTAAAAAAACGTTTTTCAATACAAAAATAACTAACTACTACAAATTCAAATAAAAGCTTGAATTGTTTGGGAAGAAATTCAAATAGCAACGGTTTTTAAATTTTGCAAAATGCCCTACAATTTATGAAAATATTTGTACAATTCGAAAATTATTGTAGACTAAATGTTATGAATACTCTGTTGTAATCTTCTAATGCTAAACTTTTTAAAATGAATAAAAATAATTTTTATACTCATTAAACTAAGATATGATATGAAATAATTTCAATATATCCCTTAAACAAAAGATTTTTAGGAGTTTAAACACATTTTATTTTTTTAAGACAATTTTAGTTTTAATCAGCCATTTGTCGCATTTAAAAATTTCTGTGTTTTCAGCATCGTTTAAAACTCTTGAGACTTTTACGGTCGCAGCTTTTATAAATTTGTGAACCTTGATTCCCCTTTAAATTTTTTTTTGCTTTCCCCAGACAAAAATATTAACGGGCTTAGCCCATTTTTATAGTTTTAATGACACTGAATTATTTTAAATATTAAACAATTGCTAAAAACAAGAGTTTTTCTAGCTTAATACTTAGCTCGTCTTAGTCATTTCTCTTTATGACTAAGTCCGATTAAAGCAAATTTTTACATATATCCCCTAAAAAAGTACTTTTCAAAATAAAAACCTTTTGGTAAAACATTTTTTTAGAATAGTGCCTACTAAATGAATAAATACACTAACAAAAAGTATCTTTGGGAAAAACGTACTTTTCATACAAAGTACCTTTCATAAGAAATTACCTTTCGTAAAAAAGTACCTTTTATAAAAAAGTACCTTTCATAAAAGAGAACCTTTCATAAAAAGTACCTTTACCTTTCATAAAAACGTATCTTTCATAAAAAAGAACCTTTAATAAAAAATTACTTTTCATAAGAAAGCACCTTAAATGAAAAATTACTTTTCACAGGAAAGTACCTTTCATAAGCAAGTACATTTCACAAGAAAGTACCTTTCGTAAGAAAGTACCTTTCATAAGCAAGTACATTTCACAAGAAAGTACCTTTCGTAAGAAAGTACCTTTCATAAAAAAGTACATTTTATAAGAAAGTACTTTTCATAAAAACGCACCTTTCATAAAAAATATTTTGCATAAAAAAGTACCTTGCATAAAAAAGTATCTTTCATAAGAAAGTACCTTTCATAAAAAGTACCTTTTATAAAAAAGTACTTTCATAAAAAATTACCTTTCATAAGAAAGTACTTTCATTAAAAGTACCTTTCACAAAAAAGTACCCTTCATAAAAAAGTGCTTTTCATAGAAAAGTAATTTAATAAAAAAGTACCTCTCATTAAAAAGTAATTTGATAAACAAGTACCTTTCATAAAAATTCAGCTTTCATAAAAAAGTACATTTCATAAAAAGTACATTTCATAAAAAGTACCTTCCATAATAAAGCACCTTTCAAAAAAAAAGTACGTTTCATAAAAAAGTAATTTAACAAAAAAAGCACCTTTCATAAAAAAGTACCTTCCGCAAAAAAATACTTTAAAAAAAACTACTTTTCATAAGAAAGCAGCTTTTATAACAAATTAATTTTGATCAAGAAAGTACTCTTTAAAACTAGTTCTTTATGAATAAAGTACTTTATGGAATAAGCACATAAGTTTCGAAATAGTACGTTTTAAACGAGACGCCTTCGAAGAAACTATTAGTCCGGAAAAAGTATCTGTTGGAAATAGAAATAATTTAAAAAAAGTACGTTTTGAAAAAGTTTGTTTCTAAATATTATAATTTGAAACACAAAGCTTTCTCAATAAAGTACGCATTGAAAATAGTTCTAAAAATTTACCTTTAAGTACCATTTGACAAAAGTGCCAACAATTACCATCTAAAAAGCGAACTTTTTTTAAAAAAGTACCTTTTTAAAAGAGAATTTTTTTAAAAAAGCACCTTTTGATAAAAGTGCCTTTTAGAAATAGTACCTTTTGCAAAAAAAACATTTTAGAAAAAAATATTTTTTGAAAAATATCTTTTGAAAAAGTACCTTTTGCAAAAAGTACCTTTCGTATAAAGTACCTTTTGCAAAAAGTACCTTTCGTATAAAGTATCTTCTGCAAAAAGTACCTTTTGAAAAAAATACTTTTATAAACAGATACTGGCGACAAAAAATATCTTTTGAAAAAGTACCTTTTCAAATAGTACCTTTTGTAAAAGTCCCTTTTGAAAAATGTGCAATTAGAAAAAGTATCCGAGAGAGTATTTTTTTAGAAGCTAACTTTCTTAAAAATATTTAATTGAAAGTATGGATTTGTTTAAATTATCATCTCTAAAATAATTTCTTAAAGCAAAACTCTCTTAAAGATTTTTAAGTATAACAATGATACTGGTTGTAGGGTACTGAATAAAAGAAAAGAAAACTTTAACAAAATCATAATACAACAGTAAATGTAGTGATTATTGCAATATATTTTTGTTATATCTAATTCTTTGTTTTTTATTTTTTTTTTTCACCACAAACCACAACCAGCAATTGCAATAAAACTAAACAAATTTAGGAAAATTTGTGAAAGTTTTCTTTAACAATCATACAAAAACTCATTTAATAAAAAATAATAAAGAAAATTAAAATTTTCAAATGAAAATAAAATATTAAATGAAAAAGAAAACCAAACTAACAAAGCTCTTCTTTTCTTCTTCTTCTTCTTTTTGTTGTTGTTGTTGTTTTGCAAATGTCTAATTTTAGATTGTACAAGTGACAGCTGTAGATTTGGATACCGGCAACAATGCTCGCATCACTTATCGCATTATCAAAAATAACAACAACAACGGCAACAACGGCAACAACGGCAACAACCAGCAGGGAAATCAAACCCTCATAAACAACAATAAAAATAGTAAGGCTAATAAAAGCAACAGGAACAACAAAAATAATAGCAACAACTCCAACACCTTGTCGGCGTCGGCTGCAACAGGAGAAATTTTACAAATTTTTGGAATCTATCCCAACAGTGGTTGGATTTATTTACGTTCACCTTTGGACCGTGAAACACGTGATCATTATGATTTGACGGTGGTGGCCAGCGATAATGGCAGTCCGCCAGCCCAAGCCAGCACACGTGTCTTGCTACGCGTTTTGGATGCCAACGATAATGATCCACGTTTCCTACGTTCGTCCTATGAATTTTCCATCGAAGAGAATATGAGTCGTGGTTCATTGGTTGGCGTTATTGGTGCTACCGATTTGGATTTGGGTGAAAATGCGGCCATCAGATATAGTTTATTGCCGGCAAATAGTTCGTTTCAAGTTAATCCACTTACGGGTAAGTACTCGTACCATTTTTGTTATTTATTCTTAGCAGCACAACCACAAATAAAACTCCATAAAATAGTTAAAGGAGAAATAGTTAAGTAGGTTAATTTCAAATGAATGCCACAGTGCCCAAGGAATATATTTGATGCAATTGCAAAAAAAAAAAAAAGAAAATAAGCCGCTTAACACAAATAATCATTCTTAATGTTCTTTGGAGCAACAAAACTAAAATATACAAATAAAATTATTTACATTAATGGAACCTGTTATTTGTTTTAAAGCAGAATTTATTTGTTTATATCAAGTTGAACTCATATAAAAAAAATTATTTTACAAAACCTTTTTTTTAATTAAAAAGATAGCAAAGTTATTATTTATTGCAAGAGTCTAATAAAATTGAAATTGATTAAACTATACAATCCCAAGAATATAGAAACTTAATTTTAACAACTGACAAGAAATAATTATAGCTAAATTACTAAATTTTTAAATAGCTTTAAAAAGCTTACGCTGGCTTGAAAGTGCAGAAGTTTTATTAACTTGAATACAAATACTTTTTCTGTATTTTTTTCTAAAGGCAGACGTCCAAAGTTTTTTTTTTTGTTTTGATTAGTTCGCAGTAGTTTTATGAAGCTTTCTGCGCATCTGATTTTGAGCTTTTAAGCTTGAATAAAGAGTTTCATATTAAATTTCGCAACTTTTTTGTGCTGATATAAAAATTATATATAAAAAAATTGATATATATAGTTTAATCCTCCAAAACTTGCCCGAAGGGTCTTTTTGCGTCTTCAAAAATGGAACAAAAAATTACTCACTTATTTGTTATAAGAAAGTGAATCAATTTAAATCAGTTGGTATCGAAAATTTTCGAAAAATAAAATTTTTACAAAATGTTTTTTCTTAAACAAATTTTTAAATACAAATTAAAAAAAAGAAAGTTATTGTTAATAATTTTAAAAAAATATTCGTCAAATTGATTTTAGGTACAGCCGAAAAAGTAATATGAATGATTTTGTAATATTAATTAAAATATTTGTAATTTCAATTAAAAACTTTATTAAATTTTCACCTATAAAGAATTTAATAATATTTATTAAGTTTTTCCACTCAAATTAATAAGTACAATAAAAAATTTAATTGAATCAATTAAATTCTTAATTGAAAATATTAATTGATGAATAGTTTTTTCTGTGTATAAACTTTTTGTATAGAGTTGAAATGTTTATAGAGTGCCTGATATTTGATCGAAATCTGTAGCTTAGGAGAAGTTTCAGGGATGGCCAGCAAGGTCAAGCGCTTCCCATATTTTTTCTAATAATAACTACTTAATTTCCACATCAATGAATATATTCTTTTTTGGTAACAAGGTGTGTCCGAAAGAAGTTATTTATTTGTTGGTTTGAATATTTGCAATTAAATAAAAAAAATCTAATTATACAATTCTTATCAAATTAGAACACTTTATTTTCTAAACACTGATATTAAGAGATTTTAAGCACGTAATGTTAAATAATTCACTGCAGCAATACCACGTTGTTACAAATTAGCTGGGTTGTACACAAAAAACTGACTGCTTAGTGGTTACTGAGCTTTTTTCATACTTAACATAAAGCTTCCAGCAGAATGTTAGCAACATCTAGAAAGCCTCAGCACATATAACAACCTCTAAATTTTTAATGTGTGCTCCTGGTTTATGCGCATGTGCATTGACAATGCATGAAAAAAATGATTTTTAGGTACAGTTATTGTACAAGACGTTTTGAAATATTTGCGACAAATTTGACATCATCATATAATATAATTTTATTGCATTGTTATTTAACACAATATATAGCTAAGAAGCATAGCTATAACAGGATGTTCTAAAACACCTATCTTCCTTTTTATTTTAAGAGCAATTGTACAGAAAACAATATATTTATCTTAATCCTTAATGCCTGTACGGGAATAAATACAAATAAAACGAAGCCCTATCGGTAACCACATCTCAGACAAAATATAAATTTTGTATATATATGAATACAAACATTTTAAAACTCGTCTCAACAAAACAATTTATATAAATAAACATACACAGAAACCTTATCACAATCTGCTTGCAACATTGTAACTTAAATAACATTTTTTTTACTTAAAAGTAACAAAAATTGTACATTATGCTGTAAAATAAACAAATTAATTTTAAAATTAATTAATTGATCAGCAACAACAAAATGTCTGTAAAGAAGAAACAAAAAAAAGGAGTCTGTAAAAGGGCGAGTGAGTAAATTAAAGACTGACATGCTTTTAAGTTTAACAAAAAGGAAACTTCCATAAGCTTAAAGCCAGGCAGGGCGTTTTAATCTTAATGAGTAAAAATAAAACGGCAATTCGACTAGAACAGCCATAACGGCTCAATCTTAATCTTGTTTTGAAAACTTGGCTCATTTGCAAAATTATTTAAAAACAAAGAATAAAGTTAGCAAATCAACACTATCTTAATATTAATTTAAAACGATCTCTTAGACATTGCAAATATATTTTCGTAAACTGTAAATAAAACAAATTCAAATTCAATTCAATGTGGCTTCTTTAAAAAAATAAATCATAAACAAATTGTAAGAAAAATCTTAATTCATATTAATCCATCTGCCACATATTTTCACTAAAAATTAGTTAATTTCAAAAAAGGCCACTCCTAAAGGAATGATTAATGACTTTAGCCAATTCAGCGAAAAGGAAAAATATTGCAGTACAAACACCGACTGTGGCAGTGTTAACAATTTGAAATCTTACAAAATATAAGAAAATTTACATAAAACGTTACAAACATCAAGTTGAACTAAACTTCAGCCAAGTGTGGGAATCTTAACCAAAATTGTGTTAAAACTAAACTTTTAGAATAAAATTATAAAACGAAAACCACACACGATGGTCTATCGTGCATGCCAATGATAGACAGAGAGGCAACTGCACGTATTTCTTAGATTTAGTTAAATTATCAGTTGCTTAAGCATCAGCAAAGGTATTGTTAAAAAAAAATTTTTCCAATTAACGCTTTTAATTTAAATAAAAATACAAATATTCAGTGAAAAATTAAATTGATTCAATTAAACTTTTGTTTTGTTTTTTGTTGTTTTTTTACTTAAATTAAGCATTTGTTTAAAAATTAAATTAAATAAAAAGTTTAATTGAAGCAAAAAAAAAATGATTTTCCAATTAAACCTTTTAATTAAAAAAAAAATACAACTAATCAACTAAAAATTTAATTGACTCAATTCACCTTTTGTTTTCAAATTTAAACACTTAAAAGTTGAATAAAAAATTTGATTCGAGTTAATCATAGTGTTGATTTGCTAACTTTATTCTTTGTTTTTAAATAATTTTGCAAATGAGCCAAGTTTTCAAAACAAGATTAAGATTGAGCCGTTATGGCTGTTCTAGTCGAATTGCCGTTTTATTTTTACTCATTAAGATTAAAACGCCCTGCCTGGCTTTAAGCTTATGGAAGTTTCCTTTTTTAAGCTTTTGTTTCAAATTTCAATTAATACAATTAAATTTTTAATTGAAAGAGTTGAAAATATTATGTCCGATTTTTACAGTGGGTGTATATCATTTTCTTGCAAAAAGCGAATATTGCCAAATTTTGGATTGACCCCCTTCACAGAATCAACTAACATAAATTAAAAATACTACTTCATTAATTAACAAACAATTTTTAACAGCTCGTAAAATTTTTTTTCTCTTAGTCATAATTAAAATATCTTTTCAAACATTTGCTAAGCAATTTTTTTATTATTGAATATATATATATATTTTTTTTAACCAAAAATTCAAACATTCATCATCATTACGTATTATCGATGAGAAATAAATACATTTTATGTGGCACGTCTGGTGCACAAGTAACCACAGGTTACATGTTCACTACAATATATTTTTTTTTTGCAATAAAAACATAAGAATTTCCTTTTAACATAAATTAATGTCACTTTTGTCTAACCATACGTTACATCAAACCCACAAAATCACTGACATTTTTAACAACTCACTTAACCACAATCTATGGAAGAATAGAGAGCTATACACACACACACACTAACACACATTGACTAAAACTGCCTGTTATAAGTCCACTACATGGGGCTTTCAAATACAAAATCAATCTCTTTTTGGACAAGCAAAAAAATATGTAAAAAAAATTTCAAAGATTTAATGGAACTCACTCTCATTTTACTAGAAATAGTTGCAATGCATACTCATACAATTTATAGCTGAAAGTATGTGGAAACAAGTACATTATACGGCCGGTGGTGAATAGAGACCAGGTAGAGAGGCAAGAGGACCAACACATAGGTCAATCATTAAGGATGGATGTGGTACAATTACTGATACACACATGGTAAACGTTGCAATGCTCTACTTTTCAAATGACTAACATTGTATGAATAGCAAAAAGGGAATATATTTAAAGGAATTTAAACTTAAAATGATTCAAGATATATTTCAAATAGGTTACATTAGGTTAAGGAAGTTCCTATATAAAGCGAAGGCTATATGATATAATCTGTATATATACCGATGCATCTTCAAGGCTGTGCATTGATCAAATATGTTCTCTTTATCAATATCTCTCACTTCCTATCTCACTCTGCATCGCTCTACCCTTCTTACTATCTCTATCTTCGTAACAATTTCTCCCTCTCTCTATCTCGTTCTCACCCTGTCCTTCCCTCTCTCCCTCTCACCCTCTCTCCCTCTCACCATCTCACCCCCTCTCTCCCTCTCTCCCTCTCACCCTCTCTCCCTCCCTCCCTCTGTGAACCCTTTCTCCCACGCTCTCTCTTCCACACTATCTCTTCTTTCTTATCTCCCTTTCTCCCACAAAACAGCTTAGCGTTAGGCTACTCAATATTATTGAGTACTTTATTGCCATTATTATTATCGTTTTGCTTCAAGGTATTCAATAAACTGCACAATATAAAAAAAAATATTGGGCAATTTTTTTCACAATACTTTTAAAAGTAAACAAAATTTATAAACACATACATGTGCGTTTAAGAAATTTCAAAACTGACTTTTCATGATACATACTAGGCACATACAAAATCATAAAGAAATAAATATAATTTTGAATTAAATATGTAGTTTCAAAAATAAAACAAATAATGCTTAGTGATGTACCTGGAAATAATTATTGCACAATATTAACAACAAATCACAAAACATTTCTTGTAGCGTAATATAAATCAAAAGACTTTTGATTTTATCCAATATATTATGCTACATACCAACAGACAATATTATTGTACAAAATCAATTATTGTACAGTTCACTTATTGCGCAATAATATTGCAAACGTGTAGGTACCTTAACACATTTGTAGTTTAAGCTTTGCGTGACAAAAACTGTTACTGTTCAGGGCTGTACAATCGTTAAGAAGGTGCTGAAATCACTCTCTCTTTCCCAGCCTCTATATATCTCTTCCCCCCCCCCCTCTCTCTCTTTCTCACGATTTCTATCCCAACCAGCGTGACCGTTTGACCGACTAAAGTGGCGAATTGCCACTTTTTCGACTACCTTGCCACTTTTTTTGACTGCCTTGCCACTTTTTTCCCCCCTTTTTTAGAGTAAATTATATTTTAATTTTTATTTATTTATATTTTTTTTTAATTTTGCCCCCTTTTTTGATAAATCCCCTTTTGGTGCCACTTTTTGAAAATGTCGTCGGTCACCCTGATCCCAACTATTGGGATAGACTTCATGTGCCCAAATGATAGGAAGTCTACAGTCATAACATATTCCTCGCAAAGTTGGAGGACAGGGTACGAAAAGAAATAAAAGCAAATGTTCGCTTTCGTTTTATTTTGTTCCTTGCAGTGAGCAAACTAAAAACAATGAGAAGGATTAAGCTATTTAATTTTGTATAACCTTAACCTATGAGCACTAATAGAGAAATAAGAGACAAAATGTACTTGTGTTGAGGAAAACCGTTTTGCAAACGTTTCGCAAACGTCTGATGATTCAATTGCTGATTATAATAAGGAATATATTAGCACAGCCCTAGCATACCTTTTGTTTTTGTATATAACGTAAAGGCAGCCTATACAGCTTATTGTATTTACTACTCGTATATAAAAACACTTATTAAATCATAAAAATATACGACAAAACATTGTATGCCCTGTTCATATATAAGATTATATTAAACATATCCTCTCATATTATTATTATATGACTATGTATGTGGCCTACAATTGTAATAAAACCCAAGTGATTCACATTAATACAGCCAAAGCCTAGTAACTTTTATCTTTCCTACATTCAACTCTTTTACATATTTCTAATAATAGAGAGAGAGAAATAAAAAAATGTTCCTTGAGGCCTTTTAGGAAAACCGATATTGCCATCAAATGTGTGCATGTTTAAATATTCTTTTATTCACTCATTTCAAATAAGCTATAAAAAAAAACTTCAAAACGAACCTGTTGTTCATTATGCCAAACATAAAAACCACAAAATAAATGTATAAAAATTTAATAAAAAAAAAACTTCTAAAATAGTTAATGAAGATGATGATGATCATGATGATGACCATAAAGATCGATAGCATCTACCACAAAACAAAAAAGATTTATTTTAAGAGAGGCTTTACTCATTTCTTTCCAACTAAGAATTTGTGGTATTAAAGTTTTTCATCTACAATTACATTTCTTTTATTTTTCTTTTGCTAAAAACTTATATTTTTCTAAAGACATAAAAATCGTAGAAATATGTATAAAAAAAGATGTAACCAAGATAATTGTGCAATACACAGCTTTAGCAACAAACAACTACATAAATGCAACGAGAGCAACAACAGCAACATTGCTAGCGCTGTCAGCTCATCCGTCAATTGTATGTCTCTTACGATTGACATTTAGGGGCCACTGTAAAACTCCATGGAATTGATAACTAGTATGGAAACTGGAGTGTACCAGCAACAAAACAAAAACGTATACGAGTATTTAAAAATCAACTGCTTAACTTTCATTGTTGCATATTTTGTAGGACAATATTAGTTACGTGCAACATTTAAACAACTCTCCGTCTTTGTACGAGTATTCAGCATCAATGTTGCACACAATTTATGTTAATCCCATGGCAGCGGTTCTTAAAAATATGCTTGCTGCTCGAACGAACAAGTGAAAAGATTGATTTGATATGATTAAAATCTATTTCTTCTCCGTTTTTACCATATTAAAATTCAATATCTTCTTAACGGACAAACTATATGAAATGAAAAAAAATTAAATAGATGATCAAAGAAATGTAGAGCATTTCCAGTTTGAATATGAAAGCATTGGAGAAGTATTGGCAATTAGTTGACATGAGATTTGTTAAAAAAAATCAACTGTAAATGACAAAAAGTATAAAAATTTTGTCATAATGAGTATGTTAGATGGGAACAGAAATTCTGTAAAATGTGTTTTAAATAAAATGTTTCTTTTAGTACATAATTCAGTATCTTAAATTTTTTAACTGCCAATAACTTCAAATTCAATTAATTATTTTCTCAGCAGGATAGTTCAATTTGGTAGTAAACAAATATTTATTATTCCCCGCACATTAAAATAATAAGCAATTCTAATTAGTTTTACTAATAATTTAAATAAAAAAACTGTAAATAAATGCATTTTTATTTGCATTAGGCCCAACTTATTTTTGTAAATATTATTCGAATAAAAATTCTTCGCATACAAATTATTCGAGTAAAAATAATTCGCATATTAAAATAATGTCCAATATTGATTAGTTTAAAAAAATAGTTTAAATAAAATTATTCGAGTAAAAATTATTGTAATAAAAATTTTTCGAATAAAAATTATTCTTGTAAAAATTATTCGAATAAAAATTGTTCGCATACAAATTATTCGAATAAAAATAATTCGCATATTAAAATAATGTGGAATATTGTTTAGTTTTAAAAAATATTTGAAATAAAATTATTCGAGTAAAAATTATTCGATTAAAAGTTATTCTTGTAAAATATATTCAAATAAATATTACTAAAGTTGATTGAATAAAAATTATTTGCATAAAATTTATTCGAATAAAACGTATTCCATTAAAATATGTAAAAATTAAAATTATTCGAGTAAAAAAAACCTTTGAAATAAATTTTTTGAGTTTGCACAGAGAAAACAGTGCCTACTAAATACCTCATAAAATAGAACAAAATTAATAAGAAATCTCTATGGTTTTTTTTTCAATAAGGAAATCTTATTAATTTGATAGAGAAAAGCTTTTTGAAAAAAACCAAGAAGAAATCTTGTAGTTTTTATGAGATTATCTTATTGATTTTTTCAATAAAAAAAATTGCGTCTTTATTCTCTGTACTTATGTATTTTCATTTTAATTCTATACCATATACATATGTATGTATGTATGTAAAATATTGTAGATGTTATTTATTTATACATACATACATACATACATACACATTATGTTACATTCTTAACTAACTTACTCACCAAGTATTGAAACTGCAAACTTCTACCTGATAGACAAGCACTCTACCCAATATGCTAACAAGCAGCCTGAATAACCATTGAAATTATTGTGCAAACATTCTTATACAAAAATTAAAAAGATCATGAAAAAAATTGTCTGTATGTCTATTTATAGAAACGAAATAACAAGACACCTCATAAAATCAAGAAGATCTCCTCATTAAAAAAATAAGATGCTTTACACATAATCATATAGGAACTTACTAAAATCAAGAAGATACCCTTATTGAAAAAAGCAATAAGATAGCCTAATAAAATCAAAAAGAAAACCTTTTTAAAAAAATTATAAGGCATCCCAATAAAATCAATAAGAAATCCCTATAGTTTACAATTTATAAGAAAACCTAATTAGAATCAAGAAGTTTTTTCTATGGATTGTTTTTTTTTTGGTGCCAAAAATAACGGAAATTGAGTAAAAAAAGTTGTGAATAACAAGATTTCTTCCTGATTTTATGTGGGTTTCTTCTTGATAAAATTAATTAGATTTACCACATAAAAACAATAAGGAATCTCTATGAAAAAATCTTCGCTTCTTTCTGCTGGGATACCCCTTAGCCTAAAAACGGTTCATAGAGAAAATCTTATTGATCCTATGAGGCAGTTTTTTCTCTGTGTGAATTTTTTTAGTTAAATGTTTTCGAATAAAAATTATTCAACATAAATTTATTCGAAAATATATTCTTCGAGTAAAAATTGGGGCAAATATTTTAATTTAATAATCAAATATATGAAAATATTTAATACAAAACTAAATTATTTATATGACGAATATAAAACAAATTTTATTGCAATAATGGACTAAAAAGCCACAAAAAAACAACGAATGAACAAGTTCAGAATTTATTCGGGTAACCGAATATTCAAATATAAGTATATATTTAATTGTTCGACCTTTCTTGTTTAAAACAATTAAGAAACATTTTTTTTAAACAAATAGTTTTTTGATTGTTTTGCAACCGAATATTTTTCAAATTTTATTCGATTACTTCGAGTAAGCGAAATCATTAAAATTCTATTGTTAGTGTCACTAAGATCATCATGGGCAGATACCATATATACATACATATGTTCACTTGGCAGTCATATTAATATTAATTAATATTTTTCAATTAAATTTGATTAATTATACTTACATTTGCTCAAATCGTTCAAAAACAATCCATCTCAAATCAACAATTTTCAATTTTAACTGAGGGGAATAGTTGTACATATAAAATGGTTTCAAAAATGAAATGAATTTAAAAGCCTTATACTAATTATTGGAAAACAAATCATTTTGCACGTGAGCCAAGAAATTACAAGAGAAGAAATATTTTTATATACATATTCCACCCACCACCAGTCACAAAATCATTCACTCTCTATTTTATTTTATTTGTTTTAATTCATTTCAGGTGAAATCGCGACACGCGAACCTTTGGATCGTGAACAGCGCTCTGTTTATGATTTAGTGGCAGAGGCTCGCGATCAAGGCATACCGTATCGTAGTTCACGCGTTGCTGTCAAAGTCCATGTAACCGATGTCAATGACAATCAGCCGAAGATTGTTGATCCGCAGGAGGATGTGGTCAGCGTACGTGAAGAACAGCCACCAGGCACTGAAGTTGTGCGCATACGTGCTGTCGATCGTGATAATGGGCAAAATGCATCGATCACTTATTCGATATTAAAAGGTCGTGATTCGGATGGCTTTGGTCTGTTTAGCATAGACGCCAACACGGGTGTCATACGGACGCTGGTCGTGCTGGATCACGAAGAACGTAGCATTTATCGTTTGGCTGTGGCAGCAACAGACGGTGGCAATCCACCGAAACAATCAATACGTTTGCTGCGTGTTGAGGTGTTAAATTTGAATGACAATCGACCAACGTTTACCAGCTCAAGTTTGGTATTTCGGGTAAGTGTTTGCTGCATTTGTTTAGTTGTTGTTTGTTGTATCTAAATACCTCAACTCTACTAGAGATAGAAGTAAATATGTATGACCCTTTATTTAATGAATATTATTATATCCCTTTGGATTTGTTGGTCGCGAAAGCTCTTGAAGTTGCCAACTTTGTTGGCTTTTGAGGGGAAAGTACACCAGCAGCAGCAGCAGCAGCAGCAGAAAAAAAATGTACAAAAGCTATAGCCCACGCCTGAGTGCATATTTCCAAACTTTAAGCAGTCAGGTCTTTAAAAAGTAAATCATATGATGTTTATATGTATATGTGTGTATGTACACATGTATGTAAGTATGTTTGTATGTATGTATGCAGTTTTATTTAAACGAGCCATCTTGTCAGTAGTTAGTTGTTGTTTTTGCATGTTTGCACATAGAAGTAGTTTCCTTGGCCCGTTTTCTCTTATGCTTGTTTTTCCTTATGGAATATTGTCTTTTTTAGGAAGTCATGCCAGTGTCTTGTGTGTTTGTCTTTCTTTTTTTATATTATTTATTCTTTAGTTGCAGTTGTTATTTCACACAATATTCAAATTCTAAGAATTCTATGCTCGAGTCTTTTACGCTTATAACTTCCACTTAGGATTTCTTATTCAACCATTTATTTTAATTTTTTTTTCTGTATACATACATATATGCAAAAAGTACGAATAACAAAAACCAAATTGCAACATTTTAAGTAACCATAAGTGTTAAGACTTGAAAGGTTTTTTTTTTTTTTTGCTGTAAGAGAAAAAGCGCGAAGTTGAGGTAAAAAAAAATTCGTGATCTTTGACTTTTTTAATGTATGTGGAGTGTTTTTCTTTTATTTTTTCTTGATTTTAAGGAAATTTTCACTCACATACAAGCGGTACGAGTATTTAAATATATATATTTTTTAAAACATGGGAAGTATGCTAAGTGAGATTGAGGGATTTTCTTTGAACTTTCAAATAAGAGCTTTATCGTAAGATTGCAACTTAGAATTTTTTTACACAGACAACCTCATCAGCGTTCAAAGGGAAATTTATAACAATTGCCTGAGTAAAACATATCGTGCCATACTCGCCAAAAAAGCTTAAGCGACATAATTTTCGAATGTAATTTTTTAACCAAAGCGATGTCCAAAAAATGTGTTGGTTAAACTTTTTTGGTGGTTATGGCTTGATATGTAGACATGCATAACAAAACAATATTATATCTACATATACACATATATATATAGAAATGTATTAGGGCGTGTCACTGCCTATTTTGGGCAACCATGAAATGATAAACTGCATAACAAAAAAAGAAAGCAAATGAACTAAAAATTGTGCAATATTCATAAAAACTTTTAAAAATAAATCAAAAATTTATTTATACAGCAATTAATTAAAGCAATAAAAAATTTAATTGAAGCAATTCTAAATGCAATTGATGTTATTAAAAGTTTAAAAAATTTAACAAAAAAATTATTCAAGCGATTAGAAATTTTAATCAATTCAAATTTTAACTGCAAATAGTAACAAAGATTAACGAAATATTGAATTGTAATTGAACCAATTAAAAATTTAGTTGAAGCAATTAAAAATTTTGTTGAATGAACTAAAATTTTAATTGCAAGTAGTAATGAAGATTAATGAAAAATGTTGATGATTAGTCTTATTAATTTAATTTTTATTTTTTTTTTGCAATTTTGCAATTAAAAATTTAATCGAATCAACCAAAATTTTAATTGAATATAATAACAAGAATTAAAGAAAAATTGTTAAGGTTAGTTTACCTTAGCAGGTAAAGGAGAAAAGGATTACAGGCCAAAAAAATTATCCCGTTCTAATGCCCTTGGAAAATGTATTAAACAGGGGAGTAGAAGAGAGAAAGATAGGCTTTACTGTAAGGGTTATGTGTAGAGTAGGAATTAGATGAACCAAAATCATATCGATCCATTTTGTATTGTCCAGCCAAGGTAGAAATCAGCCTGTCTAACGTTTTACCACAGATTTGCTCACTTTGTAAAGAATAATATGAATGAAAAGAGACTTAACTTATACTTATACTATTTTGGACTAAATCTCCACTTAAATCCGGGGATCTCGTTGGATATACTAGCACCAAATTTTGGCGTTTGGTGTTGAAGTGTCACTCGGGTAGGCTTGAACCTTGCCTTATTCGCTGGAGATGGTCAATAATAAAATGTAGGCATATATAAGGATTGTATTGTTTATTTTATATATACTGTCTATGATTACGACTCAATTATAAACTACGAATACACAAAAAATTCGGCAGCTCATACACTTGGCTAAATACGAGTCAATTACACAATACGAATACACCAAAAATTCAGAGTTTCGTATATTCCAAAACTACATTTATTCTACCTAAAAATATAGCAACGAGTGTCGACAAAGCTCTTGGGTCGCAGCTCAACCGGCCTGCTTGTAACTATTGTCCTTACGGTGTCGTGACTCGCTCTTCGTTTGCTTTCTAATTGCGGCAACTTATATAAATTTATTCATTAGCTAATTGAGAATTCTTGGGTACATGTACTACCATAAATTTTAACAAGCAACTTAAAAAAAAACAGTTATTTAGAACCCTGCATTGCTTGGGTTGGTATGCATCTCTTCCTTAAGGTTTATATGGTTATCTGAAATGCAAAACGCCCCAACTAACACTTTATACTATTGCAGAGGGGGGGAAATTTTTTCCAATATAATAAAATAAATTAAATTCGTTATTTTTGTTAACGTAGACTTGTTATTTTATTTTTGTGGCGATTATTTTGATAAAATACTACGGAATTTGTAAGAGAAGTCGATTTTTAAAATTTTGTGAGATAGGGCGGTTTGCATTTTAGCTATCGATATAACCTATTAAATTAATATAAAACAAGTTTTTTTTGAGATTTTTCTTTAACAATAAATTCTAAAGAGAAGCTAAAAGATTTCCTTGCGCCTTCTTAAGCCCAAGGTTGTGTGTCTTAAAAGTTTTTTCATATACTAAAATTTGGCATTAATTCGAAGGACCAGAAAAAGCATTCAAAACAACTGCAATATTAGAGTAGCGACACGAAACACATTTTCTGTGCTTCTAATATAGGCAAACCCAATTGTCTATGACTGACCTTAGGAAACTGTCTACCCTTGCCAGTTAAACTTCCCATTTTTTTTAGCAAAACTTCCTTATCTAAAGAAACTTTATATTTTTCACTATAAAGCAAAGAAATGTACTCGCATGTAAAATAAAAATAAGAACCGACAATATATGATTAAATAGCTGCTCTGTTTTATATTTCACATGCTCGAAATACTAAAACTACCGACTACGCTGAAAACAAAGCGAACTTTAAATAACATCACAAAAAAATATAAGTTTTTAGCACAAAACTCTACTTGTAGTTGCCACAGAAATACATGTGTGACAATGATTTGTAGCATCACGTGACAAATGTTAAATACACGAAAACAAAAAAAAAAAAAAAAAAAACTTAAGCCCGAAAAGAAAACATAAATGACAAAGTTTTTCTTGCCAAGAATCTTGCAGAAAAAAAAACAAAGACTGTTAAAGCCAACAAAAGAATTTACCGCCTATTTGTTTTAGCTTTATTTTATTTATTTTTTGTCAAAGTATAAAAAAGGAAGCTCATTGGAGTATTTGTAGTAAAAGTTAAAGAAA
The DNA here is from genome assembly GCA_944452675.1 of Tachina lurida. Lineage (NCBI taxonomy): Eukaryota > Metazoa > Arthropoda > Insecta > Diptera > Tachinidae > Tachina > Tachina lurida. The sequence continues at coordinate 163,198,160 of OX101753.1, read as the reverse complement.
ACTGACTAAAATAATAAATAGGCAGCATATGTAAAGCGTGGGATTTTAAGTTTGTCATAGCAAAAATAATAATGATAAAGAAAAAATTTCATAATCCAAATTAAGTAAAAAGTTAATGGGAAAAGCTGATTTATATTAAATTAAAATGGAAATTTTTCTACAAAATAGTCTAGATAGGAAAATGAGAGATTTATGTTCTTATATATTATATCGAAGGATATCTTTATTTATAGACATAAGTTATTGAAAAATTGTTCCTGCTTAAGAAATTCTCTTTCGCATACAAATCCAAAGCATTTTTAATATATAATTATTATATTATTATTTTTGAAAGAATTTTTATTTAAACTTTAACTTTTATGGTGATTGCTTTTGTTGTCTATTTGATTTTGTTCTTGCGAATATTATTATTAAAAATTTATTAATAATTTTGCTCACGTTTACAATTCACCCATGTTCTGTATTTATCTCCTTATTGTTTGGCTTTAAGTTAAAATACACTTTGTTATTCATTCAATTAACAAGATATTGTTATGAGAAAGATAATATACAGTTATTTAGCCGGCAATTTCAAAATAAAATAAATTCAGTAAAGTGCGACTTTGACTCAAGCACGCAGAGTTCCGTACATTCGGTTTTGAGCATTTTTTTTAATGTGGCTTTTTTTCAGTTTAAACGATTTTTTTAGTCTTGTCACTTTTTTCTGCTTTGGCGATTTTTTCCTGTTTTTGGGTTTTTTTTCATTTTGGGGATTTTTTTCGTTTTAGTATTTTCTGTTTTTGGAGGTTTTTTTAATTTTTGGCGATTTATTTCATTTTGGCGATTTTTTTTCAATTTGGCGATTTTTCCGGTTTTTCGCGATTTATTTCAGTTTTAGATTTTTTTTTAATTTGGCAATTTTTTTTTGGGTTGGGCGATTTTTTTTAGATTTTTGGCGATTTTTTTCGGTTTGGCGATTTTAAAATTTTTTTATTTTTGTTTTACCGTTTTTGAAAATTTCAAGAGTTTTGCTCTTGCGGTTTCCAAAATACAGCAAGTTGTCTAAATTACATATTCAAAGTTGCATTAACCTATGGAATACCCTTTAATTTAAATTTTTTTTAATTTTAGTGTTAATTGTTGTAGTCTGTATAAAAATACACTGACCTTACAAATTTCAAGTGTATATACATACATTTTTCGTTGCTCGTTTTGAAACACCCTTTAATTGTTAGCTCTAATTTATTTTTTGTCGTAATGTTCAAAGGGGTACACACTCTGTCCAAATTTCAGGTCCGTAGATCTTACGGTTCGCGAGAAAACAGCCTGTGACAGACAGACAGACAGACGGACAGCGTAGCAAAAACAATATGGTCCGTTTCACCTTTGGTGCACGGAACCCTCAAACTGAAATAAATACAGTTGATAATTTGCCATAATAATAAAACAATAAAAGAAATATCTTTATTTATATTTGATGCAAACAGAAGTTTGAGGCCAATAATGCTCAAGCCTGCTGCAGGTTACCGTAGTTATTTTTGGAGATGACGCACTATGGGAAATTTTTTACCCTCTTCGAAAATAAATTTTTTCCTAAGTCCAGTTTAAAGCAAATGTTTTTCTAATGCATGCTTAAGCCAAATTAAAAAGTATAAAAAGGAATGTGTCACGCGTGACAATTTTTTGTCACGCGTGACAATGCGTGAGCGTGAGTGAAACTTTTTTTGCTTTAATATTAAAAGAATAACAAAGAAAACCACTGTTTTAAAAAATTTTCAACAATTTTGATTCACTGTGTCTTTGTATTTCGTGCGTGAGTAACGGTTGATTGTAGCAAGGGTTTTCATAATGAAAATTTATACTTTTTCAAAAAAAAAAATTTAAATAATGTGCTTTACTAATATTAGACAAAACTTGTTACGGGTGAGAGGACGTGAGCGTGAGCATTAAAAAAATTTATTTCTTCATTCAACTTACTGATAAAGAAAAGTTTAAAGACATTAAGATGAAGCCTTCAAAGGCTGGGTTTTACCCGTTTGGCTGGGTAAAATTGTCACGTGTGACAATGCGTGAGCGTGAGTGATGTAAAATTGTTTTTGCTTTAATATAAAAAGAATAATAAAAAAAACCAATATATTAAAATATTTTCAACAATTTTGATTCACTGTAACTTTGTATTTTGTGTGTGATTTCAATTAACGCTTGAGTGCAGTAAAGATTTTCAGAAGGTGAGTGCATTATCAATATTTGAAAAAATTTGTCACGAGTGAGATGACGTGAGCGTGAGTGTTAAAAAATGGCTGGATAAAATTTCCTATAGTGCGGAGCAATGAAAGTTGTTGGATCACGCGCGGTCTAGTGAGGCAAATATTATAATAAATGGTATACATCTATTAAATTCAAATACTAGGTTTATTTATATATAAGATATTGTTACGAGTAAAAGAAATACAATTTTATGCCCTAATTCTGTTCGACGAATGTATCGTCTTGTATATGGACGAAAAAAAGAAGCAGTTTTGATTCTTTAAAACGATTATTATTTATTGTCTATGCTAGAAGGTTTGTGTATTTGCTTTATGATTTTGTTCTAAATATTATATCCAACACATATTTTTTCATATATTTTTCAAACTATTGTATAATAATTTAATTAAATTTTTATGTTTTAAAAATATCGTAATAATATTTTTATTTTTCATTATCAAGGACAACAACCATTTTTAAAGAAAATAATTTAGAGACTTCAAAGACAAGAACTCAAAAGCATTTTCAAACAAATACGTCCTAAATCTTCTTACTGAATTAGGGCATTATAATATTAGAAGGTTATTTCAAACTAAAACAATAATAAATAAATACAGTCTACCCTCGATAAATCGACACCCTGTAATATATCAAAAAGTGTTTGATCTATGCTGGTTTTTCCAATAACTTTGCTGTGTTATTAGACAGGTATTTGGAAATCATTTTTAGGGGTTTTAGGCGATTTTCCGTATCGAAGGACCATTAGAAAGTTTAACTGCTTAAAATTGGCCGCAGTTGGGTTATTAAATTTTTAAATTGTTACTTGTTGTAGTCAGTTTTCAGACGGCTTTACACAGTTCTGCTTTCATTTCAACTTATTGTAAAGTGAAAAAAGAAAGCACTCACCTTCTGTTTAAACTTCGTTACAAGCCTTTTGATTGAAAATAATTTATTAAAACTAAAAAATTAATTACTCTACATAATTAATACAAAAGCCTTGGATTTGAAAGATACTTAAAAAAATATTTAAAAATTACGAAATTTTAGTGTTTTTTCGCAATTTAACACAAAAACAAAAAAATGGCGCTTTAAAGCTTCAAAAGCACTGAAAATGATAATAAAAAAAAACTAAGGTTTCATCGCTGATTTTATGTTCAAATTAACAATTGCCCTTAATTGTTGTTGATTTTGAATGACTGCTGCTGATCTTGTTCCATTTATTGGATTTAGTGCCGTTACGAAAATTTTGCCCATATACACCAGTCGATATTACAGAAAGAAAAAATTTTTTTTTATTTAATTTTTTTTTATTGGAGCGAATGAAGAAGCGGCATTTTCTTTTTGAAGTGCGTAAAATTTTTGCTGTGTGTCATTTCTTTGGGTTGTCTCTTATAATTTTTTTTTCTTATACGCTTGTTTTTACTTTTTATTGCATTTATTAAAGTTTAATTTTTTGTTGTTGCAGAAATGCTTTTAAAAAGCTTGAAAATGATACAAACATATTAAAAAGATTTTTTAGAGAAGTTTAGGCACTAAATACAATAAAGTACAGTATTCTTTTTATAGAAAAAAATATACACAATTATTTTCAATTACATAAAATAAAGAAATAAAATAAAACTTTTTGTGCGGAATAACATGGTGTTATGAAAAAAAAAAATTAAGAAAAAATTAAGCTTTTTCTATTTAACATTTACCTCACAAAAATTCCTCCATATAGTATTCCTAACTAGAAGCTTTTTCGGCATTAGGGTGTCTAGAAGTCTTAATTGCTGCTTGTTTGAAAACTTTTTGCTACCTTTTGGTATATGTATGTATCAGTGACAAATTCTGTTTAGGTCTTCAATTTTTATTGCACATTTCATTTTAAATTGGTTAATATAATTTGCAATAAAAATTTAAAAAACCAATAATTTTATAAATTAATGAATTCACTACCGTTTTCTGTAATGGTTATTCAGTTTATAATTTATTCAGGACTTTAAACACCAAACGTTAACCGCAATAAAATTAATGCGTTTCCATATGATGGCCAAGATTGTTGCTACAAAACGTTAATATCGTAATTTATTTTAAGCAAATTTTTGTTGTAAGGCACCATAAATGGAAGTTTGGAAAATAAATTTTTTTCGATATTTCAATAATTTTTAAAAGTTACCTTAGAATTGAAGAAATTAATAAATAAAAATAGCTTCTTTATAATGTCAGCTCTCTCTCTCTCTCTCTATTGAGTTTTTCAATCCAAGAAAAATAACTAATTTTTTAACTATTAAATCTTTATTTTCTGCATATTTCAATTTCTTAATAAATAAAATCCTGCAAATTAAGTTATTAAGCAATAAATGCAAAATTATAAATTTTATTCAAACACAAACATTTTGTTTAACCTCTTAAGGGTCTACTGCTTTTACAAACACATCCCTGTCTCTTGTCTACAAATCATATGATAATCTTGACTTAAGAGACAAACTGCTCGCTCGTACTGCTGCGAACCAAAAGACACACCGTGTTGAAAATTTAATCTTAAAGCCATAATTCATATAAAAAGATAAACCACAAACTACAAGCACAGAAAAATATTGGGAGAGACAAAAAATAACAGCATTTAAGAAAAGAAATGCATAAAAACTTTTAAAGCGTTAAGAAACTTACAGACATTTGTAACAAAAAAAAAAAATAAAAAAACCGAAAAAGAAATAAATATATATGCCTCGATAAAAAAAAAACAAATACCTGCAACAAGACTACCGCTTTTTGTTTGAAACAAACAAATCATGTTGAATGTGGCAAGAAATATGCAAGTGTAGTGTATGCGTAATAAAAAGTTAAGTAAAGACGAGAAGTGCAGGGCGCTATTTAGATATTTTGGGCAAAATTGGACTCATGCTTACGCCTTACCTATGCAAAAATGTATGCCACTAGAATTGACTGGAAATTGGAACAAGTATAAGTACTCTTGGCTAAATTAGGGCGAATTGGGATAATGTCGTCAGCTGTGATAATAATCAGCTGTTGGAAGCCGTATTGAACTGCTTTAGAGTCCAACTATTAAAATATATTTTTTTCTAATACGATTCAAGTAGAAAAAATTTAAAACCATCCGTAACAATTTAATTATGATTTATTTTGTTATAGATAGGAAAATTATATATTACATGTATTTTAAATTATTTTACAAAAATTTAGTTATGTTAGTCAGCTGTATTTGACAGATGTAGTTTCTTGAAGTCGAACGAAGTGCAAGTTGTTTTATTGGAATGCCCTGTGGGTTAGGAAGGGTGGTAGTAAACCACACCTCCCCTCGGAGACCCAATTGGGCCCATTGCGATACCATGTAAATTGGAATACCCTGTAAGTTCCAAACTTTTTAAATATCTTAATATACATATATAAAAATCAAAAACACGTTTATTTGTTAGGGGTGAACTCTTCAATGCCCCAACAGATTTTCGCCTTCCACTCCACAAAATATTTGTAAAAGACCGGCGCGTGTTTTTATATATATTCTACCCCGGTAAATGCTATGCCCCTTTCAGAAATAGTGATTCGTCCGACAGATGGCGCAATTTTTGTGTTTTTGCACCGTAACACAAGAACTACTGAACCGATTTTGACCAAACTTCATATACATGATCTATATGGCGTGAGTATTGTTTCTGTGTAGTTTGAAGATCGTCCGACAGATGACGCCATATTTAGTTTTTTTTTTGTGATTTTGCACCGTAACTCAAGAACTACTGCACCGATTTAGACCAAACTTTATATACATGCTCTATGGGGCGTGAGTAGTGTTTCTGTGTAGTTTGAAGATCGTCCGACAGATGGCGCAATATTTAGTTTATTCGTGGGCAAAATCCAATTTTCATATTGCACCACCAATGCCATATACAACAGTAATGTTTGCTTAGGGCCAGCAACGCGGACCGGGGTCAGCTAGTTTTTTTATATACCAAGAATCTTCTTCAAGTAATATCATTAATTGAAAAATATACAAAAAATCAATTAAAAATTTAATTGAATGAATAAAATTTTTGTTTAAAATTTTAACTGATTAAAATTTCAATAAAAAGCACAATTGGGTCAATTAAACTTTTGCTAAAAATTTAATCAACTTAAAAGTATACATGCAATAATTAAATTTTTAATTGATTTGGATTTTTTTAATTCAATTAAAGGTATTTATTGGATCAGAATTCTTCTGTATAAAAATCCCTGAAGAAGCTAACCAAAGTGGCAATATATAATTTATTTTTTTATATACATATCTATATAAAAATTATATATAAAGCTCAATTAATAAAATTAAATATAAAAATAAAAATACTCAACATATTGATGGAAAAAATTAAAAAAAAATTATTTAGTAATTTTTAGGGTGTTTATAAGACCCACGTAATCAATGAATTAAAATTGTGCACAGAGAAGTGCATAAAAATCATTTTATTCTACGTCTGCACAAATTATTATATTTGCATTTTTTTTCTTCTTCGCTCCTTTTACAAATGTCTCGTCTTTTTTGTTTGCTGGTACTGGTTGGTGTTGCTTTCATTGGAATTCAGTTATTGAGCAAATTTCCTGTATTTATTTTTATAGAGTTGTTGGAATGTTAAGGGAAATTTTGCAGGCATATTTTTACAAACGACCTTTAGCATCAAAAAATATTTTAAAATAAAAAAACAAACAAGAAGATATGTAATACTTGTACTCTTAATACTTAACAATATATAAGCAGAAACATTTAACACCTCTTAGGGCCGATTTCACCCATTTAAGTTATATATTAATTTTTTTTTTAGTTAATTAAATGTTTTAAATAAAAGCTTAATTCACTCAATGAAATTTTTAATGCAACTTTTAATTAATTTCATTTTTTAAGCAAAAGTTTAATTGATTCAATGCAGTGTTTAACTAAATTTAATTTATTTACAATATAAAGTAGTATTTAGGAATTTAGTTTTTAAACAAAAGTTTAACTGACTCAAAGAAATTGTTAGATCAATTTTGCTTCTGCTTTCGCTTTTGAAAAATACAACAGTTTCAGTCAAAGCAAAATCACAAAATGATTTATGAGCAACTACGCAGTACTTTCTGCAGTCGATAAGTTGAAAAGTTTGAATTTGATTTGCTTTTGCTCTTGGTTAGTATCGCAAGCAAAAGTAGAAGCAGTTTATGTGATTTTGGAAGTCGCAAACAGTCACAGTCGAAGAAGCAAAAAATTTTGCTTTTAGAAGTTTTAAGAAATTGCAGTAAAGTGGTTTATGTTTTTGCTTCTTGTCTGATATGCAAAAGCAACAACAACAATATGATAAACACCACAAAATAGTTGACTGAACCTGCTGCTGCTGAAATCTTTCAAAAGCAAGAGCTTTTGCTTCTTCGACCGTGATTGTTTGGTACTTACAAAATCACTAACCAAACTAACCAACAGCAAATCAAATTCAAACTTTTGAAATCGTCGACTGTTGGAAGTGCTGTGCAATTCTTGATAATTAATTTTTTGATTCTGCTTTGACTGCGACAGTTGATTACCTTCATAGGTATAAGCAAAAGCTACTTCGACTTAAGTTTTTTAAATACTGTTTATAATAATATTATATAAAAAAAAATGTAAATAAAACTCAACCAATTTCAAGGTAAAATAAAGCTCAAGGTAAAATAAAGAAATCCTAATTCAAAAACACAAAAGAACGCTGATGATGAAGGTGTAGTGGCATTCGAAAACAGCTGGTTGTTCCGTTCTGCTAAATGTTTGTCATAATATTTACAATTAACTTTGGTATTATTTGTTCATTAATACGTAATTTGGCTTAAAAAGCGATACGAACTTTAGCCTGATCAAATTATAAATATAAAAATTCTTTAATTTTATTGGCCCTTATTTCAATTTTTTATTGGGGTCTTATTTCCTTGGGCCTCATTTCATAGCGCCATTACATTGTTGTCTATGTATTGTTAGGTATTAAAAGTTTTAAATTAATTAAATTTAATTAAAAATTTCGTTGAGTTTTGCTTAAAAACATAATCAATAATTAATTAACATAATTAAATTAGTTTTGTGAGTATTTAAAAAAATTTAATTTATTTAAAAGTTTAATTGAAACAGTTAAATTTTTTAACTGATCATTAGTAGTTTTACAATTAAAGCTGTTTGAAGGATAATTTTTTATGTGTATGTATTAAAAAATTGCAAACTTGTTCCTTTAATAACCAGAAATCTTTTTTTTTTTTTTGTCTTTTCAGATACCCGAGAATATTGCCATAGGTCATGTGGTGGGCTCAGTGGATGCCTCCGAGCGCAACAAGCAAAACATGATTTTCAATGAGGATAACTTATTTATAACCTACACCCTCACCGCCATGTCTAAGGACATTGTGGAGGGTGCTTTTGATATAGATCGCCATACCGGTTCTTTGGTAGTGGCACGCCAATTGGATCGTGAAATGCAAGCAGAATTTCGTTTAGAAATACGTGCCTTGGACACCAGTGCCAGCAATAATCCCCAAAGCAGTGCCATAGCGGTAAAGATCGAAGTATTAGATGTGAATGACAATGCGCCGACTTGGCAGGAAGATCCCATTATTATACAAGTCAGTGAGTTGGCTAATGAAGGTGCTGTCATCTATAACTTTTCAGCTTCAGATAGCGATACCGGACTCAATGGTCAATTGCAATATAAATTATTAAAATATGATCCCAACAATTGGAGTGAAGAGAGGCCTGTTAAGCAGCAAACAAATCTGTTCTCTGTTGATATATTAACCGGGGGCTTAACCCTTATGGGGGCTTTGGACTATGAAACCATTAAAGAATACATATTAATAGTGCAGGCTTTTGATTTGGCTGAAAATAAAAGTGATAGATTATATACTTCTGTCACGGCAGTTGTTAAGGTTCTCGATGAAAATGACAATAAACCGGAATTTGTTATACCTCCCCTAAATCGCGAGCCCAAAAATAAATATGGTGTTTATAGTAAAAATGTAACAGCCACGGCTACAGTTTTTACCACAGACAATAAGAGGACCGGTGATGTGTTAATGCATATAGTTGCCACAGATCCTGATACTGGCAATAATGGCCTGCTCTCATATTCCCTGGTGAGTGGCAATGAATTGGGCTATTTTCGCTTAAATGCGCAAACGGGTTTTCTAGAATTGGCGAATCCCTTGCCGCCCATAGCAAATAATGCCGGCGATAGTATGGGCGGCGGCTCAATAACTCTCAATCGCAATAAGTTTGAGCTTATGATTGAGGCCCAAGATCACGGCTTACGGCAAAAGTTGAGCTCCCTTTTGAAATTGGTTATATTAGTGAGGGGAACTAAAAGTAATCCGCCACGTTTCAAGCAGTCCACATATTATGCGAACATAAGTGAAAGCGCTTCTGCGGGCAGTTTTGTAATACAGGTGGCAGCCAAATCTTATAATGGCGGCGAAAATGGTGAGTTTAAAAAGATTTTTCACCATACAAATTTCGTAAATACTATTTTGTAACTTGTGAGAAATTTTCTGAGCCATTTTCCACAAAATGGATCATATAAAAGGTGAAAGGTGAAAATCTGTGGCTGAGTGGTAGTGATGCTATCCTGTCAGTCCAGAGGCCGTGAGATCGATTCCCGCCATATAACCTGCAGACAAGCCAATCGCTTCGCGGGTTGTGTTTGTTTAAAAAACATATATATATATATATATATATATATATATATATATATATATATATTTATATTTTTATAAATATAAATATATACAGTTGTTTTCATAATCATGCTGTGTTTCGCGGAGTGATAGTAATTTTTCCGGCTCGAGAAGTTCTCACATTTATTACAAAAACAGGAGTTTCCAACGGAAATTATAAAATCAAACTGATAATAAAGGCATATTCTGTAGTTCCTTATTAAATTTGTTTAATATTTATAAAATTGTCCAATACATTCTTGCTGATTTTTCTTCCTTGTTAAAATATTTTTGCTGTAAAATTTTTTAATAAAACCAAAAAAACAAAATCAAAATCACGAGCTGTCCATCAAGCTGTCTAAAACAAATCACACAATTTTCAACAATCTTCACACACTCCACAAAAAGCAGCAACTGCATACTCACTCATTCACTCACTCACTCATTCACTCAATCAAACGCTCATTCACTCACACACCACTCGCACACTGATTTAATTTTTTTTCTAACTGTAAACTGCAACAAACTTAACAATTAACGGTTTTATTTCTCTCCTACTTCTATTTATTTTTATTTTTCTTTTATGCAACCATTCATATGTTCTTTGCATCTAATTCCCTATTACAGCAAATCTCACCTATGAGATACCAACAGGTGTCGCCGATAATCATTTTCATGTTGACACCCAACGTGGCATTGTCACCACACGCGGCCAATTTGATCGTGAAACAAAAGCTTTATATACGGTGCCAATTTATGTATATGATGCTAAACGTTCAACAGCAGCTGCAGCAGCAGCAACAAGTAGCAACAGCAATGCCTTGATGGCAATGGCACGTAGGCAAAGATCTTCGGTAAATGAAGCGGCTGCCGCTCAAAATGGCCAATTTGATGTTGCCATTTTGCATATAACAATAACTGACATTAATGATCATGCACCGGAATTTAGACCGGGCTCCTGCTATGCTCTCTCAGTACCGGAAAATAGTGATTTAGCGGTGATACACACAATTGTGGCAACTGATCTGGATGAAGGGGCAAATGGCGAGGTTATGTACACTATTATAGGTAAGTGCTTCAAATATGAAAGGCAAAAAAGAAAAGGTAAATAATACTTAACAAAAATTCCTTTGGGCACAGAAATGATATAGATTTTTTTTTATTATTATTCCCAAATGAAAATTCTTATTTACATATATCAAATATATTATTTTTTAAAATTTAAAGAATGCCTAGATGCATTTCGTGGCAGCTAGATATCCTTAACCAACAACAGCTGAATTTTTTTAAATTTTTATTTTTATTTTGCCAAAAAAATATTATTAAAAAATTTATTGTTTTATTTTCCCTTTTCTTTTTCGTTTTGAAATAGGCGGCAATACGGGCAACAAATTCAGTTTGGACATACACTCTGGCGAGCTGACCGCCCGCCCTTTGGATCGTGAGCAACAGTCTCGTTACATTTTACAAATCCAGGCCACCGATCGTGGGTCTCCCATTAGTTATCAGGGACATTGTAATATTACCGTTATTGTGGAGGATCAAAATGACAACGATCCACATTTCGAACAGGCCAAATATGTGGCCAATGTGGCCGAGAATGTTGCTGTCGGCACCAGCGTTATGCGCATTAAGGCCACCGATGATGATTTGGGCATAAATGCTAGACTTTTGTATACGCTGGCAAATGAGACACAGTGGGTGTTTGCCATTGACAATAAGAGTGGCGTTATCACTACAGTGGGGTGAGTAGAGAATTGGTTTTATTTATATACATAATAATTTTTAAAATTTATGTTGAATGTTGAAAAACGCAAAACAATTATTGCCCATGAAAATAAGTAAAATATTTCCTGAGCTTTATCGCACTTGTTCCTCTTAAGAGGGTCAAGTCAAAGTTTTGAAGCTTTGACTTATTGCAAGAAAACGTTATCTAATCTTATAGCATATTTTTTATTCCTTCGCAAAAAAAAATTTAGTTGTAATAAAGGGTGTTTTTTGAGAGTGTCTTAACTTGGAGTTAACATCACTGCTTTATTTAATATTTGCTTTAAAAGTTCACTATGAATCGACTTACACCAGAGCAAAGCGTACAAATTTTTGAAATTTTTAATCAAAATAATTTTTCTATTCATCAAACTCATCGTGCACTTCTTCCATTTTTCGATGAAGCCCATTTCTGGTTGAATGGGTTACGTACCCATGCAGAATTGTGGCATTTGATGTGAGCTTTTGTCGAAACACCATTACATCCACAGAAAATTACTGGTGCGCTTTATAGGCTGGCGGAGTCATTGGCCCATATGTTTTCAAAACTGTCAATGGTGACCGGTATATGATTATGATTCGAAATTTGTTCGCACCTCAATTACGTGGCATTAATCTTGATGATATGTGGTTCCAACAGGACGGAGCCACATGCCACACAGCAGGCTCTAAAATTGATTTAATCAAAGAAATTTTTGATAAAAAAAATAATTTCACATAATGGTCCAATTAATTGGCCACCAAGAACATGTGCTTTAACCCCATTGCATTATTTTCTTTAAGGTTATGTTAGGTCACTTGTCTGCATCGATAAACCACAAACAAGTGAACGCCTGGAAATCAACATTCGAAGAGTTATGGGCGAAATACGGCCACAAATGCAGCGAAAAGTTATTGAAAATTACCGTTACAGATTGCGCCTTCTACGCGCCAGCCGTGGCGGCCACATGATAGAAACCATATTTAAACATTAATTTCATAAAATTTTCTTTCCAATAAATAAATATTAAAAATATATTTCCTTGTATTATTATGATGTGAACTTGTGTCACTCTATAAAAAACACCCTTTTTAAGATTAAATTAGAACAATTCAATAAAAACCGACTTTGAGTCGCACACTAAGGGTTCCGTACGGACACTACATATGAAAAACTGGACGAACTTTAGCCTTTATAATCGAATCTCTTACCTGAAGTAGTTTTTTTTGAGTTTTTTTTTTCGTTTTTTTAGTATTACCGTTTTTTTTTTTTTGCCGGTTTTTTCGGCCTTTGGCGACTTTTTTTTAATTTCAGTGCTTTTTTTGTTCTTAAGATTGTTTCGGTTTTTGGCGGTTTTTCACGAATGTTTTTTAATCTTAGCGATTTTTTTAGTTTAGACCCTTTTTTCACTTTTGTCCATTTTTTCTGTTTTTGCGATTTTTTTAAGTTTATTTGGAGGCATTTTAATTTTTGGCGAGTTTTTCTGGCACTAAAGCGATTTTTTTTATTTTTGCTGATATTTTTCCTTTAAGCGTTTTTTTTATTTTTGACGATTTTTTGTTTCGGCATTTGGCCTTTTTTTGTCTAAGCGTCTTTATTTTGTTTTAATGATTTTTTTTTTTGGTTTTGGGAGATTTTTCGGTTTTTGGAGATTTTTCTCATATCTTTTGGTTTTGGAAAATTTTTGTCGTTTTTGGGATTTTTTTTTATTGAAACAAACCCTAGAGATTTCTTATTAAATTTTTTCTATTTTATGAGGTATTTAGTAGGCACTGTTTTCTCTGTGTAGGATTTCAACATGTTTCGTTGCTCACTGTAGAACACCCTTTAATTTATAACTGTCAATTTATAACTGTCAAGTAAAATTTAGGGTATTCCCAAGCTAACTTAGATATAGCTTAGAAATGATATGATTTAAGTGGATTAATGACAAAATGACTATAAAAGAAGTCAGATATGTATCATAAAGCCATTCCACAGGAGTCTCTAGAACCCCCTCCCTGCTAATGAAAGAAATGTCATATTTCTAGAGATGGAAAAATTATGTGCTTATAACAAGTTCGCACAAGGCTTCTTTCCTGTCATCTCCCTTCTCAATTGATTAGCTTAGCTTGGCCGTTTGCTGTTTGTTACTGTCCAATATGTTATTTTAAACATACAAAAATCGACATAAATTTATTGAATTATTATTACGAATGACATACAGTTACATTGGGAAATATTTAAAAATTGTGTAAGTGTCTAGACTATTTTTGACAAATAATAAATACATTTTGTTTTTCTTTCTTTTTTTTAATTCACCAAAATTAAACAAGTCCTTTAATGACAACTTTAATAAAATGTGCCACCATATAAATATATGAACTCATACCTCTGCAATCACATCTTAACAAATCTTTTCATCTGTTTGCCATTTTTATGTTGTGTTACAATTCCATATTAAAACATTAAACAGAAATAATAAATTAAAAAAACTTAAAAATACTCGCTTTCATACATTTCATTGAGAGTACAGCAAAATAAAATGAGACTTCAACAAGTTGCAACAAAGTAGTTTGTAATAAATCATCATTTTTTAATCAGCATCTGTCACATGTTAGTCCAAAACATTTTGCCACAAATTAAGCACTTCTTGATAATAAAAAAAAATGCCGCTTCCGAGAAGGAGACTGACTGAAAGCGAGAGCAAAAAAAAGCAAATGGAGAAGAAAAGAAGCGAATTGTAAACGGCTTTTGTTTTGTGGCCGGGCTGGCTGTTGTTGATTGCGTTGCAAACAAAAAAAAAAAAACACAAACTTCCCATTCGATGTGTGACTGCAATCGCTTTAAAGTTTTGGTTCTTTTTTGTTGTTTTTCCCCCTCTAGATTTTACAGCCAAGCAAGTGCGTGGTTTTTAATATAAAAATGCATATAGTTCAGGTATGCATAGAGGGTGATTTTTTTTGCTGCAGCTACATTGAGTTCGGCCGGCGCTTTCAATATTTCCTATTTTTTATTTTGTTTGCCACGCTGCAAAATTAAAACATAAATAGATATGCGTCTAAAACACAAAGAGTTTCTATATTTATTTTTAAAGTAGGACCAAGAAGAAGCGGGGGTTAATGTCATCCCCCTAAAATTATCTGTGTCATAGGTTTAAAACTTTGTAAGAGTTAGGACCACAAGGGGGTAGTGGGCACGTTCTGCCTCTTTGAAACTATCTAAGCGATTTTTATAAAATTCAAAACATGGAAACATGTAAATCTAAAAGACTACAAACTTTATACTTGTTCAAAACAAGTATCGAGAGGATGATACTCCTAGAAGGCAATTTCTGCTTTTCGGGATTTATCCAAGCGATTTTTACGATATATAGAAAGCATATATAAATCTACGTCAAAATTATATTCAATGAAATTTATTTATTATATTAAATTATATATATTATATAGATATCAGGGCACACAATCACACAAAATTTACAGTTTTCACGTTTTGGGCAATTTTGAAATTTTTGAAATTTAACGATTTTTGCCATAAATGATAATCTTTATATTTCTTAAATATACGTGCCATATGCACAATGTGCGAGCTTTTGCAAAAGAGCTTTGTGCTTTCACACCGAAGAGAGCACAACAGCGAATCAGATCTAAGCGACAAAAATGCTTGCTGCTTACTTTGCAAGGAAACAAGAACAAATTTTAAGAGCTTTCAAAGCTGTTTACTTCAAATGCAAATATCAGAGTATGTTTGTTTGAAGCGATTTCCAAGTACAATTAAACTTTTTAAAACTGTACAGTTGGTAAGGAATATGTATGAATACGACTTGCTCGTTGGCGAATTTTTCAAAAAAACCTTCCCATTTCTACTTTAAGTCAGCTACGCCCAAACACACATACACTTATATTTGCATTTGAGGTAAACAGCTTTGAAAGCTCTTAATTTTGTTATTGTTTCTTTGCAAAGTAATAGCTAGCATTGCTGTCTGTTATGTTGTTGTTGTTGTGGATGTTGTACTTTCGTCGGTGTGAAAGCACTAAAAGCTCTTTATAAAAGTTTGCATATTGTGCATATGGCTTGGACCATGATACAATAATACAGGTAGCCGCAAATCTACAACAAATGTACAACAAATAAAACAACAGTGATTTTTATTGCTGTTTTGTGATTGACAAGAGAGACAACCAAGAGAAAACAATATACATGTACTTGCGTTTTCTCTTGGCTTTGCAAAGCATGTTTGTATTAGTAAAGTTTTAATAGGCACTGTGCGCGTGTGTTGGTAAAACATAAGCACCATTTGGCAGATCACATAATGAAACAAGCAAAACAGCTGGCACTTCGTGGTTACCTGTATTATTGTATCATGGCTTGGACGTAGCTGCTTTAAGTCAATAATTATTTCTGTGCTAAAAGAACAGCTGCTAAACAACTCCAGAGGATAACCTGCAATTTTTTCTCCATCATTCATTGTATACATTTCCATGCAATTTTGTTTGCAGGACCTGCAAAAGGTTAGTTGTAAGCGAAACATTTTTATAACTGGAGTGTGTTATAAGCGTATTAATTGGAAAAAAAATCAATGCAACACTACACGGTTCTCAGAAATTTTTCATTATACACGATAGTTTAATATAATCAGTGTTCATTGTAGCCAAACTCCACTGTAGCAATTAGTTGCATAACATTATTTAAGAAAACTATTATATTAAGAATAATAATAAAATGAATATAAAATTTTAGTGGATATGGCCCTTCTTTTTTTCAATGTAGCCAAATGGGAACAAGCACCCTTTCAGACGCATTAAGAATTATTTAATTAGATTAAATAAAATATAGGTTTTGCAACGAACATGAAAGTCATACAACAGAATTGAGAACCTCTTTAGCTTTCAAATCGGCTAGAAATATTGCAGTCTTGCAGTCTGCTTGTCTTTAACAATACATTATATTGAACGTAACTCCCAAGTCTCGTACTATCTAGAAAAAAAAACATGGGAGAAACATTGCATTGCATAGATATCAAATTCATGTTTTTCTAAAGAATTTGGATAATATTGTACCATAAATGCCAAAAAAGCTTAAGAAATATAATTTTCGAATTCAACTTTTTGACCAAACTCAAGTATTTGCGATCGTTAACAATCGATTTTCATAAAAAAAACGAGGACAAAAAAATTTGTCGGTTAGGCCTTTTTAAGAGATAACGTCTGGATATGTATTTAAACGCCAAAAAAGCTTAACGGGCACATATGTATTTTGGACTTCGTTTTTTTTTTTGATGAAAATCGATTATTTACAATCGCAACTAATCGATTGTGCTTAAGCTTTTTTTGGTGATTATGGCACAATATATTGAATTAATTCTAAATATCTCCAACTTGTAATGAAACACCCTTTAGTTTATGAAAACATGTCTTTTTCATTTTATGTTAAATAAATTTATGCATTGTTTTCAATCCGTTTGATAGATGAGAGTCAGGTATGTGTCTTTAAACGTATTTTTTTTTCTTTTTCGAAGAGATAAAAACGATTAAACAAAATCCCTTAAAAAAGGCTTTAAAAAATCTAAATTTTTTTTTTAAAACTTCATTTTTACAATTTAACTTGTTCATCTGAGAAAAAAAGGAAAATATGGGAAAACAAAATTATGAATAAGACACAAAAACTTACAACAGAAAGAAAAGAAAAAAAGATGATGAAGAACAATTTATTTTTGCAATTGTTGTCATCATTGATTGTCCATATGAATAAATTTGCACCAGAGGGGGTCTGCGGTAGAAATCTAAAATTTATACATTTTTGCTGCTGCTGCTGCTGCTGCTGCTGTACGGCTGCTGTTGATTGTTGGTGTTCTGGCTGTTAAAAGGTTTTTCAAGTTTATTTTTAGACAAAAACGTAAAATAATGCAACAACCTCTCAATACCAACTACAACAAGTATTGATTTAATTTTATATATTTTTTTCTTGTTCTTTATTTTTTTTTTTGTTGTAGTAAAAAAACGACCTTTAAGTTATGTTCAATATAAAATAAACTAAACTTGCCACAAACTACAAGAAATCAAAATCTAAAGAAATAAAAAACTTGACAACGTTATTGTTGTTTCTTGTAAGAAATAATTTCAGTTTGTAGTTTTTTGTGTTTATTTAATCTTTTTTTATGTATTTTTGTTTTAGTATAAAGATAAAACAATTTGTTGTAGGTAACATTGAAGGTTTTTCCTTATCCCAAAAAAAATAAATAAAAAAAAAATAAATAAACCCAGACCAACAAACATACACTTAAAGCAGCGAACAGAGCGACTGTAGCCGGCCAAGCAACCAAGCAACCATTCAACAAATCATGTGCCTCAATTGCTAAACAGTCGCTTATACAAATCCCAAAAAAAAATTTTGTTTTTTTTCGTTTAATGAAATAAAACACAAAATCTATAAAAAAAAATATATTGCGTAGGTTGTGTATTAATAAAATTATACGTTTTTCGTTGTAGTTTTCATAACAAACAGCAAAAAAAAATTAAAACAACAAGTAAATATAAAGAAAATTTGTTGAAAGATTTTTTTACATTTATATTTATTTTTTAAGGAGTTTATCTGATAAATAAAGCCGAAGGCAACAACTTCACCTTTAATGATGTAAAACATACCAAGTCAGTGGTTTCGTTGCCTGCTCGTCCCTCTCCCTCTCCTTCCCTCTCGCTCACACTCTCTATCTCTCTCTCTCTCTTGCTCTGGCCTTTCAAAAGACAAAGCAACATATTTTGTAGTTTTTTGTTACTTTTCTTTAACAACAATCCTTTAAAAGGAATTCGTATTTTGTGTCATGTCACAAGCAGAAATGACAAAAATATATGTTTTGTCTATTAAATATTTGGAGTGGTAGAGACGGAACATTTTCCTTTCAATTGGATCAAGGAGGAGTATTAATTAAAAAAAAAGGGATTTGAACAATATTTTTGTTAAAATTAAATTGAAACTTATGCAAAAAAAAAATAAAATTATTAATATACTATGTTTTTACCAAAGGTAAAAAGGAACCCTATTACAGCATATATATATGGCAGTTAAAAATTAAAGGGGGTTCTAAAGCCAGCAACGAAACATGTTGAAATCCTAATGCAATATACAGATACCAATATATTTAGACACTTGAAATTTTCAAAGTTAGTGTATTTTTATACAGACTACAACAATTAACACTAAAATTTAAATAAATTCAGTAAAGTGCGACTTTGACTCGCGCACGAAGGGTTCCGTACCGACACTAGATATATAATACTATCTGAACTTTAGCCTATATAATATATAGTTTTGGCATTTTTTTAGTTTTTGGGTTTTTTATGCGTTTTTAGCGATTTTTTGGTCTTGGCGTTTTTTTTTTGTAGTTTTGGCGCTTTTTTCTGGTTTAGGCGATTTTTTTTAGATTTTTAGCGTTTTTTCATTTTGGCGATTTTCTTTCTCATTTTGGCGATTTTTCCTTTTTTTGGCGATTTATTTTAGTTTTAGACATTTTTTTTAGTTTATCGCTTTTTTCGTTTCGGCGATTTTTTTTTCGCTTTTTGAGAATTTTTTTGGTTGGGAGATTTAATAATTTTGAAATTTTTTAACTTTACTTAAACTTTGTAATTAATTAAATTTTTAAACAAAATTGATTTTTGATTTTATTTTCAATTAAAGTTGTTTATTGCAGGAATATTTTTTCTGTGTGGCGGGTTTATTTGATCGTCTCCAGGGAGCTTTAAAAATTTTCGTTTTTTTACACATCAAAATTAAACTTTTTATTGAAGGACCCTTTATTTAATTCACTTTCTTATAGATTTTTAAGCTGATTGCTAACATTCTTTTTTACTAGTAGTGAATGTTTGTGTTTAAGCCACAGCTGTTAAGTAATGATTACTAATTTGATTACTTTTTTTTTAAGGTAAAGTAATGAGTAAATTACTATTATATTCAGTTTCGCATGATTACTAATTGATTACGATTACTAATAATGGAAAAGTAATCTGAGTTACTTAAAATTACTAAAAATAATCAAAAAGAATCAAAAGTAATCAAAAAATAATCTGATTACTTCTAAGGATTACTTTTGATAATTTATTAAGAATCAAAAGTAATCTTTGAAAGTAGTCGGATTCCTTTTTGATTACTTTTGATTCTTTTTGATTATTTTTAGTAATTTTGAGTAATTCAGATTACTTTTCGATTATTAGTAATCGTAATCAATTATATATCAGCAATTCTTTTGAAGGCAATTATATAATCATTACAATTCTTTTTAAAATGTAATCTAATTGATTACTAATCGTAATCGAAATTTAACAGCTCTGGCTTAAGCCTCTAGAATTGCTTTGAAAATTTTTGTACTATGGCCAATTTTTTTTTTTTTAATTTTTAAATTAATATAAATTTGCAAATAATAATACAATAGATTTTATTTACAACTACAAAACCCTTTTAAGTATTAATTTGCCTGCTGCGTTCTCCCTCACGCTACTGCTACAGACCAACCAACCGACCAACAATCAGGAAAACTAATTTTATTCACAACATTTTGCCAAATAAATGTTAAATTTTCTTTATGTTCCTCATCATTTTTAACATGGAGAACACGAAACGAACAGGAAAAAAACTACAACAAGATCTATGTAGTTCAGAGTTTTTTTTTTTAACCAGATCATTATTTTCATGATCATCGTCTTAAACTTTAAGGATTCTGTAAAAATTAACAAAAAAAAGATCCAATGACTAGAAAACAAAATAAACCTTTTATAAAAAATTCCCCCCCCCCCCCCCCCCGACCATTTAAATGTCAAGGCTAAAATATGTCTGTTTCGAGTGTTGGAATACTACAATTGTGTATCATTTTAGCTAGATTTTTTTTTATTCAAGACGTACAATTTTCGTTGCTTGTATTGCTGTTGCAAGTTGTGTTATTTGCTGCTGTATTCTGGTTGTTGTTTGTGTGTTTCTTCTTCTTCTTCTGTTTCTACGTTCTTTAGTATTCGTATTTTATTGTTGTTGCTGTTATGTTGCGGTTGCGGTTGCTGTTGATGTTGATGTTGTTATTCTCTCGCTGTTGTTTAGTTGTGTAGTGAGTGATCTTGTTGTTTTCGACATACAACATCACGAATTGTTTGTTATTCGTCAGTGGCAATTCAATGGTATGTATTTAAGTGATTTAATCATTGTCCAAAAATAAAAATTGTATGTCTGTATGTATGTTTGTATGTATGAAGGAAAAATTCAAAGTAACAACAGCAACACCAACTGGAAATTTTTCAATTAAACTATTTCATTTTTACAGTTGCACATGAACAATTTCCTACAAAGTACTCGTAAGTTTGGGAGAGCAGAGTGTACTGCAAATGTATTGTGCAAGAGGTTTTCAGGCATCAGTCTTTAATACACGACGTCTGTTCTTCGCGACCCTTAACTTGAAATTTTTGGCAGCAAGAAAAGCCACATAGTGTTTTCCTTTTTTCTTTAACAACCAACCAAGAGAAATTCTGTTACTTTTCTGAGAATATGGCAACAAAGCAAATGTACAGTACATAACGGCTATAAGAACATTTTAGTAAATGAAAAAATTCTTTTGGCAATATATTTTTAAATACGAGGGTAGATCAATAAGTACGTGACTTTTTGAATGAAATTCTTTCAACATAATTTTCTTTTAGCTCAATACAATTATTTTAACGTTTCTCCAGTTTTTGTATCACTTCCAAAAAAATAGGATTTTTGGAGGTCCTTCAAATAGGCATTTGTTTGGTCAATAATTTCATCGTTGGAGCTAAATCTCTTACCACCCAGCCATTTCTTTAGGTTTGGAAATTGGAAGTAGAGGCTAAATCCGGAGAATATGGCCGATGGAGTATCAATTCGTAGCCCAATTCATAGAGTTTTGCTATTAAGACTGCACACGTGTGCACTCGTGCATTATCTTGATGAAAAAGAACTTTCTTCTTGGTCATATAGGGTCGTTTTCTTTTTAAATTCTGATTAAATCGGTCTAATAAGCTGGCATTTATTGTTTTCCTTTTTGAAGGTAATCGATGTGGATTATCCCGCGTGCCTCCCAAAAAACTGTTGACATCACCTTATTGGCCGACAAACTCACCTTGAACTTCTTCGCAGGTTTCGACTGCTGCTTGGCTTCCGGAGTACCGTAATGGATCCATGTTTCATTCATAGTTACAAAACACCGCAAAAACTCATTCGGATTGCGGTTAAACAACTAACTCCAAACAATCCTTTGAAGTTGTCACACGTTTACGTTTATGGTTAATAGAGAGCAAACGCGGCACCCATCTTCCAGACAACTTTCTTAAACCACACTACCATATGAAATGCCTATGGCATCAACAATCTCATGCACTTTTACTCTTTGATCGGCCAACACCGTATCGTGGATTTTTGCAACATTTTCGGGTGCACTGACCTCAATTAGCCTTCCAGATCGTTCAGCGTCATTTGTACTTGTGCGACTACAACGAAAGTCAGTAAAACACTTTTTTACCATTGTAATCGATGGTGCAGAGTCCCCATAGTAATTATCGAGCTTTTCCTTGGTTTGATTGACGAATTTTTCCCGCAAAAAATAATGTTTAATGAGCACACGAAATTCACTTTTTCAAATTTTTTTCTCATAAAGTGAAATAGTCTGCTATCAACGGCTGCCAAACACAAACTAAATGACACAGCCTGTTCAAATTTAGACAGGAGTCAACTGACAGTTGCTTCTTGACAGGAGCAGTGAGGCGGGAAGTTCAAAAAGACACTGAGTTAATGATCCACCCTCGTATCTTTCAATGCCAGTAACAGTGCAAGCGTTTATAAGAAATAACTAGAAGATCCTCTTTCTTTCTTGGTTGCTGTGCCTTCTATTTCTCTTACCCTAAATCTTAAGCAAATTTCTGCCTTTTTTGTCTCTTTCCAGTCCCTTGGATCGTGAACGCCAGCATGTTTACAACTTTATGGTGGTGGCCACCGATGGCGGTCGCTATGACTCACGCTCAGCACGTGTTCCCGTACAAATCATGATCGATGATGTCAATGATAACCGACCTATTTTCGAACGCTACCCTTTTCGAGCTCAAGTGCCCGCACTGATACAACCAGGACAAATTCTAGTGCAAGTGTCAGCCAGCGATAAGGATTTGGGCTTAAACGGGGAACTTCTATACTCGTTAAAAGAGCAAGATGATCCCTCGACAAGAGGAAAATTTCGCATTAATCCCACTACGGGTGTGGTGAGTGCCAGCCAAAGTTTGGCCAGTGAATCGGGGCGTTTATTGCATTTAGAAGTAGTGGCTCGGGACAAAGGCCATCCGCCCATGTACACTGATGGCCTAATAGAACTGTTGATAGGAGAACTTGCTTTGGGGGCGGCTTCTTTGCGTTTTCAAAATGACTCCTATCGCATTAAAATAGAAGAAAATTCTCCTGAAGGCTTTAGACTAACACAAGTAAATGCCATACGTTCGGATGGCCGAAGAACCAGGCTTACATATTCCTTTGGCACGGGCAATGACAATGCAGCCTTTAGTATTGATGCTTCCACGGGAGAGATAAGGGTAACCAATTCAGAGGCTTTAGATTATGAAAAATATGCCGGGGCTTTAGAAGAACAGCTGATGAGTATTAAGCATTTAAGCTATCGTGGTCGTGCCATGATGTATGATATAATAGAAGACGGAGAAAATTTCAATGACACTGACACGGAAGAAAATAATGCAGCTAGAGGCCATAGAGCTTTGAAAAGACGAGAAATGGATGATTTGCCTGTGCTTTTAGCCTCAGCAATACAACCGCATGAGTTGAGATTAATGTTGGTGGCCCAAAGTGAATCACATGCTGGCTCAGCTCCGCTTTATGCCTACGCCGAACTTATTGTTGAACTGGAGGATGTCAACGATAACAGTCCACAGTTTACACAATCCCAGTATGCAGCCACAGTGTGGGAGGGTAACAACAAAGGCACGTTTGTGGTGCAGGTTAGTGCCTTCGATCTGGACTCTGCTGCTAATTCACGCATACTCTATCACATTGTTGATGGTAATCATGATAATGCATTTGTCATTGAGCCGGCCTTTAGCGGCATTGTTAAAACGAACATTGTGCTGGATCGTGAAATACGCGACATGTACAAGTTAAAAGTGATCGCCACTGATGAGGGGGTGCCACAGATGACAGGCACAACCACGATACGTGTCCATATTGTAGATGTAAATGATAATCAGCCCACATTTCCACCGCATAGTGCAATCAACGTTAGTGAAGGTAAGTTTTTTTCTTTTTTCATCACAACTGCAATACGCTTTACGATTACTTAAAACAGAGAACTAGTCTCTACCATAGTTGTTTTTTAACCCTCTAAAGCCAGTAGCTAGCTTTAAGAGTTAAGACTTCAAACACTAAGCATACAAAGAATTTTGATTTGTTTCATTCAAAGCCAGAGAGTTTGCCAAGAGCTGCTATCAGCAAATCATTTTCATTCTCTCTTTGACAAGTTATTAAATTCTTTTGTAACTAGATTTAGAAATTAAAAAACACACACACACATTCTGGACTTTTTTCTATTTTAATTAATCCTCAGAGATTCACTAAACATGCGGCAATTTAATATTATTTTCTCTGTTCGTTTTTTTTCATAACTTCTTCCTTTACTGCCTATAGGCACTGAATTGGGTTCAGTTATTACCACCATCTCGGCCAATGACGTTGACACTTATCCAGCTTTAACTTATCGCTTTGGCTCTGATTTGCCGGACCAGCAGAGCAGTAATAGTAGAAGTAGTCGCAGCAGTGGCAGTGATTTGGACTTGGCAGAATTTGACATTAAAACCATATTTGCCATTGATCGTTACAGCGGCAAAATAGTGCTCAAACGACATTTGGATTATGAGCAGCAGCAAGAATATCTATTGGAAATAATAGCCTCCGATGCAGCCCATGAAGCACGTTGCACACTAACCGTACGTGTAGGAGATGAAAATGATAATACGCCAGAATTTGAGCAGCCTACATATTTTGCCATGTTGCCGGATATACAACTAACATCAACGTCATCTTTGACCACGGACATAGAAATGTTGCGCGTTAATGCCACTGATTTAGATGCTGAAGATAGCAAGAATTCACAGATTGTATTTAGCATTAATCCCTTGGTAAAAGGTTTCACCGTTAATGAGCAAACAGGAGCGGTGTATGTTAATATCAGCCGCTTGGCTGGGCCAGATGGTGAAGGTCCAATGGAGGATTTGTTTGTTACCATTGTGGCCTCGGACAAGGGTAGTCCAGCATTAAAAACTGCGGCCACATTGAGGGTTCAAGTGCAGGGCCACAACTCAGCTCGCGCACAATTTCTGCAGTCACACTACAGGGCTCATGTGCTCGAAGATGCTTCTTTGGGTTCCGTAGTTTTGAAATTAAGCCAAGAGATATTGGATGCCAACACAGATTTCAATGATGCCAATCTCATGTTCAGCATAGTGTCGGGCAATGAAGAAGGCAAATTTGAGGTTTACCAGTCCAAAGCCATAGTATTGGCTAAGCCTTTGGATCGTGAACAAATGGATTTGTATAAGTTGCGCTTGGTGATCAGCGATCCCTCAGCCTCGCCGCAACAGCTTATTTCGCAAGCAGCCGAAAACTCCACTTCGGCCATAAATGTTTTCGTATCGGTGGAAGATTTTAATGACAATGCGCCTCAGTTTTCCTCTGACCTTAAGTATGAAGCCGAGGTTAGTGAATTGGCTCCTCTGAGATATTCCATAGCGGAAATTATAGCCAAAGACTTGGACGCAGACAATACACCCAACTCCGAGGTGGTGTATGAGATTATGTCGGGTAATGATGAGGGCATGTTCACCATAGATTTGGTTAAAGGGGTTCTGTTTGTCAACAATAAGCTAGACTATGACACTGGTTCCATGTGCTATGAACTAATAATAAGGGCTTGTGACAGTGCTCCCCAGCCGTTGTGTTCCTTAAAGCCATTTCGTTTGAGTTTACGTGATGAAAACGATAACATTCCCACCTTTCCAGTTTCAGAATACATTGAATTTGTGGCCGAAAATGAGCCGGTGGGCACAAGTGTTTTTCGCGTTATAGCCACAGATTTGGATCGCGGTACTTATGGCCTGCTCAACTATTCCATTGAACATGAAATAGCCGGTACAGATGATATAGCTTGGAAACTATTTAGGGTGGATACTCAATCGGGTATGGTGACCACTAATTCTGTGTTTGATTTTGAGCAGCGCAGTCGCTATGATTTCATTTTGAGAGCCATGGATACGGGCGGGAAATCGTCTAAGGTTAAGGTGCGCATACAAATCGATTCGAGGGATGAATATGCCCCACAGTTCACGGAACGTACTTATCGCTTTGTAATGCCTTCACCCTCTACCGGTTACCTGCCGTTGGGCTATGTGGTGGGCCAAGTGTCGGCCACAGATCGTGATAAGGGTCCCGATGGCAGAATTGTCTACCAATTGAGCTCTCAGCATGCCTACTTTAAGGTGAATCGTACAACAGGCACAGTGGTGCTGAAAAAAAAACTGGATGATAATTTCGATGATGGACGTGATATAAGTTTGGTGATCTCGGCCAGTTCGGGGAGACAAGGCTCTTTAACGAATATGACGGTGGTTGAAATATCTTTGGATCCTTTGGCTGATCCGGGTACAAACTTGGCCAGCAGTGGCGGTATCGGCACTAGTAGCTCATCTGCGGGAGGTTTGGCCGATTGGATTTTGGGTCTGATAATAGCTGTTATGTTAGTGGTGTGTGCAGCTGCTGGAATTTTTCTCTTCATACGCATGCGCCGCAGCAAACCGCGCAATGTGGTAAAGCCACATTTGAATCAAGAGCCCGTCGGTAACTCTAATAGTTATGTGGACCCCAGCGCCTTTGATACCATACCCATCAGAGGCTCTGCCGTAACGAGTACAAATACTAATCCTGGCACTTCGGGAGCCTTGGCTACAGCCCAATTCGCTCCTCCCAAATATGATGAGATACCGCCCTATGGCAATCATGCGGGGAGTTCTAATTCAGGAGCAGCTACCACTTCAGAGCTTTCGGGGTCAGAGCAGTCAGGCTCTAGTGGCAGAGGGTCAGCCGAAGATGATGGCGAAGACGAGGAAATAAGAATGATTAATGAAGGCCCCTTAAGGGCAGGAGCCTCAACAGAGGACGGCCGTTTATCGGAAATATCTGTGCAGAATACTCAAGAGTATTTGGCACGCTTGGGCATAGTAGATCGTGACAATAATCCTACGGGAGCAGCTTCTAGCACTAGTATGGCTGGTTCCAATAAGGAAGCGCATATGCATCATCCTCTGCCCATGGTGGACTCACTGCATATGTTCAGCGAGGAGGCAGCAAATGAAACGGACATAACCAACCTGATTTATGCCAAATTAAATGATGTTAATGGAGCAGCCTCAGATAGGGCCAGCAGCGCTGACGAAGCTGCCACCACAGCCGGCAGCATAGGCACTGCTGTTGACCATGTTATGGGCTACAGCAATCATCCGGTGGTAAGTGCAGCTAATGTAGGTCCCTCCATGACGGGCTCCTTAAGTTCAATAGTCCACAGTGAAGAAGAGTTGACGGGCAGCTACAACTGGGACTATCTGCTGGATTGGGGACCTCAATACCAGCCCTTGGCTCATGTATTCTCTGAGATAGCAAGACTGAAAGATGACAATATATCGGTAAATAGTGGCAACAGTGCAGCCTCCTCTAGCAACAAAAGTAAACAGAGTCTGGCTCACTCTATAGCCAGTGTGGTGAAACCTCACATACCTCCTCCGCTGCTGACAAATGTGGCCCCCAGAGCCATTAATCTGCCTGTGTTAACGGGCTCTGGCGTTAATATGAGAATGCCAAACAATAGTTCACATCACGGTACCTCTACCACGCATTTGGGTGCGGGCAACCAATACATGTTGCCACGTTCCCCCATCAGTCATGACACGGCGGGTGGTTTCTCTACCTCTTCGGCTATGTCACCTTCCTTTTCACCCTCCTTGTCACCCTTGGCCACCCGGTCACCTTCAATATCGCCGCTAGGAGGAGTATCCACCGGCCATCACATGGTAAATATGCCCCGTCATCAACCCCAGCCTTCACAAAGAGCCAAGAATATGGTGATAGATCAAGTAAGAATGTAAAATTGCTAACAACTCGATTAGTAACAGCAACAACAAGTGATTTAGTTTTAGTTATCTAGATTTTAGAAATAAAAGCTTCCATTTCAAAATAAGTTTAGAGAGAGCGGCGAAAAGTTTCCACTTCCCCACACACTCTCGGCTGTGTTAAACATCACTTATGTATAAAAGAAAACAAATTAAAAATGATAAACCCTTTTTAAAATTTAAATTTTTTGTACAGTTTTAGTTTTTAAGTAGCCGTAGAAAAAAAAACTAAAATGCCATTATTTTAAGTTAAATTGATTAAAAACAAAAATTCACCTTAAAAAAAATACTCAAAAAAAAATTCTTCGAGACAAAAAATTAAAGAAATTGTAAAATTTCTGTGAATAATTAAAAACTTGCCAATTTCTTACGCATTAAGATTTATTTAAATTCATATTTAATAAGCTTTGTAAATAATATATATATATACTCTTTTTTGTTAAAAACAAGACTAAAAACAAGCCAATAAAGACTCATTTTAAGTTAAACAAAAAAAACCTACACTCACACAAATTTTTTTTATACAAAATAAATTCATATATTTAAGATAAAGCATAAATGAAGCCATAAATTTTAAGCATTTAAAAACAGAAACAACAACGATTTTTTGTAAAACAAAACAAATGTTATTTTACACCTTGTAAGTTATATTAATAGTTATATTTAAAATATTTATTTGTTTTATTATTTCTCTCAGTGTAAGCTTTAAATACATACATATGAACAAAATGAAGAAAAAAAGTTTAGCAGTTAAGAAAAAAACTTTCTGTACAAATTTTAATTTCTTTTAATCTCTTTTTTTTTGTAATAAAAGAATATATGAATATAAACTCTCAACACTCTCAAGCAAATTTTGTACAATTGTTATTAGTAAATTTAATTTTTTATTATTTTATTTTTTAATTAAAATTATTCAATTTCATATGCAAGTGTCAGCAGTTTTGCTAACATATATATTTTTTTATTTCAAATAATTGGCAAATTCCTTAAATCCTTGTATAATTTTTTCACAGTGTATAACATAACAAGCAGCCAGAGTTAGTTAGTGCGCACTTTTTGTAAAAGTGTTTTAGTATTTTGTTGTAAATTATTTTGTAACAATGTTTAGTAATAAAAGTTGAACGCAAACGTAGCAGGACAAATATGTAATTTTTTTTTGTTTTAAGTAAAACTTAATGACTTTAATGAAAAAGAAACGAGAGGTTAACACAAAATAAAGCAAACAAATTGTTTTTGTTTTTTTTTTACCAAGAAAAGCATAAAAATACAAAATAAAATTTAGTTTTCATTCATTTTGGAGAAGGAAAGTAAGTATTCTTTTGAATCATTACGAATATTATTTAAAATTAAATTTAAACTATATACAATATTTTGAAAAAAAAACTTTCTTTAATTTGTTTCGTAACTGCTTTTAAAAATTCGCCTTTTCAAGGTACTTTTTCATAAAAAGGTACGAAAAAAAGTAAAAGAAGTAGTTTTCAAAAAGTACCGTTTAATATATACATTGGCAAAAAGTGCTTTGCGCAAAAATTTCATTCTACAAAAAATATCTTTTTTAGAAAGTATATTTGAAAATAGTACTTTCCCAAAATGTAAGTTTTAAATAAGTACCTTTTAGAAAACATACATTTTGAAAACGTGCATCTTGCAAAAGAAGTTTTTTAAAAAATTTTTATCACGAAAGTACCTTTTAGCAGTGTACCGTTTATAAAAGTAACTTTTAAAAATTACTCTAAGTACATTGATTTCATATTGCCTTTTAAAAAAGTACCTTCGAAAACAGTACTTTTCTGAAAAGTAACTTTAAAAAAGGTAATGAAGTGTCATTCAAAGAAGTGCCTTTAAAAAACATACGTTTTTAAAAAAAAGTACCTTTGAAAACAAGTACCTTTTAAAGAAAGTACCTTTTCAAAAATATCCTTTTTAAAAATTGTACATTTTAAATAGTACCTTTTGCAAAATGTACCTCTAAAAAAAATTCATTTTAAAACGAAAATTTTAAGGAAAGTACCTTTTAAAAAAGTACCTTTTAAAAAAAGTACCTTTTAAAAAAAGTGCCTTTTAATAAAAGTATATTAGAAAAACTTTTAAAGAATTATATTTTAACGAAGTAGCTCTTAAAAAAGTACCTTTGAAAACAAGTACTTTTTAAAGAAAGTGCCCTTTAAAAAAGTTCCTCTTTAAAAATAGTACCTTTTAAATAGTATCTTTTGCAAAATGTACCTTTAAAAAACACTTTGAAAAATACCTTTAAAAACTTATCTTTCAACAAAGCAGCTTTCAAAAAAAGTGCCTTTTAAAAAATAACTTTTAAAAAGAACATTTTAAAGAAACTACCTTTTAAAAAAAGTATATTAAAAAACTTTTAAAAAATTATATTTTAACGAAGTAGCTTTTAAGAAAAGTACCTCTGAAAACAAGAACTTTTTAAGGTAAGTACCTTTTAAAAAAGTTAAATTTTAAATATACCTTTTAAAAAGTACCTTTTGAAAAAGTACTTTTAAAAAAAGTACTTTAAAAAAACCTTTAAAAACTTAACTTTTAACAAAGCAGCTTTTAAAAAAAGTACGTTTAAAAAAAATACCTTTTAAAAAGAACATTTTAAAGAAAGTACATTTAAAAAAAGTACCTTTAGAAAAAGTATATTAACAAAAATTTTAAGAAAATATCTTTTAACGAAATAGCTTTAAAAAAAGTACCTTTTATAAAGAATACCTTTTAAAAAAGCACGTTTTGGAAAAAGTACCCTTAAATAAAGTACCTTTCAATAGCAAAGTTGTTTTTAAAAAAAGTACCTTTTATAAAGAGTGCCCTTTAAAAAAGTACGTTTTGGGAAAAGTACATTTAAATAAAGTAAAACCTTAAAAAATACCTTTAAACAAGTTGTATTTAATAAACTACTTTAGAAAAAATCTTAAAAAAAAATCCTTTTAAAAAAGTACCTTTTTAAAAAATACCTTTAAAACAAGTACCTTTAAAAATAAGTAACTTTTGAAAAAAAAAATACTTTTTAAAAAAGTAATTCACACAAAAAAGTTACTTGTTAAAAACATTAAGCCATTGGAAGTTCAGAGCTCTCTTCTATTTGTTTCATCAGAGCTCCTGCTCTGGTTGAAGAATATATGAAACCATTTATGATCAAGTAAA
This sequence comes from Tachina lurida, assembly GCA_944452675.1. Taxonomy (NCBI): domain Eukaryota; kingdom Metazoa; phylum Arthropoda; class Insecta; order Diptera; family Tachinidae; genus Tachina; species Tachina lurida. The sequence continues at coordinate 163,167,182 of OX101753.1, read as the reverse complement.
TATTATTTAATAATATTAAGGTTAAAAATTATATCAGGAAAAGTTTCCTCGTAAAATACATAACAATCCTGAACATATTCCATAACAATGTCCAAAACAGTTTGGGAGGTTAATATTCGAACGTGAACTTTTAGCAGGCAGGAACGAGTATAATTTTGTAGTGTCCTTCACCAGAGTCTGTGGCTCGTTTCTCTTACTTGTGAAAAGTTCTTGCATCCAGGAATTTTAAATAATTGCTTGTCCTATTTTATAGAACACTCCTCATGTAAAAACTTACATAACTAAACTTACAGAAAATATCAATAAAAAAATTTTTTTCTTACTCATACAATTTTGCACAGGTTGATAAAAAATAATTCGACTCGAAAAATTCTCACATTCGTCACGGAAACGAGGCGCTGTTTATAAGTCTTTGTTATTACAGCTATGCTATTTATGTGACGATACAGGAGCTAGAACAAAAATAATCTACACTATTAAAGTAATAAATAAAGTACGAAAATAAACGAAACAAATTGTTTGATTTAGTTTTATTTTGTTCTTTGAAGTGAGTGAAACAAAAATAACACAAAAACAATGAGAACGATTGCTCAATTTGATTTTGTATTGTTTTTGCACATGATCACAAGACAGAGGACACAGCCGATCGGCTGTAAACCGGCTAACAGCACCCGCCCGCCACAAACAATACATTAATTTAATCGTGCGCGGGAAATAAATGGAAACGTTTTGAAATATATGCGGCCAATTTAACATCATTATATAATATAATTTTATTGCATGGTTACTTCACATATTATGTTTTGTTTTATATAGCTAAACAGCATAGCTATAACCGGATGTCCTAAAACATCTCTCTTCTTTTTTTCTTTTTTGTGCAGTGTTACCAAGAGCTGGCTGTTATTTGAATGACTGTAACATTTTCTTTGCTTTGTAAGACCCCTTTGGAAAACATAAAGTTTAGTTTCAAAGTCTTGAGTTTGTAGAAGAGATCATAAATATATTAAATTTGAAATAAAGAAAATTCCTAGACTAAATAAAAATAAAGTTGACTGAATACATTGCATATTTTAATAACTGTCAAATATCAAAAGTTCAGATAACTACAAAAACAATATTGCTATAATGCTTACCAAATACTAAATTCTGTTGATTGTAATTAAATGATGGGAGTTTGGTTGTTGATTTTTTTTTTATCGTACCTCATAGAACGGATCCTCCCTCCCTTTAAAGTTCCCTTAATATAAGACTTTAGGTTATGGTCACACTGCAGTCATATTTAACATTATAAGCCAAACACACAACAAATATTTATTAAGTGAATAGTGTATGGACCATTTAATTATTAAACCGCTGCAAAATTTATGCTTTTATTACTTTTTCCTGTGATAAATATTTTACGGATCTCAATAATAAACTTAAGTTTCTTTGATAGCTGAGGTCTATAAAGAATATTGTGTTCAAATAGTTAACAATTCATAATGAATAAGTTACAAAAATGCTTTCATTTATAAGCTTTACTTTGCCCTAAAACTTTGTAACTCATGACCAGATAATTTAAAGAATAGTATTTAAAAAAAACCATACCTCATATAATACTAAAAAAAACTTCCTAACCAATTGTTTAAACTTATTTCTTCCAATATTTCGTTAGTCTGACCATACCTAACAATTTAATAATACACCACACATTACGAAAATGTAACAATTACTGACAAATATTTAAGGCAACATTGTTGCCCACTATACTCACATATTCTTATATACACTTACATACATAAATATATATACACACAGTTTATTTAAATCCAGCATTACTTACTCACGCTCAGATACGTAATCAATACACGAGCTGATGAGTATGAGTAAAATTGTTAGGCTTGAAGAATAGAATTAAGAACTAAACCTGACCCAGAATGTCAATATTTCACCACTTAAACTATTAGTTTGCCTTTGCGCGGCTAGAGAAAAAAAAATAAAAAAAAATATGTGAAAAAAAGCAGAGAAAAGATTCCATCTAAGGTACTCTATGGTAGAAACAGTCTGAAATTGCTGCAATAGTCATTGGCAAACAACATCGCATATTAAACTTTATTCTCCTTGGTTATTTTTTCTTTTTGCCTTTCTTAGTTCTTCAAGAACAACAGATGATAATGACAACACCAATTCTTCTTTTTTTCCAACTTGATGCATTTTGTTGTATCTACTGACCGGTTGTTAGGCTGCTTAAATTGTTTTATTTTTTTGCTTTTTGTTCGTCTCTTCAAAATGCTGCAGTCGTAGAACGACCAGAATATTTACTGTGATACCAACCATACATCATCCATGCAAGTGAACAAAGGAAAGTCATCTTTAAATGTAAGGAAATCCAACTTGCAATTGCTTTCAAGTTGCAACTATTTTTTTTTTTGTGCTCGCAAGAGATTCTTTTATTTTTTTTGTACAATTTGCTTGCCATCATTCATTTCTAACTCTAGTGTGTATTTTTTGTTTGTTTTCGACTTTCGATGGAAAAGTGGCATATAAGATTTTCTAAAGCTTATGCTACAACATCCTTGAGGTAAAAACTAATCAACTTTGGGTAAGATTTGGAACAGGGGGTACTCCAGCACAATAGGTTTCCCCTTTCGAACGGTTTTTCTTGCTCCGTGAATTTGAAAACTTACAACGTATACATACATATCTATATCTATATCTATATCTATATCTATATCTATATCTATATCTATATCTATATCTATATCTATATCTATATCTATATCTATATCTATATCTATATCTATATCTATATCTATATCTATATCTATATCTATATCTATATCTATATCTATATCTATATCTATATCTATATCTATATCTATATCTATATCTATATCTATATCTATATCTATATCTATATCTATATCTATATCTATATCTATATCTATATCTATATCTATATCTATATCTATATCTATATCTATATCTATATCTATATCTATATCTATATCTATATCTATATCTATATCTATATCTATATCTATATCTATATCTATATCTATATCTATATCTATATCTATATCTATATCTATATCTATATCTATATCTATATCTATATCTATATCTATATCTATATCTATATCTATATCTATATCTATATCTATATCTATATCTATATCTATATCTATATCTATATCTATATCTATATCTATATCTATATCTATATCTATATCTATATCTATATCTATATCTATATCTATATCTATATCTATATCTATATCTATATCTATATCTATATCTATATCTATATCTATATCTATATCTATATCTATATCTATATCTATATCTATATCTATATCTATATCTATATCTATATCTATATCTATATCTATATCTATATCTATATCTATATCTATATCTATATCTATATCTATATCTATATCTATATCTATATCTATATCTATATCTATATCTATATCTATATCTATATCTATATCTATATCTATATCTATATCTATATCTATATCTATATCTATATCTATATCTATATCTATATCTATATCTATATCTATATCTATATCTATATCTATATCTATATCTATATCTATATCTATATCTATATCTATATCTATATCTATATCTATATCTATATCTATATCTATATCTATATCTATATCTATATCTATATCTATATCTATATCTATATCTATATCTATATCTATATCTATATCTATATCTATATCTATATCTATATCTATATCTATATCTATATCTATATCTATATCTATATCTATATCTATATCTATATCTATATCTATATCTATATCTATATCTATATCTATATCTATATCTATATCTATATCTATATCTATATCTATATCTATATCTATATCTATATCTATATCTATATCTATATCTATATCTATATCTATATCTATATCTATATCTATATCTATATCTATATCTATATCTATATCTATATCTATATCTATATCTATATCTATATCTATATCTATATCTATATCTATATCTATATCTATATCTATATCTATATCTATATCTATATCTATATCTATATCTATATCTATATCTATATCTATATCTATATCTATATCTATATCTATATCTATATCTATATCTATATCTATATCTATATCTATATCTATATCTATATCTATATCTATATCTATATCTATATCTATATCTATATCTATATCTATATCTATATCTATATCTATATCTATATCTATATCTATATCTATATCTATATCTATATCTATATCTATATCTATATCTATATCTATATCTATATCTATATCTATATCTATATCTATATCTATATCTATATCTATATCTATATCTATATCTATATCTATATCTATATCTATATCTATATCTATATCTATATCTATATCTATATCTATATCTATATCTATATCTATATCTATATCTATATCTATATCTATATCTATATCTATATCTATATCTATATCTATATCTATATCTATATCTATATCTATATCTATATCTATATCTATATCTATATCTATATCTATATCTATATCTATATCTATATCTATATCTATATCTATATCTATATCTATATCTATATCTATATCTATATCTATATCTATATCTATATCTATATCTATATCTATATCTATATCTATATCTATATCTATATCTATATCTATATCTATATCTATATCTATATCTATATCTATATCTATATCTATATCTATATCTATATCTATATCTATATCTATATCTATATCTATATCTATATCTATATCTATATCTATATCTATATCTATATCTATATCTATATCTATATCTATATCTATATCTATATCTATATCTATATCTATATCTATATCTATATCTATATCTATATCTATATCTATATCTATATCTATATCTATATCTATATCTATATCTATATCTATATCTATATCTATATCTATATCTATATCTATATCTATATCTATATCTATATCTATATCTATATCTATATCTATATCTATATCTATATCTATATCTATATCTATATCTATATCTATATCTATATCTATATCTATATCTATATCTATATCTATATCTATATCTATATCTATATCTATATCTATATCTATATCTATATCTATATCTATATCTATATCTATATCTATATCTATATCTATATCTATATCTATATCTATATCTATATCTATATCTATATCTATATCTATATCTATATCTATATCTATATCTATATCTATATCTATATCTATATCTATATCTATATCTATATCTATATCTATATCTATATCTATATCTATATCTATATCTATATCTATATCTATATCTATATCTATATCTATATCTATATCTATATCTATATCTATATCTATATCTATATCTATATCTATATCTATATCTATATCTATATCTATATCTATATCTATATCTATATCTATATCTATATCTATATCTATATCTATATCTATATCTATATCTATATCTATATCTATATCTATATCTATATCTATATCTATATCTATATCTATATCTATATCTATATCTATATCTATATCTATATCTATATCTATATCTATATCTATATCTATATCTATATCTATATCTATATCTATATCTATATCTATATCTATATCTATATCTATATCTATATCTATATCTATATCTATATCTATATCTATATCTATATCTATATCTATATCTATATCTATATCTATATCTATATCTATATCTATATCTATATCTATATCTATATCTATATCTATATCTATATCTATATCTATATCTATATCTATATCTATATCTATATCTATATCTATATCTATATCTATATCTATATCTATATCTATATCTATATCTATATCTATATCTATATCTATATCTATATCTATATCTATATCTATATCTATATCTATATCTATATCTATATCTATATCTATATCTATATCTATATCTATATCTATATCTATATCTATATCTATATCTATATCTATATCTATATCTATATCTATATCTATATCTATATCTATATCTATATCTATATCTATATCTATATCTATATCTATATCTATATCTATATCTATATCTATATCTATATCTATATCTATATCTATATCTATATCTATATCTATATCTATATCTATATCTATATCTATATCTATATCTATATCTATATCTATATCTATATCTATATCTATATCTATATCTATATCTATATCTATATGTATGTCTATGGCATTTCATTTGAATTTATAAATTAAATGTCTGATTTCCTTCAGTTAGTTATTTGTTGTTATTTTTGCTGCTATTATAAAAACGCTTTCGGTTTTTTCTTCTCACCGTACATATTTTATTTAGTTTAGTTGTTAAATGAAAATCAGCAAAATGTTTTTTACACTTCTCAATAAAAATTTTGCAATACCAAGCTCGGAATTCGTTCTTTCGTACTTTATTCAAACGTGCAATAAGAATTGTATTGCAGCAGTTGTAGACATTGTTGTGGCCGGATCATTTTTATTTTTGTGTTTTCCCTTCCCCCTTTCCATCAGCTTAATTTTTGGTTACTACAATAACAACCAGGCGGTTAGTTTTATGGTTTTCAGTAATTTTAATACACTTTCACATATTAATCATGTTACAACTTTAAGAACTTTTAAATGAAGAATCATTGGCAAATATAATCTAGCAGAATTTATGTATGTCTAACTTAACATTTAGAAAACTGTAGTGAATTTCGCAGTCGGTTTGACTAACTCATAAGCCTTTCTTCTATTTAAAGTCTATTCCTTCTGAATTCAGTGATTCTTCGTAATGTTTCATTATTTCGGTAGGTTGAAATGATGCTGTTGCTGTTATTGTTATGGTCTATCTAAAGGCCGCTTGGTGTCATGAAATTGTTGTACGGCCGTATATACAACAGACATCAGTAGTGGCAGCAGCAGCCACAGTAATTGTAATTTCTCAAAACAACTTCAAATAAGCAACAACAATAAGAACGTGCTTCTTGAAGCTGATATCAAAAGGTACAAATCTGACAACCAAAAAATAAAAGGAAAAAATTGCCAATGAAAAAATGGTTTTTGAAAATGTTTTCAGTATCTTTTTTCCCCTCAAACTTACAGTCAAGTCCTCAGGATAAATTAACATGAAACATTTATGTATGAAGAAAATAAAAATACAAAAGGATTTCTAAATGAAAATTTTTCACTAAATATTTAGTTGTTTGTTTTAAGAATTTTAATGTATTCGAAAAAAAAGTAATTTATATTTGAAGTGTGTTTTAGTCAAAATTTTTATAGAAAAGTTGTTTTAACATACACTTCAAGCCTAAATCTTTTTTCAAGAATGCGGCAGTTAATACTTTTATATAAAAAAAAATTAGTTTTGTGCATTATATTTTATGCTGGGTGCTTTATGAACAATACAGCAATTTTTATAGCTATGCTATTTATGGTGCGATATAGTAGTTAGGACGTGATTTTCGTAAGAAAAATAATCAACACTATTACAGTTAGAAATTTATTTCCGTTGTGATTTCTTTGTACTTAAAAGCAGAATACAAAAATAAACAAAACAAACTGTTGGATTTTGTTTTGTTTCGTTCTTTGAAGTGAGTGAAACAAAACAAATACAATGAGATGGATTGCTCAATTTATTATTGCATTGTTTTTGCACATGAGCACAAGCCAGAGAACACAACCGATCGGCTGTAAGCCGGCTAACTGCATTCGTCGGCTACAAACACTACATTAATTTAATCGTGCGCCGCTAGAAAAGAAAATAATGGGAAATAAATAAATGGAAACGATTTGAAATATTTAAGACATTCTTATTTAACACATTTAGTTTGTTTATTATAGCTAGGCAGCATAGCTATAACCGTGTCCTAAGACACCTATCTTTTTATTTTTTGGACACATTCAAGTGATACAAAAATACACTTTAACAAATTCCACGAACTTTTACGGCAAATTATATACAAACAGAATTTTTTTATTTAATCCATGTTAATTTTAAATGAAGAATCACTTGCAACAAAACGAAACAAAATCTTTTCAAACTTTTTTGTAGCAAACATTTAACCATGCGTTGTATGTCTCCCCGCCCGCTACTCTCCTTTGGATCCTGCCTTGCGCTCAAAAGTTCTTAAAGTTGTAACATGATTAATTTGTGATCGTGTATTAAAATAACTGAAAGCCATAAAATTAAACGCCTGGTTATTATTGTGGCAACCAAAAATAAAGTAGAAGAAAAGGGGGCAAGGTAAAACATAAAAATAAAAATGATCCGGCCACAACAATGTCTACAACTGCTGCAATACAATTGTAATTGCATGTTTGAATAAAGTACGAAAGAACGAATTCCGGCCTTGTTATTGCAACATTTTTATTGAGAAGTGTAAAAAACATTTTGCCGATTTTCATTTAACAGGAAAACTAAATAAACTATGTAGGGAGAGAAAAAAACCGAAAGGGTTTTTTATAAGACGAGTGAAAATAAGAACAAATAACTAAGTGAAGGAAATCAGACATGTAATTTATAATTTCAAATGAAATGAAAAAAAAACGTCTCCACCAAATAGTGCAATAATTGATATGAAATCTTTTTAGGAGGAAATATTTTATGTCTGTATGGTTTTAATATCTGCAAAATATGTTCAATTCGAAAAGCTGCGTTATTTCACAGGCGGAGTGTTAAAGAAAATCAAATAAATCGATGGGAACACACGTGAATTGATTAATTTTTTCATGAAAAATAATTATTAGGATAAAAAATATTTTAGGGAGAATTTAATAAAAATGATTTTACGAAATGAGTTTCGAGGCTCATGGCTATTGTTCAGGTAGCGCTGCTCATATAACGGTACATTCGTGTCTTTCGATAAAGGGTGTTTTTTACGGCCTCACAATTTTAAGTTGACATCACTGCTTTAGTTGAGCACGCATTTAACAGCTGATAGTTGCTTTTGGTTTAGTTTGCCTTGAATTTTCATTATGAATCGACTTACCCCAGAGCAACGCCTGCAAATTGCTAAAACGTTTAATCAAAATAATTATTCTCTTCATCAAACTCATCGTGCATTTCTTCCATTTTACGATGAAACCCATTTCTGGTTGAATGGGTACATACATAAGCAGGATTGTCGCATTTGGAGTGAGTTGAATCCACAAGCTTTTGTCGAAACAGCATTAAAGCCACACAAAATTACTATTTGGAGCACTTTATGGGCTGGCGGAATTATTGGCTCATATGTCTTCCAAAACGATGATGGTTAGAATGTTAATGTCAATGATGAACGGTATAGGATTATGATTCGAAATTTTTCCGCACCTCAATTACGTGACATTAATCTTGCTGATATGAGGTTCCAATAGGACATGACACACAGCGGGCGCTATAATTGATTTACTCATAGAAACTTTTAATGAAAAAATAATTTCACGTAATGGCCCAATTAATTGGCCACCAAGATCGGGTGATTTAACCCCATTGGACTATTTGCTTTGAGGTTATGTTAAGTCACTTATCTACGTCGATGAACCACAAATATTTGAACATCTGGAAATCAGCATTTGAAAAGTTATCGGCAAAATATGGCCGTAAATGCTGAGAAAAGTTGTTGAAAATTGATGTTCCGGATTGCGCCATCTAAGCGCCAGCCATGGCGGCCACATGGCAGAAATTATATTTAAACATTAATTTCATAAAATGTTCTTTCTAATAAAGCCCGTTTCATTGATATTGCAAATACATTTCCTTGTTTTATTGTGATTTCAACTTGTGTCACTCTATAAAAAACAACCTTTGTTTAAGGCGTCATCTAGCATCTAAGGCTAGTCCAGCAGAAATCTGCATCTGACTGACGCCATACACAGTGGAGCAAGCACAAGAGAGCTGATGGTGAAGGTGTGGCGGCCTTCGAAAACAGCTAGTTGTTCCGTTCTGCTAGTTTTTTCAGAATATTTAGGATTAACTTTGGTGTTATTTACAGCGCGATACGAATTTTAGCCTACACAAATTATATATAAAAATAATATTTTTATCATACCCGTATTTTTCTCGTGGAATGCCCGCTTCTAATGAAATGGATTTTTCAACACTACAACATCAATATTCTCACTTGTCAGTCATGTGCACGAATTTAATTATTTACATTACTAACTTGTCCCAGCAGCTCAAACTTTTTTTTACAAATTTGACAATTTCTGGCCTAGAATGAGGGCCAAAAAATTCTTTGTTTTTGCGTTTTTTATAGGGAATTTTAATAATTTTAATGAGTTCTATATTTACTAAAGACGTATTTTTTATCAAGCAGTAATAGCTTGCGTTATCAGAACTACTAATAAGGCGGGCCTTATTTGAAGACCTTGTATAATACGTGGTAATTTTTAAGGAACAACTTATAGCTAAAAGCTTTGTAATTATTTTGACAAACACTAGCAGAACGGAACAATATGGTGTTTTTTAAGGCAGGCGCATTTTTATCATCAACGTTCACACATTTGCCTCAGCGTTAAAGGCCGTGATTTACTATCCTACACGATTGTGCGACTTTTGAGAAAATACAACCCTGGTATGATGAAGTTTACGAAAATTGTCAAAAGACAATAGCAATCTATCAGATCAATGTTATGTTTTTTCGTAGTGAGGCATGGCCTCACTTGATTCATCGCTTGGTTCACTGTGGGCGCTATCAGTGAAATCAAACATCAGGCAAAAAAAAATTTTTCATTTTAAATAGAATACGAGAATTTTTTGATTCAAGGTTTGATTCAATTATTATAAATTGTTTTTTGTTTTTAAATAAAAGCTCAAATTTAATATAACTGTTGTAAATTACTTTTAATTTGTTTTGGTGGATGAACGAGTATTTAGAAAATGTTTAAAGAATTCTATGGCAAATATCTTATGCCTCCAGTTAGAGGCACTTGTGCAGCCTTTTCTATGCAAAGCCACAAAAAATGTACACACGGAGAAAAATTTAAAGCTTTAGGGGTTTTAGCAAAGTCTTTTTTAATTGCATTTTTTTATAAATCTGCCAAGTTCATTCCATACCTATAATAGAAGTGTGAATAAGAAAAAAATAAACCCCTAAACCCTTTGGAAGGCAGCTATATTTTTGTCATCAGCGTTTACGCTCTTGCCAACTACTAGTACTGGGTGTTACCTTTTTAGGAAAGGGATAGTGATAAAGAAAACAGCTGGTGAAAGAAGAGATAGGGGAAGGCTTCATTCTTTTACAACTCTGCTTTTTTGCAGCGCCTCTGGTGTCAATGAGGCGTATGAAATTTTTAAAGCTGTGTTTAGTAGCCATTTTATTACTTTTTTCACTTTTTTTTTTGATAATTTTTTTTACCGATAATTCTGCTATACAATATCCACGAAAGAGGGCGCTCTGATGTCACATTAGGATTAGTATCCGCTAAAGCCGGTTTACCCTCTACTTGGCCTCTCCGCTTGCAACTTTTTAACACATGCAAAGTATTGAATTAAAAAAAAATTACTACCGAACTGTTCCACAAAACATTTCAAATAGTTAAAAATTATACGGACACTAAATAAAAATCCAAAAATATTGAAATATAAAAATTGTATCGTCTTATTTATGGACGAAAAAAAGACGCAGTTTTTATTCTTTAAAACGATTAGTATTTATTGTCTATGCTAGAAGGTTCGTGTATTTGCTTTATGATTTTGTTCCAAACATTATACCCAACACATATTTTTTCATATATATTTCAAACTATTATATAATACTTTAATTGAATTTTTATGTTTTAAAAACATGGCTATAATATTTATATAATACATTATCAAAGACAACAACCATTTTTGAAGTAAATAATTTAGAGAATTCAAAGACAAGAACTCAGAAGTATTTTCCTAAATCTTCTTACTGAATTAGGGCATTAAGCACTCGTTAAATATAAATAAAATATTGAAATTTAGTTTTAAAATTTTCATAATTTATTTATCTAATCCTTTTCAAACAATTTGTCAACTACACATTATTGAAACAAAAACCTCTATAACTTCCGGTAGAAGAAAAAAATTAAGATTACAAGAAAAGCAACTTTGTGAAATAATATTTATTACAACATTTTTACTTTATTAATTTAATTAGAGATGTCGAAAAAATAAGCTACAAGCTCATATATAAAGGGATTTACTCAACATTGTGTGTTGTAATCTGTACAATCTTTTATGAAGCAAAAGGTGCTCAAAATGCAAAAAACAAAATGCTTTGCTGCAGTTCATATGAAAATGTTGCTCAAGTATTTATATTTATTTTTTTGTTGCTTTTTTCATTTAAAACGAAGACAAACATAAATTAATGCAAAAGAGGCACAATTCTGTATTTATTTTCTGCTGTATTTTTTTTTTTTCTTATGGCAAATCTGCAAACCATTCACAAATATGTGAATACTTAAAGGAAAATAAAAAGCATGAAATTGTATAAAATGAGAAAAAAAAATAATAATAATACAAATAAGAATAAATGCCAAAAGGTGCTGTACATTCATGAAAAAATAAAATAAAAAAAGCAGTCTCGTAACTAAAAATAAGGAAAAAGAGGGCCTGGCTAAAAGATGTCATGGTATGGCTAAGAACTGTCGAAACTATTTGACATTGAAATAAAATATGATTTTAAAACTAAATCGAATGGCAGCGAAAAAGTAAAGACTTAAACTGCCACACCACGTACAAAGAAAAATAAACATACGGCATAAATAAAATAAAAATGAAATAGCTGCAAAAAAAAAAACAAACGAAAGAAAGAAAAGAATTGCCACAGAAGAGGATGTTTAAAAAAAAAAATAGTTAAAAGGATTTCCAATCTTTGTATCTAAGATGTTTAACTTAAAAAGCAGGGATTCCTTACTTCACTGGTAGGAAATTTTAGTTCATTCTGTATTTATTTATTGTCTATTTCTTTTTTTTTCTTTTCTTGTGCTAATGTGAGGGCTGTCTATTTTTATGTATTGTTTTACAAATTAAACCTTTTCACTTTTTCTTAAGCGTTTATTTTACTTTTTTTTTAACATATACACCTTATAGCCAAGCTTACTGCCACCATTTAGTTCCTTGCCTATACCTTCACTTCAGTTCAGTTCAGTTGAGCTCAAGTCACTTACTATCGCCCTAGTGCACACCCCAATTTTTAGATAATTTACGTTTCGTTTCATTTTCCACTGCATACATACGATTACATATGTATGTATTTATTTTTCTTTTAACGACATGTTATTACGTTTCGACAGACGATTGAACGAATGGTCGATTGGATGCACAGTCCATGCAAGTACCACATTTTTAAATATTTGCTGTAGACCGGTCATAAATAGCATTTAAAAGTCATTTAAATGCTGTTTAAAATAAGTTAAAAGTAGAGCTGGTTCTGTAATAATTTTTCTTTTTGTTTATTTTGTGATTGTGTGTTAGAGTTTTATTAAAAAATAAATGAAAATTTTGAAGGAATAACTCAATAGATGAGAAAAATAATGTGTTTTTCTCTCCTTCTTCCAATGAAGAAATGGTCCTTCGAACCATGAACACTGTAACTTTTTGCATTATTACATGTTCCGACAGTAGTTGAACTTGGAATTTAAGGTAGAGTGAAGGCTTTACTAACGTAACCTGGTAGTCTAATTTTAATCTGATCATAAATAGCATTAAAAGTAATTTAAATACTGTTTAAAATGAGGTACTACCTGTGTTAGGTAGGTAAAGGGGTTTTCTATTTTTTTTTTGTGATTGTGTGTCAATTTTATTGAAAAAATTAATGAAACTTTTGAATTAATGACAATAAATGACAAGATGAATGCGTTTTTCTCTCTTTCTCCCAATAAAGAAATGGTCCTTCTAACCTTAGTTGAACATCGAATTGAGGGCAGACAGAAGGCTGTACTAGCCCAATCAGCAGCCTGGTGTTTTAATTTTAATCTGGGCATAAATGGCATTAAAAAGTTATTTAAATGCTGTTTAAAATGGGGTAAAACTAGAGTTAGGTCCGTAACGATTTTTTTTATTTTGTGATTATGCGTCAGAGCTTTCTAAACAATTTTTTTAAGGAATAGCTCAATAAATGACAAGACGAATGAGTTTTTCCTTTCTTTCCCTCTATAAAGAAATGGTCCTTCGAACCGTATATTATATAATGATTATTGTAATTTTTGCATTATTACGTTCCGAAAAATGTTGAACTTGGCTTTTAAAGCAGACTGAAGGCTTTACTAACCTAATCAGCAGTCTGATGTTCTAATTCTAATCTGTTCATAAATGGCATTAAAAGTCATTTAAATGCTGCCTAAAATAAATTTAAATTGAAGTTGGGTCCGTAAATATCTTTTTTATTTTTTTTTGTGATTATATATAGGAGCTTTATTAAAAAATAAACAATAATTTGGAACGAAGAGCAAGACGAATGTATTTTTCTTACATTCTCTCAGTAGAAAAATGGTCCTTCGAACCTAATTTAATAACGAAGATTTTTGCGTTATTACATGTTACATGAGAAGCAAAAATCTGCCAGTACAAGGATTGTGATGGGTAAAAATTTCAGCACAAGATGTTTCATTATAAAGTGGTCCTTCGGGCCTAGTTGTAAATAAAGCTCAGAGAAGCAAAAATATACCAATACAAAGATTGTGATGGGTAAAAATGGTAAACATAAGATGTTTCATTTTAAAGTGGTCCTTGGAGCCGGGTTGTAAATAAAGCAAATCCCCGTTTTTCATCTGGTGGCAAAAATCTGCCAGTACAAGGATTGTGATGGGTAAAAATTTCAAAACAAGATGTTTCATTATAAAGTGGTCCTTCGAACCTGGTTGTAAATAAAGCAAAGCCCAGTGTGACTAAAGCGATTTCATTTTGTGATCTTAATTAAGCTGGAAGAAACAAAAATCTACCAATACAAAGATTGTGATGAGTACAAATTTCAACACAAGATGTTTCATTGTAAAGTAGTCCTTCGATCCTGGTTGTAAATAAAACAGAGCCCCGTATGAGCAAACAATTTCATCTATTGAACTTAATTAAGCCCCAGGAAACTGCCAGTACAAGCAAGGCTCGTGATGGGTAAAATCTGTAACAAACGATGTTAGAATGCTAACGACTGTTGCCGCAAAAGATTTATTTGATCTGCAAAATGATTTTGGCAATTCCAAAGACAGCTTCAACGAAGCGACTAAGGAGCAAGTGATGTCCTTTGAGAGCCAGATCCAATCATATCCAGTAAAGTAACTAATAGAATGACTACATAGCTCATAAAATTAATACCCCTACCTAACACCAGAGGCGCTGCAGCGATGGTATAAAAATGAACAAAACGCACAAAAGCAAAGTTTTAAGAGCAAAGAAAAGAGTTAAGCTCCTGTTCTCCTATATCCCTCTCGTTTCTCTCTCTCTCTCTCCCACTTCTCTCTCCTTCACTAAGCTGAAATATAGCAAAGGTTAACCTAAATTAAGCTATTAAGGTAAATGAGACTAGAAGTCTAAAAGATATAGGTCGGCAGTCAAAGTGCTATAACTTCCTGAAAAATCACACAAATTAATTGAGATTTTTACTAGGGATACTTTAAAATATGTGACGCACAAAATAGAAAGGGATCTAAGGGTAAAAGCCGGTTTTGTTCAGGAGAGCCATTTTAAAGATATAAATACGTGTGTGTATCTTTGGTGTACCATCACTGAGCGTGTTGGTATTGGTCTCATTTGAAAGCGACACATCTCATGACGTCAGGAACGTGTTGGTCAACCTTGAAAACGTGCGAAGGTCGTCCCTACCTCTTGTTTTGTGTAGTTGGTTTTTTACTGTTTTCTACCTAGCGCGCTGTTTTCATGAGTTTGATATCAATTTTGCTCAGGTTTTTTCGAATCCAGGTTTATTTTGTGAAATTATTAATTGTGAATTATAATAAATACTCATTTATAATTCTTTTAAATCGTGAATATCACTCTGTTAGTACGAACATTTTTTCACATAACCTTAGAATTGTCGACCTCAATTTCATAAAACGCGCATATCTCTGGGAGGGAACACTTTTGGGGCATGGCATCGGTATCATTCGATGCTTAGATGTTGTCCACATCAAAAACAAACAAAAGTGAAAATTGTTTTTCTTTACCCTTAGGTCCCTTTCTCTATGCGCTGTCACATATGCAGATTACCATTAACGCAAAATCAGCTCAATTCGCCTTAAGCACTTTTTCTCCTTTTGCTCCAGAATTATTGAGTGCCGAGTTTGGTTAGGGAGCTAAAATGCCACGAAGGGCAAGAATTATATTTTAGAATAATAAACTTTGTTATCCAAGACAGAAAAATCCTCAAAATAGATTCATACCTAAATTAAATATATAAGCCAGAAGCTCGTAACCGCTAGGAAGAGTTAAACTAAATCCCTAAATATAGATGCATATAAATGTATGTCTAAAAAACTATTTCCCAAGGATTTCAAAATATTTAAAAACCGACATTGTGTAAAGCATGTGTACATATGCACTCACATATGTCTGTAACACTTATTTTTCTCTCCATTCCAGCCAATGTGTGTAACCTATAATCAACTGGCAAAAATCGACATCATCATGTTTTATACGTACATAAGAAACAAATTATAAGCAGAAGAAAAGAAAAGTCATATAGATTCATTTGCCGTAAAATAAAATGTATGTACATGTGTTTAGTTGTTGCCACTTTTTTCTTGTGGTCTATAATAAACCAGGTGAGTATGTAATGGGTCCTCGACCAATATGTGTAGTAGGAAAATGAAGTATAAGATGTGGGATTTTTTTTTTGTGTCTAGTACATATTTCTATTTTGCTGCAATACAATCTAAATTACTTTGAAAGCATTTTCATTTTATTTAGACAATTTTTGTTTCTACTTGAATGGACATGTTCAATATATGTAAATATCGTAGGCTCACAGTGTAAACCTGCTAACTCACTGCCGGCAAAATTAATTAATTAGTAATTAGCCGAATACATTAAGTTTCTTCGACATATAGAGCTTCATATAAAAATAAATATTTAAGCAAGTGGTTGAGGCGTTTCTTTCTCTTGCGAACTCCATTAATATGTCACATGTTTTAAAAAGTGGATTTAGCAGGTTTATACTGTAAGCCGACGATATGTACAAAAGAAAGTTAATGTTATGAAAGTTTCAATAAATGAAATTTTAATTTCTTAGAAGCAGATGCTTGCCTTTTTGAGAATAAAACTCTGGGTAAACAAAAGACTTAAGAGACAAACAAGGTAAGTACTAGTAAATTATGAGAAACAAAAGACTTAAGCAGCAAACTAAGATTCTGAGACTTGCAGAATGATTTAAAATAGTAATTAAATAGTTATTAATTTAAAGAAGAAAATGTTTAATTTACTAATAAAGAAATAATAAATAATAATAATAAATTTAACTGCATCTACTCGTAACAAACTGTTTTTTGCAAAATTTTTATTCCTAAAACATTTACGCCCTCATCCATAAAAAAATAGTTTTACTGTGTTATTTGTAAACAAATATGCATACAAACTAAATGACCTTGCAGGCCTGAATTTTTGGGGGAAAAACCAAATAACATCAAAATCATAGAAAATAAAAAAGGTCGATAATAATAAAATTTAAGCATTTGCACAAAACTGTTCTTAGTAAGCCTTTATAAAGCCTTAATATATTTTTATAAATAAAGCTGTTCATTTTTAAGATGTTTATAAAACAGTTTTTCATAGAAAATTTGTTTTATAATAGCTTTATACTGCAAAATTATTTTATACGTATATTTATACCTTTAATAGTTTTAATTAAATCTTAAACTCATATTTTATATCATTTAACTTAACTTAATTAGGCTAAAATTTTTACTAGAGAGAGAGAGAAAGACAAGACATTACAATACTTGTGATGATTATAAAGATTTACCAAAAATAAAGCATTTTCAAATCTACAACGCTAAATATTCGATTATTCTCGGTTGAAGACTTACACTTCACAAGTCTTAACGCTAACAATAATCGTAGGAAATAAACCTTATTTTAATTTAATTTAAATATTCCTTCTTAGGCCAAACAATATTTAAGATTTTTTTTTCTTTAGAAAACCTTAAACAATAAAGGGGCTGTCATAAATGCTGCCGTTTTGTTGTCGGTATTTTATGGCAATTTTAATGGCAGCCACAACTCGAAATGCCACAACATGCTAATATATTTATATACATATATAAATATATACCTATTCACAGTATTAAAAACATAATAAAAGTAATAATAATGATTATAATAACCATGACCATAATAAAATACTAATAATAATAATAATAATTCGTATTAAATTTCTTTATTACGAATAACAACATTTCCTAAGAAATTTAATAAATATGTGTAATAAGTATTGTATATATGTATATGCATGCATATATCCTCGTATATAAGATATAGAAAATTTATTATACAAAGAGATAATACAACAAATAAGGAAAAAAAGTAGAAAAAAAAGAACCCCTTCTAGAAAACCGCCATCATTTATAAAAACTGATGAGAAAGAAGACATCAAGATGACCAATCAACAGGCACTTATTACATACAAACATTCCCATATTCACAACATTACAAACAACTCTTAACACATAGAGATGTATGCATATGTAATTTATGCACTTGGCTACCCAGCAAACAAGTCAAGCAGGAACTATAATTCAGACAGAAAAAATTATACACATTTTATTCCATTTTAGACGTTTTATTTTTAATACTTTCCAATTTTAACTTAATAATATTAATTAATTTAATTATTTTTTTAATTAAAAAAAGTTACAACTTCTCCAATATGAATCAAAACACCCATATGTAGTGCGTACACTACATATGGGCATTTCCACAGAAATGTCTACTTTTTGTAGCGTGCGACACCACGCAAATATGCTTGTTTTTTTTCAAAGAAAACGAAATTTTTTTTACTCATTTATATACTTGTGTAGGCCGTCAGCAGCTCTACGTTAGGTAAAATTTTAAGAAAAATCGAGTCACGTTGTTCAGATATACAAGGTTAAATGCTTGCTGTTGCACGCGACAAAAATAATAATAATAATAATAATAATAATAATAATAATAATAATAATAATAATAATAATAATAATAATAATAATAATAATAATAATAATAATAATAATAATAATAATAATATAATATCCAAACTTTAGCCTATATAATTAAATACGAGGGCTACTATTTATATTTCGAGAATAGCAAATAATAACAAACATTTTTAAATGAAAATTGTTTTAATGTTTTTCGAAATATTCCCCTGGATCATCAATTCACTTTTACATTCGTTCAAAACATTTGTCATAACATTTTTTCCATTCCTGTTAAAACACCACCAAGAACATGGTTTTTGAACTCATTAACTGCTTCTTCTGCGCTCGTAAATCGTTGACCACGCAGTTTTCCTTTGATATTCAGGAACACAAAGAAATCACTGGGTGCCAAGTCAGTACTGTACGGAGGATGAGACATCAGTTATATGATTTGACTGCTAAAAACTTCACTTGCTTGACAAGATGTGTGAAAGCTCCTTTTTACTTTTGGTGATTTTTTTGCATTTAAGCGATTTATTTAATTTTTAGGGATGTTTTCCATTTAAAAACTTTTTTAATTTTGGCGATTTCAAGGTCTGGAAATTTTTTTTTTTCATTTTGGGACTTTTGAGTTTTGGCGTTTTTAACCATTTCAAAAGTATGGCTCTGACTATTTCCAAGATACAGCAAGTTTTCAAAATTAAGGTCCTGTAGTCTAAATGCTAACGATCGTTTCAAGCGAACATTAGTATTGGATACAAAAACCAATTTTTAGTTTTTTTTTTTTGGTTTTAATATAAATGTTCGATCGAAACGTTCGTTCGCATTTAGGCAAACAGGCCCTTAACAGTCAAAATAACATTAACTTATAGAATACCTTTTAAATTAAATATTTTTAAATTTCGTTGTTATTTGGAGCAGTCTGCATAAAAATACACTAATTTTGAAAATTTCAAGTGCCTGTACATAACATTAGGGTTTCAACATTTTTCGTTGGTGGCTTAAGAACACCCTTTAATTTTTAATTGTCATATCGTGCCATAACCGCCAAAAAAGCTTAAGCGACACAATATTTGAACTTAATTTTTTTTACCAAAATCTATCATTTGCGATCGTAAATAATCGATTTTCGTAAAAAAAAACGAGGTACAAAAAGTGTGTCGGTTAAGCTTTTTTGGCGGTTATGGCTCGAGTTTTACATATGCTGTGAAAAGTTTAGGTAAGTAGCTCTTACGGCTCTGGAGAAAACAGGATGCCACAGACAGACAGCCAGACTGACATCGTAGCGAATACAATAGGGTTCTTTGTACCTTCGGTGTACGGAACCCTAAAAAATTTCAAATTATTAATTAAATATTTAATTGAGTTAATTAGAAATTTAATTATTTAAAAATTTAATAAAATGTTTTAATATGTCAATAAAACTTTTGATTAAAAATTTAAGTTGACTGAAATTATTAATTCAAATTGTAATTGAGTCTATTAAACTTTTGTTTAAAAATTAAATTAATTGAAAACTATAATAAACACAATTAAATGTTTATTTAATTTTTTTTCAATTATATGTCCTAATAGCAGTGTTACCGAAATATATATTCAAAATTACACCTGGAAGGTGCCAAAATTACCCGATTTGAACGGAATTACACCCAATATTAAAATAAAGATTTGACGCATTTCAAAAATCTTGTTTAAGGTATACTTATGATTCGGTATCAGCCGAATGAAATGCAACATATCGAGAACACATATTCAAAATACGTCAACTCAAATTTGGTCAATATGAGTTTCCGATGCCATAAAGCTCCCCTATGTAATATTCATCTGTAATCACGGTTGCCAGAAATGCAGACTTATCTGGATTTTGCAGATTTTTACCCTCCAAAAACACGAAATCCAGATTTGAAGATTTTTGGGCTAAAAACCCAGATTTTTCAAGTCCAATTATAGTGCAATTTTTTTAAATTTTTCCTAATACTGCTACTACTTCTTGTTTCTTTTATGTGTGAACGACTCATAGTTTAGAGAGTTAAAATTTTTGGACTTAGGAAACATCGTAGAGAATATATTATTTTCTCTTCAAGACTTTGCAAAGTAAACTTTGCGTGTGGAAAATTGGCGGCTTTTCCTCATCATTAAGGTAGAAACACACAACACGCGTTTGTTCGTCGACGAATATCGTGCGCTTGAAAACTTTACCGCATGAAAAATGGCAAGTTACACAACACGCGTTACAAACGCCTTTTCTTTCAGCTTTTTTTATTTATTTTTACATTGAAAAATGATCTTGGAACATTTTCAATTCCTTTTTTGTGCAATACTGTATAGTTTCAAACTATGTTAAGATTTTTCTTCATGATTCAAATTTTTTTTAATTTTTTCTTTTTTATTGTCGGCTGATTAGTTGTCAAAACAACACAACGCGTTAAAAAGTTGAAAGTTAACCAACTTTCTGCGGCAAACGCGTCAATGAGTTTGGTATGTAACTTGTCGTATGCAAAAACACTATTTCAACTTTTTTTGACAGATGCCTACAGTTCGCACGCGCACTAACGCGTGTTATGTAACTTCACCTTTAGACTTCAACCAGTGCGGCAGCTAATTGTTAAAAGGTAATGAGAAATTAAAAATTGATTCAAAATCGAAGATGTTAGCTTGTAAAGATTTTTGCTTGAAGCTTTTAAGCTTATTCTGCCGTATTCATAAAAAATATTTTTAGTTTACGAAAGTTTTACAAAACAAATTTTTCTTTGTTAAACGTTTTGTAACCCCAAATAATACTTATGAATATTTCCTATTTTGTGCTATTACACTTGTGTACGTAATTCTTAATAATATATTTTGATAGTCTATAAAAATATATACATATGTTGCACATGTACATCCATATTTATGTATTTTTCTTAATAAAATATAAAAAAAGTTGTTTAAAAAATTGCTTTGAAGATTTTTTGAAGATTTTAAAAATAAAATGCAGATTTTGCAGATTTTTTCGTGAAAAATTGTTGAATTTTGCAGATTTTATCCTTAGAAATTCTGGCAACACTGTCTGTAATATAAATTTCAATCACAAAAATCATTTTTTATCGTTTTGTATAATTTTTTTATTCTGCTATCTCAAAGTATAGTTTTTTTTTGTGAAAATAAATGCTAACTCTAATGTAAATTTCCAAACTTAAAAAAATTAGTTTATTATAAATCTACCGCACATCTTATTGCATTTGGCATGTTGAACACGAATCAGGTAAAGATTTTGATATCCCATGAATAGTACATAGGGGTTCCGATAATATTGGTAATATATGGTAATATATATATAACTTTTATGCTGTCAATCAAATTGAAATATTATGTATGGACCGATTATAGTCAATGATGTAAGCTTTCGAAATTGAAAATTTGGGGTGACCTTTCTACAATAGAGGTTAAGTTAGAGAGTGTCAAAGCTTACCACCTCGAGATGAAGGAGGCTTTCAGGCAGGCTTAAGTTATATTTTTTATGGTATTTTAGGTTTTTCTCTTAGATTTTGAATTCTTACATCTATTATTGAGTAAAATATTTCTCAAATTGATTAAAAAATAAATATATTCAAAAATATCATATTTTTTTCTGACAAAATTCCTAACTCTAAAAAAATACATACTTGTTTTTTGATCGACTAAATATGCTATCTCAAAAAAATACGGAAACCAGTGCAAAATAATTTTTATGCAGACCTATAATTAGCAAGCATATTTAAAACATACTATGGAAGGCTCATAATTTATTTTTACAATAATGCGAGAATTAACTAGTTTTTTTGCTCTACTGAAAAGTTTGCTTTTTTGAGTTGACGTATATAGGCTCTCGATATATACCAGCTGAGCACACAACAAACAATACGTTTTTCATAACTATTTTATTTCATAAAAGTCTGTTACAAACAGCAAATTGATACAATAAAAGAAATTCAATATATGTTATACTATACAGTAATTAAAGAGAAATATACAAAAAAAAATTAACTGTAATAAAAAGCAACATAAAAATCTTAAACTAATAAGGTCATTTGAACTTAAATTTTTATTCCTATTCCTTAGGAGAGGTTTAAAATTATTATTGCCGTTTTTCTGTATAGGTACCTTCTTTAAATAATAAAATTGCAGCAACGGTATCAGACGATAATTTATATAATATATATTTATTATATAAAACAAAAGAATTTCAAATTACCCGTGAACTACACCTGAGTGCAATTACCCACGCGCTACACATGCACATAAAAATTACACCTGATTCGGGTAATTACCCGCGATTCGGCAACACTGCCTAATAGGAAAATAGTTTCTCTCTGTAAGACGAACTGCAAACTAACAAAAATTTGCTGTTATGTTTGCAGGGTTTGCTTTTTGCACACCATATGTGTGTTTGTGTTAATA
The DNA here is from genome assembly GCA_944452675.1 of Tachina lurida. Classification (NCBI taxonomy): domain Eukaryota; kingdom Metazoa; phylum Arthropoda; class Insecta; order Diptera; family Tachinidae; genus Tachina; species Tachina lurida. Next base: position 163,143,696 of record OX101753.1, on the reverse strand, counting down.
AGCAAAAATATATTTCTACAAATATGTTTGAGTGTAAACATCTCCACAATTAAGAGCGAAACTGAGAAAAGTTTTAAAACAAAAGGTTGATAAGAAGGATGCAAAATATAAAAACGCATTTGTTGCGGCAATTATTTTCGCATTTGGCTGCAAGTTAAAATGCTAAGAATCAACAATGAATTTAAAACGTTAATGCTTGAAAAGCTTATTAGTGCGCAAAACAACTTTATTTGCCAAACACACACACACACACACACAAACACACATCCTGCTGCAGTGGGGGAAATAATTATAAGGACACTGTCAAGCAGAAACCACTGTAATTACCCAAGCATAACCGCAAATGAATCAATTCCTTTAAAGAACTGGCTTCCACTATAAAATTCTTCACTTGTGTTAAAATAAGAAAGAAAAATAATTTATAAGCCTTCTCATGTAAACGTATTTCGTCTACTTAAAGGGTAATCAAGTAAAACAAAAACAAAATAAGTAAAATCAAAAAGTCTAAAGATTAAAAAGAAAAAAAAAAAAAGAATAGCAAACAGTAGGTTAATATGAAGAATATCCTCTGCCAATCGTTTTGCAGTAAGTTTATTTTTTTTTTATAGTTTTATTTTAAACATTTTGGTAGAAGGATTAAAATGTTTGCAAAGTGTGAAACTGACATGCGAAGATTTCTGTTGGCACAGATTAAGCCGAGTGTTACTTGCCATGATGTGGTTTCACTTTGAGCTGATTGTATTATGAACAACATATTTAGAGTTTTTAAATGAAGGAAGGAAGCAAAGGCCGGCACTTTGACAGTTTGGCTAACTGACTGACTGATGAGTAAGTGCATGAATGACTGACGACTGACGACTGACTGCAAAGTCTGCCACCTGCTTTAACTTTATTGTAGCGAGTGTATTTGCTCATTTACTCATCTCTTAATTTTTTTTGTTTTTTTTTTTTTTTTTGTAGACATTTTGCTTGAATAATGGAGTTGCAGTTCTTACTTTTTACACACAAACCAACTAACAACAATAATCACTATAGCAAAATATATGTATGTATGGGTATAAAGCAACAAATAAGATGAAACAAAACTGACACTGGCCATAATGAAGACATTAACGTTAATGAAATTGTTATTAAGGCGTTACAATGGATTGATGCTTTTGTAGACTGACATTTGCCGTTTGAAGTGTTACTTTTTGCAGACTTTTGCAGAAAATCAAATTAGCGTTTCTCTGCTTTAAATATTTCAATACCGTATTTATTGTACACTGTATTAGTTATTTTTTTTTTCAATTTAAAAACTATTTTAATTTTCTGAAAAAATCAAGGAAGGGGTTTGAGAAAAAAAATCTCGAAAATTGGTGCTGGAATACAGTGAAGGATGTTAGGGAAGTGGTATTTCATACTTAAAGACTACTTTTTACATCATTAAATTTTTACGGTTTCGTGCACCGAAGTTGAAAAATAACCCTTATTATTTTCGCTAGGATGTCCGCCCATCCATCTGTCTACGGACCTGACATTTTAACAGAATATGTAATGCTTTGGCTGCTACATTAACAACTATATGACAGTTAAAAATTAAAGGGTGTTGTAAGGCGACCAGCGAAACACATATGATGAGCTTTTGAACCCAATAATTAGCTTTTATTTCATATAAAATTAAAATAACATTTACGTCCCTCTTCACAATGTCTGATTAAGATTTAACATGATACTTACTTAACTTTAAGTTCTTCATATAAAACTTGAGGTTAAAATTCATGTTAGCTTTTATTTCGTAATTGTGAAAAGGGCCGTTAAAATTATTTTTTCAATAATTATTAAAAAAAAGCTTACCTATTATTACAGTTGATATATTTCTTAAACATTATTTAACGTACCTGAAATGATAAGAAAAAAAAGGAAATAATTAGATTACTTTGCATTGGTATTCTAAAAGAAAAGACAAATATTTAGATAGATAGATAGTATTAACAGCAATGGGTTAATGGTTTAATAAGTAAGTTCAGGGTTTTATTTCAAATTGAAAACAAGTATTTTGTAAAGAAATCATTTGTAGATTTAATTAAAGCGGTCTCTAAACAATTAGAATTATATGGAATAAATAACTGCAGACACACGCTTATTCTAAAAGCTTTTTTAACTTATTCCTTTCACATTTGAAGTTGTTACTATCTTAGGAATTCACATTATAAAATAAAGCATTTCAGATCACAATCAAGTCAAGTCATGCTGTTAGCTCTATATTAAGGTTTCAAAGAAATAAGATAAAAAATAAAGTTGTTTTATTAAGGCCAACCGAAAAAATTTAACAACTCTGAGAGATTTTCTTTTAAATTAGTATTTCATAATAACTATAGTATATTAATTTTCATTTAAATGCACTTAAGCGCTTTTTGTATATATTTAAACTTATTTCTCAGAGTGTGTAACCCTGTAGAGCTTTCATAAGCTCCGCTCACTGCCACCACCCTCAAGTATAATTTATTCAAAATGAAACAAACATGTTTTGCATTTCATGTCTGCATACAATTATGATAAGTATAATTGATCATATTTTCTAAATTAAATTAAATTTTCAACACGTTCCATTCTAAAGTCCAACACCCCAAGCAATAGACATTAACATGAATCTTAAGGTGTGAAATGTAACATTACGCAGCACTTGCAATAAATGTTTTAAAAAACAAAAACAAAATGAAACTCGATTTCAATGTAATTTTAATCGATAAGAAATAAGCAAATAAATTAAAAAAAAAACTAAACATGAAATCATTGTAAACCAAACAAAAAAAAAAACAAAAATAAGTCAAGTTTATATGTCAATTTGCATTTGAAATAATAAAAAACATCAGACAATAATTTCAAGCAATTCACACGTTACACTACGAAACGTTTTAAAAATTGTTATTGAAAATTATTTCAAATGACCACAAATGTTTATTGTAAATAAATGTTTTATTATTATGTTTTAATTTTATTTTTTTTCATCCATGACAAGTTTAATAAATAAATTTAATATATTATTACTTGTGGAATAAAGCACAAGTTGACTGCCAGTTCTACAGTGTACAGTGTCGCCAGAACTTTAGCAAATAAATTTTTATGTAAAACTACAAGACTGAAATAATCTAGATTGATTGAATTTTAATCTATTAAATACTACAAAAAAACGATGTGTTCTGTAACATTAAGAAATATAAATTTCTCTTTATTCAATAACAATTTAATAATCATAAAGAAGGAGTAATAAAGCTAAAGTTTTACTAATATTGGTCTGGAAGGTACATCCTTAAATTACACAGAAAAAATTATTCCCACAAAAATGTTTAAACAAATTTTTTTTTTGAAATATAACTTAGTTTCAGTAAATGTTTTGTACTGGTTTACCAGTATGTTTGTTTGTTGCCAAAAAAAAACTGTATAGAGAAGAAACAGGCAGGCCACGATAGTTGTCGGCTACTTTTCGGCATTTATATGTATGCAACACGATCCTTTGTACACCAATCCACTTAAATAACAAACTCTCTCAGCCGAGCAAATGTCGTTTTTGTCTTTCGGTAAAGTTTAAGTAAATTTAAGAAAAAGATCAAAGAAAAGAATATATCGAAAAAATTGTCAGAATGTAAAATTATTCAAATATCAAAAAAATATAATAAAAAATTTTAAAGAGAAGTAAAACTCAGGCACTGAATGCCTACTACTATTATGAGCACAAGGTGTTGCCTTCTTTAGGAAAAGGAGAGTCATAGAGAGGACAGGTGGTGAAGAAAGAGATAGAGGAATGCTTCATTCGTTTTTTTTACAACTCTGCCTTGTGTTAGTTTTTAATAAGGCATTGTTGCAGCGCCTCTGGTGTCAATGAGGTGTATTAAATGTTCAAAGCTGTGCTTAGTGGCCATTTTATTGGAAAGTTTACTTCGACGGTGTTTCTGCTACACACTACCGGCAAAAGAGAGCGCTTGGAGACAGGGATTGAACCCAGGAACTTCGGTTTTATAGTCAACGTGCTATCTTATAATTCTGAATATTTGTAATTATAGTTCTGAATTAAAAAAAAAACTACTTCAACGGAAAGAATTACTGAAATGTCATTTTTACTTACTCCTCTTAATGGCAGGGAAATATGAATATATTTCAAGGATTATTTATATATCTTTTCAGCACAAAATTTTCGGTGTCCTTTTTTGCTAGAGTTTGCTGTAGTAATTCTAAACATATTTCACATAAAATTGCTCATTTTTAAGCTGAACACATTAAATTACTTTTCAGCAGCATTTATTTTATATTTTTATTTATTGTTGTTTTTGATAAAGTAAAAACTTTATTTTCAATTGAAGCTTCAATGAAGTTTACAATTCAATTTCATAATTTTTTTTTTTAATGATTTTATTTGTTTATTTAGAGAAAGAGAGCAAGGAAATATTTTATTTCAAATGCCAATAACAAGTATTTTAATGACAGCTGTCAATATGTCAAATGCTGTACATTGTTTGTTAGTTGTTGTGATTTTAATAATCATAGAAAATATTAAATGAATTTGCATACTTGGCGGCATTTAAAATGCTACTTAATGCATGTGGGGAGCATTGAAAATAAAGAAATAAATAATTTATTATTCGAACAGAAATCGATAAAAAAAATAGCTAAACTTTTAAAAAGATAAAACAAGTTATCTAGCTTTTTTTTAGTTGCGGACTATAAATCATTTTAATTAAAAAGGAAACTAAACTGAAAATTATGTCATTATGTTAAAAATGTATTAATTAATACAATTAGAGATACATATGTACAAGTTAAGGTAAGGACAATTCTAACGAAATTTGTTTTAAAATATAATTAATATACATAATAACAAAATTATGCTAAAAAAAACTTTGAGTGAAAGCGCAAGCTTCCTTATTTTCGGTGAAAAATATTTTATTCAACTAAAAATATCCGGCATTTTCAGTTTAACTTTCCCAAAGAAAAAGGGTTAGAATTTCAAATAAGATAAAAAAATTTGCTTAGCATACTTTTAGGAGCATAAAACTCCTATATATATGTGTATGTTCGGTTCACTTACGGCCTGTTCCACGATGTCACCAGAAATCGTTCGATCGACAACTTGTATTGAAAACACAAATTTTCTAATGTTTTTGTTGTTTGCAATACAAGTTGTCGATCGAACGAATTCTGGTGATATCGTGGGACAGGCCGTTAGTGCTTTAAAAACTGTTTAGAGATGCTCCTCAAAAAATGTGAAGAATTTTGAAACCAATTTTTTTATTAAAATACGGAATCTAAAAAAAAATTATTTTTTATATTTGAAATTTAATCAGGCTAAAGTTCGTAATGCTTTGTAAGCCAAATTACATGTGATAATTATTAATGAACAAATAACACCAAAGTTAGTTGTAAATATTCTGACAAACACGTAGTAGATTGGAACAACTAGGTGTTTTCGAAGGCCACTACACCTTCATCATCAGCGTTCTTATGTGTTTTGTGCACTGTGTGTGTGGTGTCAGTTGATGCAGATTTCTGCTTTATATATGCAACTTTTATTGCAAATAGAATACGTGAATTGTTTTGATTCATCGTATTTCAATATTCTGAAAGCTTTTTTGTAATGAAAGCTCAATTTTACCATCTCTAAATTTACAACAGCCTTGCCATACATTGCCGTTTGTTCTTTAGCTATTTATTAATAAAATATAAAATAAAATAAATAATTTTTTAATTAATGAAATCAAACAAAATCAGCAATTTATAAACAGAACATCAGTATCAAATTATAAATTTTTTTTTTCACGAAAAATTTTATTCTAAAACGCCAACATTGAGATAACTTTACATTTGAATAATTTGTTATTGACGAATATGCTCCTTTTAACATTAAAAAGAAGTAGTGAAATAAAAATAAAAGAACAAGCATTGTTATAATGATATTAAAATTTTTTTTATAAAATGAACTTTTCAAAGTAGAGTGTAGCTTAAGGAGGTAAATTTTCCGTAAAGGAATATAACGAAAAAATCTTTATAAAGATATTAATCTATTTTAAAATAACTTTATTTTAGTTTCTTCAAGTCTTTTAAAAAGCTGACAAGAATGCTTCTTTTTCAGTAAAAATTAATAATTACCCAACCAACTTAGGCTGTTTGCTAGACGATTAACATACAACTCTTAAAAACTCTACTGCTGATAAACTGACGCATAAATATATCGGAAGCACCTAAATTTTTTTCTTAATTATTACTTTTTACACATTTTTCAGTACGATCGTCTTATAATCTTGGTATGTTTAATTTGCAATCTTAAAAAAATCTTCTAATGATTATTTTAAGCGTTCAAAAATAATATTGTTTCACTTTGTTTATTTCAACCTTTTTCGGCAAACACTCGCCTTTCAATCTTGAAATGTTTATTGAAAGATGATTAAAAAACATTTGTTTTTTTTTTGTCTTAATTACTACTTTTTTACACATTTTCTAACAGGTTCATGTTTTTATAATATCACACTTCATTTATCTTTCTTCCACATTTTTCGATAACACTCGCCTCTTAATGGACGATGATTAAAAATTTGTCTTAGTGTTTTTATTTCAATGCAATTTAGGGTCATTATTACAACTTGAAGTTAGTTAAAAGTAGGATTTTGTTGAACGTATAAAACGCTATCCATTATTTTAAATTTAATTTAACTTAGGAAAGATACATTTGCTTTTAACTTAGCGCTCACTTTAGGTTAAGCTAAAATTGTACTGATGAAAAGCTTTTTATACGTCCGATAAAATTCTACTTTTAACCAACTTTTAATTTTAATAATGGCCCTAAATGTTATAGATAAACAAAAACAAACAGCGTGTCATAGATTATTCTTCGTTTTTGATCAAGCTTTTATTAAAGTTTTTAATTTGCTGTCAAAACTAAAGCTCCACCAGGGACCTTATTTAGCAAAATGCAACGCCTACAGTTGACATTTTTTTCTCGCCATTGCGAAAATGATTCTTTATATACCGCTAATTTTTCAAATTAATTTCCAAATCTCTCTCAAAGCCAACCCATTCTGCTATAAATTAAAAAAAAATATACTTAATTTTTTAATGATTTTATTTTTGCCTTTCTTCTCATAACTCAATTTGAGCCAACAAAAGCATTCCATCATGGCGGTCAAATGCTAAAAAAAATAAAGACATTAAGATACATATATTCATAATGTTGTTGCAGCAACAAGTTTCCATTTGCTATTGCCTGCATGCATTAGCAGGATCGGAACCTCTACTTAAGCTAATCTTCATCAACATTTTTGCTTGTCGCCATTTATTTGACGAACGCAAAAAAAAAGAAATGAAAAATTCAAAACAATCAAACTACTCAAAAACTCAAAGACTCTCATCATCATCATCATAGTTTGCCACCAACAACAATAGCAAAATAAAAACACTATACTATGACAACAACAACAACGACAACGACAATAAAAACTGTTAGCGGCAACATTGTAAAAGCTATGGGTACAACTCAAAGATTCATTCGCATTGGGACGCACTCATCACAATGACGACACCGATCTGCAGTGAAGTATACCTAAGAGAAATGGTTGAAATTTATTTTTATATCGAGAAACTTATACAATTAATCTACAGGTGTAGAACAGACAACAATATTTTAGTTAGATGGAAATGAATTTTTTTTAAATAAAAAATAATTTAATAAGGAAAAGGAGTGTTGACATAATGGAAAAGATCATAAAAAAGAAAATATCGAAAAAATCGTCTGATTGTAAAATTATTCAAATAACTAAAAAATAATTTTTTTAAGAGAAGTAAAAAAAACTCAGGCACTGAATGCCTACTACTATTACGAGCACTAGGTGTTGCCTTCTTTGGGAAATAGATAGTCATAGAGAAGACAGGTGGTGAAGAAAGAGATAAGGCAGTGTTGCAGCGCCTCTGGTGTTAATGAGGCGTATTAAATTTTTAAAGCTGTGTTTAGTAGCCATTTTATTGGTTATTTAACGGATAGCGGATGAATCTGCTACACAATACCGATGAAGGTGCTCTGATGTTACATTAGGATTAGTATTCGTTCAGTGATCAGTGTCTATGCATTCATCGCTTGAAGGCCGCGTTTGCTCACAATCGACCACAAACGCATGTGCAGTTTCCATGGCTTCAAATTGCTTCCTCATCCACCCTGTTCTCCAGATTTAGCCCCTAGTGACTACTTCCTATTTCCAAACCTGCAGAAATAGCTCGAAATTTAACTCTAACGATGGTCAATACCAAACAAATGCCTATTTTAAGGACCTCGAAAAATTTTATTTTTCGGAAGGGATACAAAAACTGGAACTAAGTGGACTAAGTGTATTGAATTAAAAAGGAGATTATGTTGAAAAATAAATTTTTGTTTTGCAAAAAAACTGTGTTTAATTCAAAAAGTCGCGGAATTATTGATCCACCGTCGTATATTGAAAACAACAACAAATTTTCTAATGTTATTGTTGTTTGCAATATAAGTTGTCGATCAAACGATTTCTGGTTGACATCGTGGGACAGACCGATATACTTTTCTAAGAACTAATTTCTAAGAATAAGCGCTTGAACAGCGCCAATGACTTATTCTTTTCTTTTAAAGGGATAGAGAGAGAGACAATGAATGCCTACTACAATGGATAGTGATAGAGAAGACAGGTGGTGAAGGAAGAAATAGAGGAAAGCTTCATTCTATTTACGTTTTTTCTAATGCTGTGTTGCAGCGCCTCTGGTGTCAATGAGGTGTATTAAATGTTCAAAGCTGTGCTTAGCAGGCATTTTATTCGTTATTTTAAATTGCCGAGGATTCTGCTACAGAATACCAACAAAGGAGGGCGCTCTGATGTTACATTAGGAGTACTATCCGCTGAAGCAGGTGTAGTTCAGTAGCCAGTGACAATGCCTTCATCACTTGAACTTTCCTGCAACAACTGATTCAAAGGCACACTAATGCACATCAGAAAAATTTGTGTTATTGTTATTTAATGACTGTCGAAGACCGGGCTCAAACCCTGAAGCTTCGAGTTTGTAGTCAACGTGCTAACTACTTCAGCCAACGAATTATTGAAATATCAAAAAATTAGCTTTTTTAAACCAACTACATCCAAACACACATACGAGTACTCTTATATTTATTTGCATTTGAGTTAAACAGCTTTGAAAGCTCTTAAATTTGTTCTTGTTTCTTTGAAAAGAAAGAACAAGCATTGTGGTCTGTTGTGTTGTTGTTGTGGCTGCTGCGCTCTCGTCGGTCAGAAAACACAAAAGCTCTTTTATAAAAGCTTGCACATTGTGCATATGGCTTGGAAGTAGCTGTTTAAACTTTATTTTAGAAGAGTCCTTCCCCCCTTAAAAGCGTTTGCTTTCATTTTGCTACAATGTTGTTGTTCTTCATGATTTGTTTGGTTGTTCTTGTTTTCTCTCTCTCCTGCAGAAACATTGAAGCAATCTTAAGAACTAGAAGGTGATAAGATGCGGTCAATGTTATAAAAAAAATAATACTATTGTATAAGCCAATATGCAGCACATGAGCTGGGGTAGGGCTTAGGGTGTTTGTATATATATTTGTATGCAATACTAGACTTACAGCAAAGCATGTAAGTGGAATAAGAATACGATGTGAGATGGACGGACGGATATCTGCTCATATAAAGGTTTTTCGATGATAATTCGTTTTTGTTTGCCCGGATAACACACGTATGATTTTATTATTCTTAGAAGTTTTTTTTTAATTTTTGCTACTGCTGCCGCTGTTTGTTGTTTGTAAGGTCGGGGTGGCAGTGTTTGATTGTGTGATTTTATTTAAGCAAAATTGCATTTTGTTTTTCAATCCAAAAAAAACCATGAAGTGAACATATTTTATTTTGTGTTTGGCTTTATGATGAGATGCCATCACCGTCACCATCAGATGATGGCGATCATCATTGTCAGCAGAGAACAACAAAAAAAAATACTGTTTTATTTCTTTAATTTTCTTTTATCAAAGTTGTTGTTTTAACTCAATTTCCTTGGAATCTTTTTTTTTTGTTGTTTACTGGAAATGATGTTTAGGGTCTGGAATCAAAAAAATCCAGCATAGATCAGTCCAAAAACTATTGTTAAGTGTTGTGATGTCTTTTTGTTTTTTGTAGATTCTGCGGTTGTTTGTCATCATTGCAAACTTTGTTGGTTGCTTGTTTTTCACTGGGTAGTTAGTTGTTTGTTGTTAGCCAGGCTTGTCGTTTGTATTTTCTTTTATATTTCGCGTTTTGATGCTGGCCAGTGTTTTGTAAGTTAAGGCTGCTGCTGTGGATGTGCCTGATGATTATAATGATGATGATGATGATGATTCGTGTGGCTTTTGTCATGATGAAATGAAAAGATGTAGTAGCTTTTTTTTCTTTTTGGTTTTCTTTTATATTTCAAATGTTCTAAACTGCCGCTGATGCTAATGTAGTTCATGTTCTTTTATAAGCTTTTATGTTGGCTGCTGTTGTTCTTGTTTTTTTTTTTTATTCCCATTTATTTTTTTTAACAACCAATTTTATTTGCGCATACAAAATGCAGTAGTTTTATTCTTTAAGACTAGTGTTTGGTTTATATGGCTCCGTCTATTAATATTTTTAATGCAGGCCTTCTTTGTTCTACTATTTACGTGCGGATTTAGCTGCCACTGTATCGAGTTTAATTGCATTTTGGTTGAGGTTTTCCATAGAAACTGTATTGAGTAATTGCGGAAGCCACGAAATAAGGTTTTATTGGAATAACCATAAATAAAATAACACCTAAATTTGAAGTTTTAATTATCATAAGAAGAACACCTAATATATTATTACAACAAAATTGCACAGTTTGATTGTCTTAGAGGCCCTTTAATCTAACTAATGAAAGGGCCTAATGATAAGTGAAACTGCTCAAAGATCATTATTATTCTAGTCTAGTTATTTCTTAGTTTATTTCCTTAGCATTTAGGTTTCCTTTCATAAAAACTCAGGAATGCATTTTCATAAAATATTTAATGATTTTCAAAGTAATACTTTTGTTCTTCAATATTTATGTCATATTTAATAATGTTGAAAATTCCAGGAAATATTGTGTTGTTTTTTTATTTAAATAAAATTTGTATAGTTAATATTTTCTTACAGGCGCAACTTTAATGAAATCAAACAATATCGGCAATTTATAAACAGAACAACACTATCAAATTACAGCATTTTTTTCAAAATTAACATTCACGAAAAACTTAATGCTAAAATGCCAACATCAAAATAACTTCGCTGATGTAACAATACATTTGCATAATTCGTTATTGTTAAAAATGCTCGATTTAACATTAAAGAAATAAATAATAAAATAAAAATAAAAGGAAAATTTATAATACTATTTAGGGAAAGAAGTGGTAATATTAACATAAAAGCAAACTTCTTTTAAAATCGGTTTTTAAGGTTTTTATTATCAAATGAACTTTTTAAAATAGAGTGTGGCTTAAGGAGGTAAATTTTCCGTTAAGGAATATATTTTGAAAACTATAAAAAAATATATTTATAAAGCTATTAATCTATTTTAGTTTCTACAAGTTTCTTAAAACATTTTCTTATATGGGTTTTTTTCATTACAAAAACATACATACAAAAATTAATAACTACCCGGATGTTTGTTAGACGATTGTATTTAATATAGTCCTAAACTCCTAAAAGAATCTTCTAATAAAGACCTGGCAACTAACAATAATAAAAACGTCTACTTTTTTCTTAATTATTACTTTTTAACATACATTTTGGTTCAGTCGTCTTTTAATCTTGGAATGTTTAAGTAGCAATCTTAAAAAAAAAACTTTCTAATGATTATTTTAATTGCTCACAATTTACAATGTTACACTTTGTTAATCCTTGTGCAAACTTTTTCGGCAAACACTCGCCCTTTAATCTTGAAATGTTTAATGAACGATGATTACAAAAACATTTATTTTTTTTTTAATTATTACTTTTTTACATATTTTCTAAAACTTTCATCTCTTTTATAAAGCTACAATTGCTTATCTTTCTTCCACCTTTTGCGGTAACACTCGCCTTTTAATCTACATATGTTTAATGGACGATCATTAAAAAATTTTGTTGTTCTTTTTATTTATAGACAATCTAGTGTTATAGATACATAAAATCAAACATCGCATCATAGTTTATTCTTCGTTTTTCATCAAACTTTTATTCAAGTTTTGAAATTAAAAAGTGCATGGGGTGATTTTTGTTCTATGTAAAAAGTTAAAATTAAAATAAAAATCTATTAATTAAAAAGTGAAGTGGTTTTGTCTAAATTAAAAAATAAAACTAAAACTAAGAGCAAACATTCAGCCTTATCATGAATTCCAAATGTGAAAATTTCCGGATAAATTTTTTTTGTTCACAAGGATTTTATTTTCGTATCCAATAGAATTGAAAACTTACATATTTCCACTTTTTCCAAAATACAAATTTGTGTGAATAATTTTCTTCATAAAACCTCGCAATCGTATGAAGATTTATGATACCAATTGATCACACGTTCGGAAATTTCAATGTGAAATTTTATTTATGATAAGCCTGATTATGTTGGTAATTTTTTATAAACATGTTTCGAAACATATTTTCATATAGAAATTATTAACAACAGTTTATGACATACAACTCATACGACATTTTGTGAATTTGACAAATATTGTTCGTGTATAAAACAAAAAAGCCTCCCGCTCATAATACGTTTCATCAAACCCTCAGTTGTAGGATTATCCCTACATGAAGCTCATACGAGTCTTGGCATGATTTATGAAAGACTCGTTAGATAATCCCTAAGTACATCTCATACTACGTTTATACGCGCACTATTTGCAAATAAAATTATTTGCAAATAAATTAACTCACTGTTTATACGGCATAGCAAAAGTACACAAACTTGGTAGCACTTCTATAGAAAGCTTACTTATGTTGAAAAAAAATTAGTGTAAATGCACAAAATATCAAATAATTATTTGTTTAAATTGTCATTATTTGCTTCTATAAATGTTTTTTGTTGCAATATTTGTCCATTTATTGTTTTTGTTATAAAACATTTGTAAGCGTGGCAACCTCAAAATAGTGTAAATGCACAAAATATCAAATAATTATTTGTTTTAATTGTCATTATTTGCTTCTATCAATGTTTTTTGTTGCAATATTTGTCCATTTATTGTTTTTGTTATAAAACATTTGTAAGCGTGGCAACCTCAAGCATTTTATTTGCAAATAGTGCATTAATCGTGAATAGTTTTCTGAATTAGTAAGTCGCAATAAAAAGAATAATATGGCAACAATTTACAGTTTTATTTGCAAATAAGCCCTGCGTATAAACGTAGTATCAAAGAATTCACTCTACGATTCATGTTCACACCGTGTTATGAAAGAATCTGTCAGAAAAATCACCTTCGCTCGTCGACGATCACATTTTGTGGTTTTTCAAATTTACTTCACAAAGTCACCGAAAGTTATTATTTTAAAAGTGTGAATTTAATACTCGTATGATTAATATAACTATTTTTTTAATAAAGCAAATACCATTAATGTACTTAAAAAAAAACTATTATAAATAAACAATTTTCATAAAGGTACTTTTAATATAAGAAAAAGGTACTTTTATGAAAGAGTGCCTTTTTCAGATCGTTAAATTTTCACAAAATTATTTTTCAAATGGTACTTTAATAACGTAATTTTTTCAAAAGGTGTGTTTTGGAAGGTAATTGTATCAAAAAGCTATTTTTTAAGGTACTTGTAAAAAAAGTACTTTTTTTAGTAAGTACTTTTTTCAAAATGTTACTTTCTTGGAAGGGTTTTTTAAAATAAACCTTTTTTGGAATGTACTTTTTCGAGCAGTAGATTTTTAAAAATACTTTTTTCAAAAGGTACCTGCTTAAGAAGATACCTTTTTCAAAAGGTATTTTATTGAAAATATTATGTTTTCCAAAGGTACTACTTCCAACGGTATTTTTTATATGGTAACTTTTTAAAAAGTACTTTTTTAAAAGGTACTTTCTTGCAAGGTTCTTTTTAAAAGGTACTTTTTTGAAAGCTGCTTTTTTAAAAGGTAGTTTTTAGAAGGGTACTTTTTAGAAAGGTACTTTTTTAAAAGGTACTTTTTTAACAGGGATTTTTTTAAAAGGTTCTTTTTTAAAAGGAACTTTTTTAAAAGGGACTTTTTTAAAAGGTACTTTTTTAACAGGTACTTTTTTAAAAGGAATTTTTTTCAAAGGCACTTTCTTAAAAGGTACTTTTTTAATAGGTACTATTTTAAAAGGTACTATTTTAGAAGGTACTATTTTAAAAGGTACTATTTTAAAAGGTACTTTTTTAATAGGTACTTTTTTAATAGGTACTTTTTTAAAAGGTAGTTTTTTAAAAGGTACTTTCTTAAAAGGTACTTTTTAACAGGTATTTTTATAAAAGGTACTTTTTTAAAAAGTACGTCCTTGCAAAAATGTATGTACTTCAATCAGTACTTTTTGCAAAAGTTCTTTGGAATGCACTCACAAGCTGAGAGAAATGTTATAACTTTCGGGAAGCACCTTAATTAAAAATGTATGGTATATTGTTATTGAAAGACAATTCTTAATCATATGATTGCAGCTTACTGCAGACACATGCTCTTAAAAAGCCGAAGGATACTGAACTACATAAAAAATGATTTAAAAAAATTAAAACTAACGAAAAGCGCCCTTTTACCAAAATTTCTTTTGAAGCGGCACTTTTTGCTAACAGAACTTCTTTTATTCTTCGTAAAGTCATTTACAAAACTAATTTAAAGAAAAATTGTTTCAATAAACGTAATTTCTTAAAAATATGTGCACATATTGTATTTTATTATTTTTTTTCCTTTTATTTTAGATGAGATGTGGTTTAATCCTTATGAAAAATACTTCACATTCTTTTATTTTAAATCTTCGAATGCATTAAAGGTAATTTCGAAGTAATACAAAAGACAAACAATAAAACATGTTGTTTAGTTAATATGTTCACAACAAAATTTTACAATATGTTCTTAAATTGGCGATATACGAGAGCATGTACGTACACCCAACTGAATATCCAGGCAAAGCTGGACGCGAAAGCAACCTTTACAATTTCCAAACCCAAAATAATATTCTTTTGCAGGCCAACTTCTTGTCTTCCAAGCCACACAAATACAAAAAAACCAGACTGCTTTAGCCTAATAATATAAGAAGAAGTAAAAAACCTACATACATACATACATTTTAACAGAAGCATCATAAGACATCAGTAACATTTCCGCCTGCTGTGCCAAACTTATCCAAATCAATTTATAAATCAGCTCAACAGCAAAAAACAAATAATACAAAATTGAGGAGCAGAAACAAAACCAAAAATGGAAACAACAAACAGCAAACAACAAACGCTATAAGGTCAACAATATCAACACCATAGACTTTGTGCAAGTGGTCTTTTGATGTTAAGAACAAAGAACCAACAACAACATTTGCAGCAACATCAGCAGCAGGAGTAGTGCAAAAATTTTGAAATGTCCATTAAGAAAAAAGGAATCATACAGAAAATATTTCATAAACTTCTTTGTAGGAGACCCAAAATGTTTGAACTCTACACCACCAAAAAACAAAAGCAAAAACATACAAAAAAAAATAATACCAACCAGACCAATTGAAACAGCAACAACAGCATTGGCAATGAAGTCAACGACAACAACAGAAATGCTGCCGCTGCAGTTGATGCTGATGATGTGGACTGCAACGACAACAACACAACATAAACATGATGAGCAATTTATTGTGTCAAACTCTATTATATTCGTGTGATATTTCTTAAGACCTCATACCAAAATTTGCGAAGCACCAAAGAAAAAAAATTATTTCCTTTTTTTTGTTTTTTTTTTTTTGCAAACTGTATCCCTTTTGCTGCGTTGAGCCCCTGAAAAAGTTTTCAATTTATAATCAGCCCGATTGGATAAGATGGTAAGTTATTTCGTTTAGCTGAAGGTCTTAAATTATTTAATTCTTAAATTCTTCATCCACTTTAAAATCGTCATCTAAATGTGACGGAATGGTCAATAGATTCTTTAAAATATGTAGCATAATGAAACTGAATTCAAGCATGTTTCAGACACATCAAAGCGTCTGACATTATTTTTTAGTATAGTGTAGCATAAAACATCACAACACAGTTTAACACAGCGTAATTTAGTATAGAATAGTATACTATTGCATATCATATTATATACTATATATATCTAGCATAGAATAGCATGGAATAGCATATTATAGCATAACGCATTATGCAATAATACGACATAGCACAGTTTAGCACAACGTTTCATCGCATCTTGGCATTGCATATTACAATACAAAGTTACAAAGCGTAGTAAAATATAGCGTTGAATAGCATAATATAGCATAATAAAGCACATCATAGCATAATAGCAAGAAAGAGCATGCTATACCACAGTAGCATGGCACAAGTACAGTTTAGCATAAAAAAACATGTCATAGCGTAGTAAAGTATAGTGTTGAATAGCATAATATAGCACATCATAGCATAATAGTACGAAAGAGCGTGATATACCACAATAGCAAGGCGCAAGTACAGTTTAGCATAAAATAGCATGTCATAGCATTGCATATAACAATACAAAATAGCATAGCATAGCAAAATATATTATAGAGCAATAGCATTTAAGATAGTGCTTTATCACAGCACATTACACAATAGCCAAGCACAAGCACAGTTTAGCATAATATAGCAGGTCATACCATTGCATATTATAATAAAGAATTTAATACTATAGAATAGAATAATGTAATACCTCATTTCAGAGCACAGTTCCATGCTGGATTTGGATTGTATAGCGTAGCATAATATTAAGCCATAGCATTCCATATTATTATATGGAATAGCATGGAATAGCATGGAATAGCATGAAATAGCATTGAATAGCATACCATGTCTCAACTATTTATGCACTATAACATACCATACTATAGTATAGTAATTTAAAGCATTGTATAGCATAGCATATAATAATGCAGAGCATCATAGCAAAGCGAGTTATAGCATTACTTCGAGTAGAAAAGAGTAATTTAGCACATTAAAGCATAACATAACATGAAATAGCATACTATAGCAAAACATATTATATAATATTCGTAGCAATGCACAGTACACTTGAGCATAATGAAGCACATAATAGCGCTGCACATTACAACACAATATTGCATAGCATAACATGAAATAATATAATACATTATAATACAGCACAATACCTTTTAGCATTATTTAGCATAGCATAGAATAGGGAAGGAATTATAGAACAGTATCATGTAGCATTGTATAGCACACGTAACATATTTCAGGACAACAGAGCTTAGCTCAGTATATCTTAGACTAAGTGCAGCATAAAATATTATACAATAGCAAAGAATAGCATAGTTTAGCATAACCTAGCATATTGTGAAATCATAGGGAAGCATATTACAATATATAACAGAATATTATACAATAGCATTGATTGGAAGAGAATAGTATAATGTAGCATATCATTATATAATGGCATAATTTAGCTTGCTATAACATAACATATGAACATGGCATACTAATAGTAATCATAACGTAGCACACCACATTTTTCCATAAAATTGTGTAACATATCATACCATATACTAACAAATTATAATATAACATTAAATATACCATTATAAGGTAGCAATGCATATTTTAACAGGGAATAGCATTTAGTTTGAAGCATTGCTCTTTTCTGGCTGCTATCGCAGCATCATATCGCAATCACATATTATGTTTGGTGGACAGATTTGAGTTCATTAAAATTACACTTATTCCATTTCGCTAGAACGACATAATATTTAAAACTTTAATAATAAGGAAACCCAAGACCTTGAGAATTGTGATGAAATGTAAAAAGCTTTGGAAAGATGTACTCGTTTCCGGCGTAAACTCACATAATTGCAGTTTTTAATCAATATGTAATAAAAAAATTACTTTTTAGCTTGAGAAGCCATTGAAAATTATTTTTATTTAAACAACCGTTTTTTATTTTAATAATTATAACTTTATTTCATTCTGGATAAAACAATTTGTTACTGGATAATCTCTCATATTTAAACAGAATTAAAAAACATACAAAACTTACTTAAGAATTTACTCTTGCACTTACACAATATGTGTAAAACTTTCTATAACAAGATGTGTGTAAAGAATATTTATTTATTTAATTTTTTTTTGTGGTTTAAAAAATATTCTTTACCAAAATTAAAGATAAATACAATATGTTTTTTATTTTTGCTCATTTTAGTTTTTGCTTGAATTTATTTCGAAGTGGGTTTTTAATAAAATTATTTATATTGTAAAAATCGCTTTTTAAAACTTTTCATATAAACAACTGTCTTTCTACGGTATTAAGAAAAAGTAAACGCAAAAGAAAATTGATGAAAAAAGAATCTTAAATTGTCGAAAAAATTTTTAAATGATTATTTTCTCTTCTCGTAGCGATAACCTATAAAGTTGTAAGGCTAATAACAAATATATTATTAGTTAGACTTTGGGTAAGTAACAGGTATTCAGATGGAAACTTTTCTTAAAATAATTTTCTAACATCACTGGAATTTGAAAATGTTTTGATTAGCAAAAGCCATGGATACGTTTTGTGGCGTAAGAAGTCCTTTACGAAAATCATTAGAACTTAAATGAAATAAATTGTAAAAAGATGACTTGTCTCAGTTTTCTTGTAAATTCCCAGAGTTTTAACTATTTTTAAATGTTTATGATATTCTATGTAAATTTCAGTAGGGCGTTACACAGTCTCACTATTCTTTGTGTTATTCGTAATTGTTTCAAACATTGTCATTTGCTTTCGTGTTGAGAATACAAACAAACAAAAGAGTGAAATGGGTAAGAAAAAACTGTTTGCATTTCATGATGACACCTTCAATTGATGATCAACGTTGGATTAAAAATTGCATTGTATGCGTTAAAAAAAAAATAATCGCAGAGAGACTTAAACTTTCAAAGAGAATTAATGAATCAACAAAAGCAAATTGTGAAATGTGATGCCTTATTGAAATAAAGTTAATTTTATATGTTTCAAGTGGTATTGTTTTCATGAACGAAATAAGTTGCTATAAAACTAAATTTATATTTAGGAAAATACAGCCCTCTATTAATGGAAAAAATATGGTTTTAAGTAAATCCTTGGTTTTGCTACAAAAGTTTTATAGACACTATCATTAAATGCTACAGTATAATGCACTGCAATTTGTTATGCTATAGTATAATTAATAATTCTATGGAATGCTATGCTAATTCTATGTAATGCTATGCTATCCTACGTGATGCTAATCTATACAACTCTATCATAACTATGAGGTGCTGACCTCTGAAGTGCTATATAGCGGTACAGTATGCTTTCATATACGATGTTAAGCTTTGCTGTACTATAACTAAGAGTCGTATGACATAATATAAGTAATATAGTATTAATAGTTATGCAATATTGTATACTATATCCAACTGTACTTTGACATGCTTAACTATTTCATTCAGTAATATGATATACTATTCTATGCTATACTTTGCTACTCTATTCTACGCCATAATATGCTATCATATGCTAATCTATACTAAACTATGCTAATCTATGCAGTGCTATGCTATGCACTTCTATATGTACTTAAATATAATTCTGTAAATTAATTCAACTCGCACTCTTATTTGATATGCTAAACTATTCTGTTTGATGATGTGTTGTTCTATTATATGCTGTACTATGCTATGCAACGTGATCCTCTAACATCCTTTGCGATGCTAATTTATGCTTCACTCTCATTTGTGATGGTGAAGATGTTATGCAATGCAGTGCTATGCTTTGCTATGGTATACTAAGCTATCATATGTGATGATAAGCTTGTTATGTGACATTTCATACCATTCTTTAGCATGCTATTGAACGCTAAACCATTTTTTATGCTATGCTATAATATTCTACAATACTTATCTATACGGTGCAATGCTATGCTGCATTGCCATTTACTATGTATATATATGCTATACTTATAGTTACACTTTATAGTTACATAACATGGTTTTTAATAACAAACTGGGCCAATTTATATACTGCTTTTATATGCTAAACTATTATCTTCAATTGTATGATAATCTGTTCTATCCTATGCTAAATATGTGAGTTTTTACAATTATGTGTGATACTGGATATGTTATTATATGTAGTGCTATACTTTCCTACAATATATTATGCTATTATATACGATGCTAAGCTCTTCTGCTCTGTTCTTTAAAATCCTGTGAAATAGTTTTTTATGATATGCTATGCCATTATCTGCGATGCTATTAATCTTTATTTTACTAAAAATCATATATTTTATGAATCTACGATGTCTCATTCTTTCATACACTGTTACGGTGTCCTGTGTTATTCAAAACTGGTTTTAGGAATGCTGAATATGCTATGCTTTCCAGTACTGTGATTTTTTATAGTTTACGAGGTTATCATATGCAATGCTAAACTGTTTTTTGTGATATGCTATGCCATGCTGTACTATGCAATCATATGCTAAACCATTATATTCGATGCTATTCTTTGATATTTTAGTAAATGCTATACTTTATGTGTGTACGATATCTTATGCTTTAATACACTATGTTATGGTGTCCTGTATTATGCTTCTTAGTAATGCTGGATATGCTATGCTAACCAGTGCTATGCTTTGCAAGAGTTTACTATGCTATCATATGCGATGCTAAAGTGTTTTCTGTGATATTCTATGCCATGCTATACCATGCTATCAGATCCTAAGCTGTAATTTTCGCTGCTATGCTGTGTTATTTTGCAATGCTAATATATGCAGTGTTATGCTATGCTATGCTATATCAAGTGCTATGGCTATATATGTGATGCTATAGTTTGTAATTTTATAAAATGGAATTTTTTATAATATTCTGTAACCTTTCAGAAAATTTCTTTGATATGCTAAAGTATTCCATTCTATGCTATAATAATCTAGCATATGTTGCATAATTATTTACCATAATTTGCAGTGCTTAACGCTTTACTGTCGTTTGCTATGCGTTTCTATGGTATGCTATGTTATCATATACAATGCTTAAATGTTCTATTCTGTACTTTGCAATACTATTATATGTTTCTTTTTTGTGATATTCTATGACATATCATACTATGCAATGATATGCTAAGCCACTATATGTAATGATATTCAATGCTATTTCATGTAATTGCATGCTATTCTGCTTAATGCTATACTATGCGATTCTTTAAGAGCTTATACTATGACTAATTATGTTAGTCTGTGCTTTATGGTGCTACACTATTATTTGAGAAGTTGTGGCAACCTAGGATGTGATTTGCTGTAATATTCTATGTCATGCTGTACTATGTATATCATGATATACTATGCTCTGCTATTCTGTATTATGCTACATAATGCATTGCTATAGAAAAATTAGAACTCTTATATGATATGCTAAGATATGCTGTTTACTATGCTAGAGATGCTACACTTTGTTATTCTCCTATTTACCTCATAACGTGTAGATTTGCTATTCAATGCCATAGTGTGCTATATTCTAGTAGATAATATATTATCCTTTCTCATGCTATGGTGTGCTATTCAATTATGCTACAATTATACTATAATATGCATTCATGTAATCTGATATCAGACTGTATGTGCTTTGCCACCCACGCCATGTTAGGCTATAATATGCTTCTCTATGCTTTGCTATGCTATGTTTTACAGTTGTTTTATTAGCATTATGATATTTTTATCTAAATGCTATTCATTTTCATGTATTATATAATCCATGGAATACTATAAAGCAACTGTTTAAGCGGGTTCTTTAAATCTTTTCTACAAATATGTATAATTAATGCCTCTGCTCTAAGCATTAATAAGAAACTTTTTAAAAATGTTTTACTTTCCTCCATAACAGCATCTTTAAGATGCACTGGCTGTTACATATATTTGTATTTCTATTTATTTAATCAGAACGGCTGAATATTTGTTTCAGTTCTTTTCGAAAGTTTTTTTTATTTTATTTTTCATTAAGTTTTTCGCATGCATTTGTTTTTTCTTTTTCGAAATTCACAGCTTATCGCCCAACGATGTGCGGCTAAAGCGCTAAAAATAATGATGAGGCATGCAACAAATTTAAAAAGGCAACTTACACGATGCATTTAAAGTCAATGACAAAAACACAACAACAACAACAACAACAAGTAAAACAATAACACAACAACGCCAAATGACAATGACAGGCAACGACTACAAAAACAAGGAATTTGACATTTGCTCTTCTTAAAATAACAACAGCAACAACAACAAAACCACTACAAAACCAAATGACAAATCTTTTGTACAACAATATGCAACAGTCAGCAACAGCAATGCCAATAACACTAACAACAACAGGAACAACAACAGCAAATAACGAAAATGACAATGAAAGAGTTAAAACTTCTAGAATATTCAACACAAATAATAAGTAAGAATAATAAAGGATTTTATTATTGCTTTTTTCCCTAAGACTTATTCTTAAGCATCAAAACTCTATACATACAGAAAAAAGGTCAGAATGTAACTTTTTTTGTCAAATAAAATAAAAGAAATAACAACAGCATATGAAATGGGAAAAAGAACTGAACAGAATTGTTAACTTTAAAGCCCCCGAAATACTACATTTAACAAACAGCTATAGAATCTGAGGCAAAACAAAAAACATTTACGGAAAATGTTTTATGTCAATTTCTTTACTTTTCTGTTTGCAGCCAGCAATTCGGTTTCGTTTTTTTTATCCATAGAAGAGCCTTAAAATGCTTAATTTCTTAAGCTTAAAGGCTATACAAAAGGATTCTTGGCAATAATCAAAAAGTCATTAAAACAGTTAAAATCCAACCAAGCCAGCTTGACACTGAATACGAGGGTAGTAGTTATCAGTGGATAAATATTGATTAGTAACATTTTATCGATAGCTTAGCGTTTATGTGAAGAACAATCGATTATAAAATTTTTCTCTCATAATCGAACGATACCAAAATTTGCTTATAGAGACATTTTGTTAGAAAATAGTTTTGTAACGTTAATATAGACCAAAAAATCTATCGAAATTACCAAATTTATCAATAGAAAAACGTTTGCTATAAAAATATGAATAAGAACATTTTTCTTTGTGCCCTCCAGCACAATCGTTTTTATAGAAAAGCTTTGTCACCACATAACACTTTTCTTGTATATTCGTTAATAAAAGTTGACTTTCTCAAAAAACTAAATTTTTTATTAGAAAAGTAGGCTTTATCTCGGCAGAACATTTTTCATATAGAAAAGTAGAGTGTATCTTCACCAGGCATCACAGCAAACTTTTCTACCAGAAAAGCTATCACAGCACACTTATCTTATAGAAAAGCCAATAGTGTCTTTTCTTATATAAGAGTCAACTGTGTCTCCACAGCACAATTTTCTTATAGAAAAATGTACTGCGTTTTAGCAGCTCAAATTTTTTACATAAAAGTCTAAGGTGTCACCACAGCACACTTTTCTTACAGAAAAGTCATCTTTGTCGCCACAGCACACTTTTCTTATAGATAAGTCGACTGTATCACGACAGAGCACTTTTGTTATAGAAAATTCTACTGTGTCTTCACAATACTCTTTTCTTAAGAATAAGTGGTCTTTGCCAGTGCAGTACTTTTTTTATAGAAAAGTCGACTGTGGCACAGCATACTTTTCTTATAGAAAAATCGACTCATTAAATTTTTCTGATTGAAAAATCGATTGCATCTGCATAGCAAACTTTTCACTTTTCTTAGAGAAAAATCGTCTTTGTCGCCACACCACATTTTTCTTATGAAAAAATCGACTGTATCTACATAGCACACTTTCTAATAGAACAGTAGACTGTGATTCTACAGCTCAAATTTTTTACATAAAAGTCTAAGGTGTCACCGCAGCACACTTTTCTTACAGAAAAATCATCTTTGTCGCCACAGCACATTTTTCTTATAGAAAATCAACTATATCTGCACAACACACTTTTCTTATAGAAAATTTGACTGCGTTTCCACAGCACAAATTGTTTACTTAAAAGTCTAAGGTGTCAACACAGCACACTTTTTTTAGAGAAAAATCGTTTTCGTATCCACAGCACACGTTTCTAATAGAAGACTAGAGTGAGATTTCACAGATAAAAATTTTTACATAAAAGTCTAAGGTGTCACCAGACCACACTTTTCTTATAGAAAAGTGAAAAGTATCTCCACAACACACTTTTCTTATAGGAGAGTCGTCTTTGCCAGAACAGTACTTTTTTTATTGAAAACCCGACTATGACACCACAGCATAATTTTCTTGTACAAAAATCGACTGTATCTGAGCAGCACTCTTTTATAGCTATGCTATTTATGTCACGACACAAGAGCTAGGATGTAATTTTCGCAACAAAAATAATCGACACTATTACAGCTATAAATTTAAAATAATACATTTATTTAATCGTGCGGCGCTAGAAAATAAAGTAATGAAAAATAATTGGAAATGTTTTTAAATATTTGCCGCGAATTTGACATCATCATATAATATAATTTTATTGCATGGTTATTTAACACATTAAGTTTGTTTCATATAGCTAAGCAGCATAGCTATAACCAGGTGTCCTAAGACACCTCTCTTCTTTTTTCTCATAGAAAAATGTACTGCGTTTCCACAGCACAGGTTTTTTACATAAAAGTCTAAGGTGTCACCACAGCACATTTTTCTTATAGAAAAATCCATAGAATAAGACAATACCTCCAGCAGACACCACATCAAACTTTTCTAGCAGAAAAATCAGCACAGCACAGTTTATTTTATAAAAAATCACTCTGTGTCTCCACAGCACAAATTTTTTACATTAAACTCGAGTGTCTTTCCATAGCACACTTTTCGTATAGAAAAGAAGAAGCAAATATAATTTCAAAAAGATCCCAAAAATTTTTTGCAAAGTATGGGGTAAGAAATAAAACTGTATCTTGTATCTTTGCTTAAGAAATATCCAATTGTTGCTGCCTCTACTTTGAATATTAAATTAAATTGTAAAATATTAAAAAAAATTTATTATGAAACCAATTTTTAAAACTACCCTCGTTCCTTGATTAGCCACTTTACACTTTACAATGGAATTATCAGTTTCAAAAAACAAAAAGAATTTTAACAGTTTTCTTTCAAAACAAAAATTCTTTTAAGTAAAAAAAAAAATATTTTGTTAAAAATAATAGTTTGCAAAAAATTCCAAACAAAAAAATTATTTCAATAACTTAAAATGAGATTATGGGAAATTTTAATCCGCTAATAAATCTTGCAATTGAGGCCAAATTGTAAAATTAATTATGCGCAAATTTTTGGTCCAGCAGTAAAAGAGAAAAGGAAAACTTAAAAAATTATTAATGTTTGGCAAATCAAGACAAACGTTTATGATTTCACACAACCTTTATTCGTTTGCTAATTTTAACATAATTTGCCGTTGAGCTTTTTAATTTTTCAGCAGAAGAGTGAGAGAGAGTGAGAGGGAGAGGGAGAGGGAGGCCAAGCAACAGTTTGTTGTCGAACTTATTGGCAAAAAAAAGTGTCATATTACATTTCCTGTTAGTTAAATAATATTTTCTGCTGAATGTTTGCTCGTTTTTATTTTGTTCTTTTCTTTTCATTTTTACTTGTGGACATTGTATTTTCTGTAGATTTCACTGGCCTTAAGTTGTATGGAGGCGATACTCATGATTATGATTTTTAATAATGACAAATTTACACAGAAATCCCAAGATGTACATATACATACATAAAATATATGAAGAAAAAACCTAAAAGATTTCGCAAGATTAATAAAAAAAAACAAGCGAGGTAAAACGTACGAAGACGAAAATAAAGCAAAAGAAAAACAAAACAGCGCAAAATTTGTCCCAAACTGCACAAAATATTATTAGGTTTATTCTGGAACATCAAATTTTTACAGTGGGACAAAAATTTACAATCAATGCAGCGGCATATTGGATTTAAAATGTTTTAAAATAAAAAAATTTAATTCATTTTTATAGCTATGCTATTTATGGCGCGATACAGGAGCTAGGACGTGAAAATAAATCGACACTATTACAGTTATAAATTTATTTTTGTTTATATTTCTTTGTACTTAAAAGCAGAGTACGAAAATAAACAAAACAAACAAATTTTTCGATTTGGCGTTGTTTCGTTCTTTGAAGTGAGGGAAATAAAAACAAAACAAAAACAATGATAAGGATTGCTCAATTTGTTTTTGTATTATTTTTGCACATGAGCACAAGCCAGACAACACAACCGATCTTCTGTAAGCCGGTTGACAGCCGCCACCGGCCACAAACAATACATTAATTTAATAGTATGCCGCTAGAAATGAAAATAATGGGAAATAAATGGAAAGATTTTGAAATATTTGCTGCGAATTTGACATCATCATATAATATAATTTTATTGCATTGTTATTTAACACATTAAGTTTGTTTTATATAGCTAAACAGCATAGCTATAACATGGTGTTCTAAGACACCTCTCTTCTTTTTTTATATTTTTTTTTTTTTGGTTTTTTAATTATTTATTTTTTTTTTTAAATTTTTTTGTTATTGTTTTTAAATATATTTTAACTTATTTCTGTTTTTCAAAAGTTCTTAAAACTTATGCCATAATTTAATTAAGAGGGTTGCGTTGGCTGAAGTAGTCAGCACGTTGACTACAAAAACCTGTAGCCCGGGTTCGAACCCGGTCTCCAAAAAATAACAACACCACGCATTTTTCTGATGTGCATTAGTGTCCTTTGTATCAGTTGTTGTGGGGAAAGTTCTAGTGATGCAGGCATATGGCACTGGTCACTAAAAACTATACCGACTTCATCAGATAATAATCCTAATGTACATCAGAGCGCCCTCCTTCGTTGTATAGCAGAATAATTGACGAAGTAAAATAATCAATAATTTGGCTACTAAGCACAGCTTCAAAATTTAATACGCCTCATTTGACACCAGATGGCGCTGCAACGCTGCATTATCAAAAAATGTGCAAGGAGCAGAGTTGTAAAAGAATGAAGCTTTCCTCTATCCTCTATCTCTTCCTTCACCACCTGTCTTCTCTATCACTATCATTTCCCTATCACCCTCTCTCACTATCTTCTCTTCAATTAACAGGTAACAAAAAGGGATCATTGTATTGGACCCAAGTGAGCTGTCTATTGACGAAAACAAGCCGCAGTTGTGATTCTTTAAAACAATTATTATTTACTGTATATGCTAGAAGGTTCGTGTATTTGCTTTATGGTTTTATTTCAAACATATTTTTTCATATATTTTTCAAACTATTATATAATACTTTAATTTGATTTTTATGTTTCAAAAACATGGCAATAATATTTTTATTTTTCACTATCAAAGACAACAACCATTTTTGGAGCAAATAATTTAGAGAATTCAAAAACAAGAGCTCAAAAGTATTTTCAAACATAAACGTCCTAAATCTTTTTACTGAATTAGGGCATTATATTTGATTTTCCAAAATTTTTGATCAGGAACTTATCAAGCAACTGGAGAAAAAATATACATTATATGTTCGCATATGAAAAGTTTCTAAAATTTTCGAATTTTTATAGAAAAACATTTAATTTCCAAAATGTTTCAGTATTCTTGTAACTCTTGCTTTTAAAGAAAGGGAGCAAAATTTGTGTGTGAATCCCTTAAAATTAAAAAAAAAATTATAACATCGCTATCCTTTTTGAGGCCCACTGTTCTTAAAAATTAATAAGATTATTATATTTTTTTTTTGCTATTAACTTAGTTTGAAGCTTTATGCGAGAAAAAATATGAATACATATTTATATGTATGTACATATGTATGTGTATTGTTCTTTTATTTTATAAACTTTTTGAAGAACAAACATCAACAGCAACCAAAATGCACAAAAGAAAATCATAAAAGCAACTTTATACAGCTAAATTTATTTGAAATCAGATCCCGGTAATCTTACTTTCAAGATCGCAACGATTTCTCATTTTAATCAATTAAAAAGTCATCGACCGCTCCTTTTTGCATCAAACCAAAAATAAAAAAACTCCATTTCATATGCTGACAACATAAAACCTTTTTTATTCTATAGCTGCGCTATCTCTTCATTTGATTTTTTATTTTTATTTTAATTTTTTTTTTTTTGCTTTGCAATTTGAAACAAAAGTACTTGTACAGTGAAAGAACACAATTGTCTTTTTGCCATCTTCTGTTGCAGCGTGTGTGCATCAGACAACAACGCTTGACAGTTGTGACCAGTTCAAACAAAAGACAACGAATGCAATTTTTGTAATACACACACATAACTAAAAGTTATTCCTTATTCCTTATTTTTTTTTTTTTTGTCCCTTGGAGGGCGTTTTTTTGTTGATTAATGAGGTGAAATGTTAAGAAAAATGTGAAAAGTTTTTGGATGACAAGAAATCAATACGTTAAAATCAAGTGTTACGGAGAAAAGAATAATAATGAAAAAAATTAAATAAAAAATAAACGAACAAACGCGCAAAAAATTAGTCAGTGAAAGATACATTTGCAACAATTGTTTTTAAAAACAATTAAGTATAGAACGTGGTGGGTAGAAACAAGTCGGTGGTGGTCACCTTTGCCAAATCATTACATAAATACTATTCTTGATTAGGTATTCCACTATTCTAATCTATACCTCTCTATTCAATTTGACTACAATCTAATCGGTTCTATACCTTCCTTCTTATTGCGAAGTAATTAAAAAAAAAAAGTTTTAAAGTTTGCGAATCTTAAAGTATGTCTCAAGAAGACCAATATTTTGCACTATGGGCCCTTGAGTTCAAATATACGATCACACAGTATTCAACCAGCAGATCTCAGTTCTTACCACATTAGTGTATCAGCCTAATAACAGAAAATTAAAGCTAGCAAAAATTCATTAAACCTTTTTAAAATAAGCATTTCCATAACTGAGGCAGAACAGTTTCAAAATTATGTGTTTTGAATTTATGCCCTAATTCTGTTCGACGAATGTATCGTCTTGTCTATGGACGAAAAAAAGAAGCAGTTTTGATTCTTTAAAACGATTATTATTTATTGTCTATGCTAGAAGGTTCGTGTATTTGCTTTATGATTTTGTTCCAAACATTATATCCAACACATATTTTTTCATATATTTTTCAAACTATTGTATAATAATTAAATTGAAATTTTATGTTTTAAAAACATGGCAATAATATTTATATTTTTCATTATCAAAGACAACAAACATTTTTGAAGAAAATAATTTAGAGACTTCAAAGACAAGAACTCAGAAGGATTTTCAAACAAAAACGTCCTAATCTTCTTAATGAATTAGGGCATTAGTATAATTTTCGTAATTATTTGGTAGAAAAAAAAGCAATGGGAGTCCGATCACAGGGTAGATGTGTAAACATCTAGTAATGAAATTTTTTTAATATTGGCTTATGGTAACTAAAATAAGCTATATAAAAATTTTGACTATGGTATATAAAAATCTATGGAAAACTGCATCTATAGTAGTGGAATTATTAGTTGTGGAAAATGTCAACTAAAAATTTTGATAACGCTTGCGGCTGTGGGTTTGCAAAATTTGTATTAAAATCTCCACCCATAATGATTGGCATGAGATGGAGAATGTTATCCAATTGTCGTGCACCAGCTTCAGTGTAAGGCAACAGTACGTAATGAAGATATGTTATACTACAGTATTATAAATTATTTATAAAGACTGCTATATATCTTTTAAACAAATATTTGACATTTAAACGCTCTTTTATTTAAAAGTTTATATTTATTTTATATTTTTCATCGTTTTAACAAAATTATCCCCACTGTCAACACTATTACACGTCACAAGCAATTTCTATTAAAATTAACATTGCTCCTGAAGGTATGCTTTAAAATTTGGTTGAGTGTATTTCTATGCAGCTGCTAACTTGCTCTCTTGTCCGTATGATTACACTAATACACTCATACATAGCTCACGCCGTTTTGATAACGCATCCGCACATCTTACTCAAAATTTGTGATTGTATTGTGAAAAAGATTTTTACCCCCCAGCGTGCCAAAAATATTTGGCACTTTTCTGCTCTGTTCTAATCCATTCTACTCTCTTATGCTACTTTCAACATTTATTCTACATTTTATAACTGCATTAAATTCTATTCTATTTTACTTGATATCAAAAAAGTATTCTGCTTTAAACTTATTAAAACTTCTATCATATGGTGTTGCGGTTTTATTAAGTACAGACTAACCTTCTTAATGCAGACAGCCTAAAGAGCCAAGTAAACTTGAAGTAGGGTATCAGTACAAACATATTATTAATTTGCACACAACTAATATATAGATGTATGTATGTATGTATTTCATACTCCATTGTGAGCTCAATGCTTTTGCTGCTCCAGCGACTACATAGTGTATCAGCAGCCACCATGTTTTTTGGCAACAAGTGACAGGTTGGTACCTCCAAATATATTTACAAAATATACACATATGAAAATAAATTACGAGAAAAATTAAAGTAACAAATGTGAAGTTGCTGCAAAAATCTTAACGAGATAAAACAAGGTGTCAACTGCTGGGCTAATTGAAGTTGATTATGAGAACATTTTTGTTTAACAAAAAGAACCTTCATTTCACACCTTTTACAATGTGAATGCTTTACAGGCACACACACACACGCATGTGTACACGCACACGCGCATACACACACGCACACATAAACACACTATAACAGTAACCAACGAAAATCATTAAAACATTCATGTTCTATTGATTTTAATTTACAACATGTAAGAAAATGTTACTTTATCAATTAAATCTTAATTTGCATAATACATATTGTTTAATTTTTATAGCTATGCTATTTATGTCACGGCACAGGAGCTGGCACAAAACAAAAATAATCGACACTATTACAGTTATAAGTTTTTTTTTGTTTTTAATTCTTTGTACTTAAAATCAGAGTACGAAAATAAAGGAAACAAATTGTTTAATTTTGTTTTGTGTCTGAGTGAAACAAAAACAATGAGAAGGATTGCTCAATTTATTTTTATATTATTTTTGCACATGAGCACAAACAAGAGAACACAGCTGATTGGCCGTCGTCCTCAAACAATATATTAATTTAATCGTACGCCGCTAGAAAAAAAAAACAATGGGAAATATGTAAATGAAAACGTTTTGCAATTCGTTTGCGGCGAATTAGACATCATCATATAATATAATTTGATTGCCTTGTTATTGAACACATTAAGTTTGTCTTTTATAGCTAAGCAGCATAGCTATAACCGGGTGTCCTAAGACATTTTTCTTCTTTTTTTTAATAAATTTATTTTGAAAAGATTTTAAGACCTCGATTTAATTGAAAGAAAATCTTCCATCGTTTGCTTTTGATATACATATTTGGTTTAGTTTTTTTTTTTTGAGCTTCACTTATACTTTTGCTCTGAGTTACTAAACTATATTTCCACTTTTCTTTCAAGCTTTACGCTGCTACAAAATAATTATAAGAAATTCATTATAATTATCACATCTAATTAAATCATAATGCCTTTGGCCTACTTTTGCTGCCTTGGCTTTTCCTTCTCTTCATATGTCTTTATAAAATACAAAGCGCCTTGATGACAATCAATCAAGTTTATGAGTTTTTCGCACAATGAAATGACAAATCTGTGTCTATAGACTCCCTTCCATTTCACGCTCTTGGCTCACCTTCTTATTTAATAGCAAAGTAAAGTGTGAAAGAATAATAATAACAATAATAATAATGAATTTAAAAAAGAAATCAACCGGCCAACAAACAAAGCAACTACATATTTAATAGAAACCAAAACACAAAAAAGAAGCGACGATGTATTCCCCATTACACGCGATCAGTATAAATTGAATGGTTGGTTTGAGGAATTGTTTTCATTGGCGATAGACAAACTTGTACATTTAGCACTCGAAAAAACCGTTAGTTATTGATTGCTGACAGTGTTAGAATTGTTGTTTTTCTTATGCAAAAAAAAAAAAAAAATACACTGTTAAAAATTAATCTCACTTGAAAAGTTTTCAAACTGCCTCAGATTTGGGTAAAAGTAAGAGCTGGGCTGACCCGAAGTGAGATATTAAGCAGCACACCAAAGCAAAGTGAAAACAGGTCTCGCAATATATGCTGCCTCTCAATTTAAGTACACACCAAGCTCACAAATGAATCAAATAAATGAGAGTGTGCATAGCGCAGATCCTTTAGTTTTGTTGTTATCAATCAGCTAATTGTTTGACATAGACAAATATCTTTGCGTTATAATAATGTTTAAAAACATTTTTAATTCACAGGGGGAGCAAATAGTAAACAAACAAAATAGAAGAAGATTATCTTAGGACACCTGGTTATAGCTATGCTGCTTAGCTATGCATATAAAACAAACTTAATGTGTTCAATAACAAGGCAATTAAATTATATTATATGACGATATCTAATTCGCCGCAAATATTTCAAAACGTTTCCATTCATTTCCCCTTATTTTCTTTTCTAGAGGTGCACGATTAAATTCATGTAATGTTTGTGGCCGGCGGTGGCTGTTAGCCGGCTTACAGCCCATCGGCTGTGTTCTCTGGTTTGTGCTCATGTACTAAAACAATACAAAAACAAATTGAGCAATCGTTTTCATTGTTTTTGTTTTGTTTTTGTTTCACTCACTTCAAAGAACGAAAGAAAAAAAAATCAAACAATTTGTTTCATTTATTTTCGTACTCTGCTTTTAAGTGTAAAGAAATCAAAACAAAAATAAATTTACAACTGTAATAGTGTCGATTATTTTTGTTACGAGAATCATGTCCTAACTCCTGTATCACGCCATGAATAGCATAGCTATAAAAATAAATTATTGGCCTATCCCACGATGTGGATGATGTTATATATTTTTTCGTGGCAAAGAGCGAGAGGAAAACACAAAATTTATATATATATTTTTCAAAACTCTCCCACGCTTGAAGATGTTCAAGAATTGCTGCAACAAAAACTGCAAGTCTGAACCTTTGTTTGGTTAGTTGGTTGGTTTACGTGGCTGCCTTCTACACGTAGGCATTCCAGTAGAATCCATATGATTCCTTTCTGAAAGACCACTCCGCTCGTCGTTGTCAACCATATCTAAGTATTCTGATACGGTGATATATACTAGATCCAGTCCATCGCGTCTGAATCTTAGTCCCGGTTCAGACTTTCCTTTGAAGTTCATGCGAATGAATGAAATTCCAAAAATAAAAATGGGATACGAGCCTACGTCGAATTAGTAACGTTCAATACTTTACCCCAGCTACTTCCAAGCCATATCAACAATGTGCAAGCTTTTATAAAGATCTTTTTGTGCTTTCACACCGATGAGAGCACAACATACACAACAACAACAACACAACGGACCACAATGCTTCTTCTTTCTTTACAAAGAAACAAGAACAAATTTAAGAGCTTTCAAAGCTGGTTTAAACTGTTAAAAGCAGACTGTAAACATATTCTTATTATCGGGCCTGTTCTGAAAATCATGGTGATTTCAAATCACGTGATTTCAAAAGTAAATTATTAATAGCTGACTTGATAGTGGGTTTTTATTGTGTTTTAATTTATTTTCATTTGTAATAGAATATTTTCTTCCAACTTCCAAAGCAATAAATAGCGAAATTCACAAAAGCAATGATTTAGCTTTCATTAATTTTTTTAAATCACCGTGATTTGGCATGTCGTGATTTGTAGAACAGGCCTGTATACTTTGCTTTTTCTATTTTTTTTTTCATTCACATTTTTCTCTCTGTGTAGTTTAAGTGACCATATAAATTGTCTTAGAATTTCATACACTTTCCAATTTATAACATTTATCAAATAACTCTTCACATCGCTTTCGCAAACGCTTATGAAGCGTTGTTGCACTCTTGTCTCTTTTGTAAAAATAAAAACAACAACAACAAAAGCAAGCAATATAAAAATAATATCATGGAATCTCAATTATGGTTTTTAATATTTAATTCTTGCGATTGCCACCGTTAATACTGCGTTAAGGTGCGAAACAAGTGCCTTGGGGATTATTTGGCATTACTCTACATAATAAACAATAACAGCAACTAACTCAAGAGCAACTACAGCGGTGGCAGGAATATCAGCAGCAGCAGCAGCAGCAAATTCTCAGGCTTGTTCTTTTTACTCTTGCAGGTTGGGTACTCGTAGTTTTAGTTTGGCATAAAATATTTATTATACAATAACTACTGGTTTGTTTATTGATTATAAAGGAGGGTGAAAGAAAATTATTTATAAGCCAAGTGCATGGAGTTCTTGTTTGTCTTTGTTGTTTTTCATAAATTTATGTACGAAAACATGAAAGAAATTTAAAGTTAAACGAAAAGTGGGCAACACTCTAAATAATTTAGAGACACAGATTATGCAGAATATTTAATATCTTTAAACACTTTGGGAATAACTAGTCAATGAAAGAGGGAAATGAATACAAGGAATTGTAATTTTAAAAGTAAACTACTACAATTTAGAAAAGAAGTAAGCCAGCAAATGTTTTTACTCCGCTACAATGGCCGCGATAAGCAAGAAAAGCTTTGTGGTGCATTTAAAAGAAAAAAAGCACCCAAAATAATTTAATTGCGAGGCTTGCAAAATGAACGACAAGAATGCATTATAACTTTGTTTAGTTTTAAGCTTTCAAAGCTTATTTTGAAAAAAAAAAACACTGAAAATAACTCTTTCGCAGGATTTTGTATCTTAAATATATTTTCTCAGTTCAAAAAAATTGTGTCTTAAATGTTTAAATGTTATTAGTAGTTTTCTCAAAATTGGGTTTTTTATTCTTCTTATTTTTCATCTAATATGTACTTATTTTTAATCTTAAAAATTTGTTTAAGTTCTTGCATAATTTTCTTGTAAAAATAATTACTTCAGGTCACCAAAAAAAAAACACGTCACCATTATGCTTTTTAAATGAAAGCAAAACTAGTTTTTATTTTTCAAAAAAATTTTAAAAATTATGAATTTATAGTTTTGTCAATTATTGGGCGATACAGGAGTTAGAACGTGATTTTCGCAACAAAAATAATCGACACTATTACAGTTATAAATTTATTTTTGTTTTGATTTCTTTGTACTTAAAAGCGGAGTACGAAAATAAACGAAACAAATTGTTTGATTTTGTTTTGTTTCGTTGTTTGAAGTGAGTTAAGCAAAACAAAAATAATGAGAACGATTGCTCAATTTGTTTTTGCTTTGTTGTTGCACATGACCATAAACCAGAGAACACAGCCGATCAGCTGT
Organism: Tachina lurida; assembly: GCA_944452675.1. Lineage (NCBI taxonomy): Eukaryota > Metazoa > Arthropoda > Insecta > Diptera > Tachinidae > Tachina > Tachina lurida. The sequence continues at coordinate 163,108,285 of OX101753.1, read as the reverse complement.
TAACCGGCTAACAGCCGCCACCAGCCACGAACAATATATTAATTTTATCGTACGCCGGTAGAAAAGAAAATAATGGGAAATAAATGGAAACGTTTTGAAATATTTGCAGAGAATTTGACATCATCATATAATATAATTTTATTGCATTGTTATTTCAGACATGAAATTCGTTTTATATAACTAAGCAGCATAGCTATAATTCGTTGTTCGAAGATACCTCTATTCTTATTATAATAAAAACAGATATTAAAAAAATGTCTTAAATTTAAACAAAAAAACAAAATTTAAATTAAAAAATCCTTAAATTGTTTTAATTTTTAAGTAATAATCTAAAAAAAATTAATTTATACATTACTTTTATATATATTTTTTTTATAAAAAAATTTAAAAATTTTTTTTAATTTTCACCTAATTTTTTATTTGACTTTTTATAAATTTTATATAATTATTAATAATTGTTTAATAATAATATGTATAAGTTAAATTAAAAAATTAAAAAAAAATATAAATTATAAACAATGTTATGTTTGTTTAATTAAAAAAATTAAAAAAAAATTATAAATTTAAAACAATGTTATGTTTGTTTTGTAATTAATAATTAAAAATTATTATTTTTAATTTATTTAATTTTTTTTAATCTAAAGTCATATAAAAAATCCATTAATTTATTTAATTTTTTTTTGCAATAAATTTCAAAATAATATTATAAAAAAACTTTTAAAAAACCTTTTATTTATTCGATTTTTTTCTGTTAAATAAAATTTTTAACTAAATTAATATAAAATCTTTTAATTTTTTCTTTTTAATTTTTTTTTACAAAATAGTTTTTTTTTAAATAAGTTATAAAAAACCTTTAATAATAAAAAATATTTCAAAAGTAATGAAAGAAGGACTTTGTTTTGAAAATCCCCTTAAAATTTTTGGTGAACTTCTTATTGAAAAAGCTTTTCACAACTGCTTAAGCAACGATTAAAATAGAAAAACGTGTAAGGCAAGCTTTAAAAGAGAGAAAAAAAATTTCTGAAAAACGATTTTCAAAATTTTAATATACAGAAAAAAAAATTTCTTGCATTTAAACATTTAAAAATATTATAGGAGTCAATTAATTTTCGAATTAAATTAAACTTTTAAGCAAAATTTTAATTGACTCAATTACATTTTTAATTAATTTTTGGCTTTATTTTTATTAAATATGTTTATTCCAGGCAAGTTCTTTTTCTGTGTAGCTTTGGCATTAATCGCTTTAGAACAGCTACATCGAAACACATATACTCTGACAATTGCATTTGAGATAAACAGCTTTAAAAGCCTTTACATTTGTTCTTGCTTCTTTGCAAAGTAAGAACAAGCGTTGTTGTCGCCAAGATCTTGGCAAGATCTGATTGACTGTTGTGCTCTCTTGAGCTCTCCTCGGTGTGAAGGCAGAAAAGCTCTTTCGTAAAAGTTTGCCCATTGTGCATATGGCTTGGACGTAGCTGCTTTAGAATTAATGCCGACCTTTTAAATAACTTAAAAGAAAGCTTCAAAAACTGTGAGCAAAATTTTTGAGAATTTGTTTTTCAAGCTTGCGGAAAGCTTCGACAACAATCGCCCTAACTACGTGTTTATTATTTCAACTTCGAAAACAACGTTTTTGTACTGGATAAAATAACAAAAGTTGCAGTGTTTTTTGTTTAATTTAGGACGAAAACATCATAATCAAAACCGAAATATAATCCTTATACTTTAGACCAGCTAAGTCTAAGCCATATGCACAATGTGCAAACTTTTATAAAGAGCTTTTTGTGCTTTCACACCGACGAGAGTACTACTTCCATAACAACAACAGAACACACAGCAATGCTTTTACTTTGCGAAGAAACAAAAAAAAATTTTTAGAGCTTTCAAAGCTGTTTACTTTAAAAGCAAATATCAGAGTATGTGTGTTTGGACGTAGCTGATTTAGATAAATAAACTTACGAGTATTACAAAAAGCTTTAAATGTTAGAATTATTCAGACTTTCGAGTTGGTAAAAATTTTAAAAATTCGTTTGAGTAAAACACTGGTAAATCAAATCGATTTTAATAGAAAATTCATAATAAATGGTATAAAAACAAGAAAATAAATGGTGAGTTAAAAAAAAGCTCAAATTAATCAATTATTAAAAAACTGTAATAATACTAGAACAATTCACTGGATAGAAAAAAAGATTGGCTAGATAAACACTTAATAATGTTTTAAAATATTAAATTTTTTTATTCTTCAAGGCTGGAGGAGTCTTCAAATATTTTTTTAATTTTTATATAAAGCGAAACATTTCGCTGGGTTATTTTCTAACTCACCAACATCGACTATTTGATCGCAATTATGATTTAGTATAACAAATGGAAAAAACGAAAGATTTAATATTAAGGATAAACATTACCATCAACACCATCTCATCCATGCCAACATTGTATTGGCAAGACGTTTGCATTTCGAATTAGAACGGAGAGGTGGAGTTTTCATTTAACCGACAATAAAGTAATTTATTTTTATGAATTACCGGCCAACTATGGGTAAATTTGAAAATTAATATATATTATTTATTATGAGAAGATAACATTAACCCAGTGACCTTCATTATAAGTGGAAAACAAAAAAAAAATAAGGAAATGAATGGAGATTATAGAGAGTAAAATAAGTTAATTAGTTTGGGAAATTATTAAGCTAAAATTGCAAAATAAATTGCGAGGTAATTTTTTTATCATATTGGCTGCTGTGATAGGAAAATAATAATTAAGTTAATGAGTTTGGGGAATTGTTAATATATATATATATGAAATGCCATCTTGATGTTAAGCCTCTCTGCAGTTCTCAATTGAACTCAACTTTCACACAACCTAATTATTCTTAAGCATTGTGAGTGACAACTAAGTTTTACTACGAAATATTAAGACACTTATTTTTTTATTGTGGGCATTATTTAAGTTGTAAATGGCAATGCCCATTTAAATTTTGGGTTAAAAACCCAACTAAGCTCAGTTGAAAACCTTTTAATAGTGGCTTTAATTTCGCATGTATAAGAATGTCATTTATTTTAAGTGTATTGGCGACATAGAATCGTGTCTTTGGCTCGAAGGACCATATCCTAGATTACTAGAGTGGAAATTGTAAAGCAGAAAACTGTCTTAAAATTTTAAGGCTCTCATCTTTATTCAAGTTGTAACCCTCAACAACGAGGAAGACCTGTTATCATTTCTGTCAGGCCTCTAGTTTCGCATGTATAAGAATGTCATTTATTTTAAGAGTATTGGTGACACATTATAATGTATTTGGCTCGAAGGACCATATCCTAGATTACTTGAGTGGAAATTGTAAAGCAGAAAACTTTCTAAGAAGTTTAAGGCTCTCATCTTTATGCAAGTTGTCGTACTCAACAACGAGTAAAACTTTTTATCATTTCAGTAAACTTAGTTATTTTTGAAAAAAAAAATTCTTTCAAAGATTAAGATTACTTTTGATATAAATAAAATTTCTTTAACATTATTAAGCAATCTTAGAAAACAAATAGTCATTAGAAATCCTTCATCAATTTACAATTATTTATATATTCTTTACGATTTTTATTTATTTGTAGGTTTTAAAGTCTTAATGTTTTTCACTATACAGTTGTTAATTTTAATAAATTTGTCAAATGTTAAAAAATTATTTTTATGTTGTTAATAATCCAACCAGCATTTGATCTTATCATTGTCACAGACTCGCCTTTTTGTAACATTTGCTGTATGTTGTTTTGCATTTTGTGAAAAAAATTAGATATTTTTTAAATGAACTCTGCATATGTTTATTTAGATTTTTTTTCTTATTAAATAAAGTATTGTTTACCAGAAATAAATAAAATAAAAAGTTGCTACAAAAAAGCATATGTACACACAATAGTTAAGAGTTTCATGTAGCAGAGTTAGAGATTTGTAAAAAAAATTCTTTGCAAAAGCTTTAAGCTAATGGGTTTAGGAAATGCTGAGGTGGGGGCGATTATTAAATACCCTTTGAAAGAAAAGTCCCGAGAATAGTATATAGCTGAACTGAACGATTCAAAATTTACAATAAGAACTATTTTCTTATATTCAAAGGATTTAGAATAGTTTTCCACATATTAAATTTTTTGTGCCACTGTGCCTTTGAAAGTGTGTTATCAAGTCAACTGCTAAATTTTATGAAACAGAAAAAAATATTTCTCCCATAAACACTTTTAATTGAAAAAGAAAAACAAAAAATAGTTTTTAAACCTCTGATTTTGTCAGTTAAACTTTTAATCAATTGAATTTTTGAACAAAAGATTTATTGAGTTAATCAAGTTCCAATCAAAGTGACCGCTTGGTGGGGCGTTTGCAGTGTAAAAGTGATTGGCCATTACTGTTGTTAAAGACGCCGTGACCTTAAAGCACAAACAGATGATGAACCGTTAGTCATATAGAGTAAAAAGGAGCTTAATAAATTTTTTATAGCTATGCTATTTATGGCACGATACAAGAGTTTGGACATGATTTTCTTAACAAAAGTAATCGACACTATTACAGCAAAAAATAATTTTTGTTTTGATTTATTTGTACTTAAAAGCAGAGTACGAAAATAAACGAAACAAATTGTTTAATTTTTTTTTTGTTTTGTTCCTTGAAGTGAGCGAAACAAAAAAACAATGACAACGATTGCTTAATTTGTTTTCGTATTGTTTTTGCACATGAGCACAAACCAAAGAACACAGCTGATCGGCTGTAAGCCGGCTAACAGCCGCCACGGGCCACAAACAATACAATAATTTAATCATGCGGCGCTAGAAAAGAAAACAATGGGAAATAAATGGAAACGTTTTGAATTACTTGCGATGAATTTGACATCAACATATAATATAATTTTATTGCATTGCTATTTAAGACATTAAGTTTGTTTTATATAGCTAAGCAGCATACCTATAACCGGGTGTTCTACGACACCCCTCCACAGAGCTTTCTTCAGTGCAAGTTAACTTTTAGTAGCCGGCGTGGAAATTTTTGTTCAGCTCCACCGACACATCAGTATCGGGTTCGTTCTCTGGTAGAGAAACTCTTTTGGTTAACATTCTTCTGGGTGCTACGACCAGTCCCTTCAGTTTTTTATTAGTTGGCACTCTTAGTCCCTTATAAGACATTATTTTTTACTTCATCAGATTTAGATAAAATATTGTCAGATTATTTATTTATTTGCTTCATTTAAGAACTTTGACCACAATTTTTCAATTAAATTTTAAAATAAAAATTAATAACACATTTTTTTTTGGTTTCTTAATCTACCACTATGGGCCGTAGGGTGCCAATAAATCTTACATAAGTTGAAAAGGTAATTTGGTAAAACATTCATAACGTGTCATTTTTACGCTTTAACACTTTGTTAAAATTGTGATTTTTTTTTGTTTAATGAGTATTTTGTTATTTTGTTTTTGGTGTGGCAAGGTTTTGCTTATTTCCAAGTTTTTATTCCTCTGAGCACCTGCATTTAAATGCTGAGTTACTTTTTAGATATTATTGTTAAGATTATAAGCAAAAAAAAAATCAACAAACAGCATTTGCCAAAAGCAAAAAAAAACTAAAAACAACAAACAAGTAAAATTCTAATAAAATCTAGATTCTTTTGAGGGATTTTTTTATTATAAAAACATAATGAAAACATAGAGCTTGTGGCAAGCTTTAAATATGGGCAAAGTATTAAAATATGTTTGGAAATATAAAAATGCCAATGAATTTATTATTTTGTATGAATTTCTTTAAGAATAATAATAAGTATTTTTTTTTGTTTTAAGGGAACCAAACAAAAACATATTTTATAAAAATAAATGTTTAGTCAACATTTATCTCTATATAGTTACTTTTTTCCTCCTAAACTTTAAGTCTAGTCTCACAACGCCTTGTGTGTTCTTAATTCAAATAAATTTAAAATTTGTCAGCAAACAAGCAAACTACTCGCAGTGGTATTAAGGTAAAATGTTTCTATGGAATTGTCAGCTTCTTGACAAAATTACTTCTAAAAAAAATTAATAAATATTCAACAAATAAACTTAAAGCAAAAAATAAAAATTAAAAAATAAATATCTATTAAACAACACGATGCCATGTATCATTTCTTGTAGCTGCAGTGGGAATGTTGGTAGTTGGTTAAGGACATGTCTACAGTCAGCTGTCGCTAAGAGCACAAAACGTGCGACTTGTCAATTTGTTGGAAAAAAAATAATATATATATATATATATTTTTATATATATGCACATATTTATGAAATAAAATATAAAGACTTGAAATATTAAAAAAAAAGCTGTATGGGACTTATTAATCACCTTAAAAGTATTGCAACTTGCATGGGGTCGGTCATTGAATGCAAATACAATTATTTTCGTTAATTTAGTTATTATTGTTCGAACTTCATTCGTTTCCATATTAATGATTTGAACAGGTCAAAGTTCATACCGCTTTGAAAGCCAAATTAAATGTGATAATTATTAATGAACAAATAACACCAAAGTTTGTTGTAAATATTCTGACAAACACGTAGTAGAACGGAACAACTAGCTGTTTTCGAAGGCCACTAAACCTTCATCATCAGCGTTCTTTTGTGTTTTGGTCCACTGTGTGTGGTGTCAGTTGATATAGATTTCTGCTGTATATACTCAGCCATCATTGCAAATGGAATATGTGAATTATTTTGATGCATCTTATTTCAACTTGCTGAAAGCTTCTTTTGTAATGAAAGCTCAATTTTGCCATCTCTAAATTTACAACAGTCTTGCCATTGCCGTTTGTTCTTTAGTAATTGTGCACATGTTAGTTAATTTGCTTTCCCTTTAAACCGACTTAAAGAGTTTAAAATTATGTCAGTCATCAAAATAGCAACATTTTATTTTTTATAAAGAAATAATTTTCTAACGCCATTAGGCGTTAAACTTATTACAATCTTTTTCGTTTTTTCGATATTTTTTGAGTTTTAACGATTTTTTTGCAAGTTTTAACGATTTTCTGTACTTTTGGCGCTTTTTTTTCGTTTTTGAACAATTTGTTAGTTTTGACGCTATTTTTAGTTTTGGTGTTTTTTTTTTGTTATGGTGACTTTTTCGATTTTTAGCGATTTCTCTGTTTGTTTTTACAATATATATTTCTAGTCTTAGCGATTTATTTTGTATTGACGATTTTTTAGTTTTAGTATTTTTTTCGTTTTGGCGATTTTTCTCGTTACTGGCGAACTATTTTTTGTTATATTACAATGTATATTTTTGGTTTCAGCGATTTTGTGTACTTTTTTTGGCAATATTTGTAGTTTTGACGCTATTTTTAGCAATATGTATGTATATATTTTTATTTTAGCGATTTTTTTTGAGTTTTAACGATTTTTTCTTCAAGTTTTAGCGATTTTCTGTACTTTTGGCTTTTTTTTGGTTTGGCGATTTTTTTTTATTTTCAGCGATTTTTCTATTTTTCTTTTACAATATATATTTTTCTTTTTAGCGATCTTTTTTTTATTGACGCTTTTTTTAGTTTTAGTGTTTTTTTCATTTGCAGTTATTGGCGAATTTTTTTACCCTATTAGGCGTTAACCTTCTCAGACTTTTTTTCGTATTTCCGATATATGTAGATTGTTAACAATTTTTTTATTTTTAACGATTTTGTAGTTTTGGCGCTTTTTTTCATTTTGGAAAATGTTTTTTGGTTTTTTGCAATTTTTTTTTTTGTTTTGCCGAGCCTTTTACTTTTGTTGATTTTTTTTTTTTAATTTAGCGATACATTTTATTTTTGGCGATTTTATTTCATTTAAGCGCTTTTTTCATTATGGCGATTTTTTATTTCGACATTCTTTTAGTTTCGGAATTTTTTAAATTTAGAGTTTTTGAAAATTTTAATAGTTTTCCTTTTAAGCTTTCCAAGATAAGGCAAGTTTTCAAAATTGTAGAGTCAAAATTACATTAATTTATTGAATACCCTTTAGTTTTGACTTTTTTCTGTTAGTGCTAATTGATGGAGTCTGCTTTAAAATAAAGTAACTTTGAAAATTTCAAGTGTTTATATATATGTAATTGTCTTTATATTTATAGGCTTTTACGTAAATAAATAAATATCTTTATGACAAAAATATATATATATATATTACCTTAGGATTTCAATATTGTTCGTTGCTGGCTTTAGCACACCCTTTATTAATTGATTAACCTAATTGGCAACGACTTCGTATAGCGCTATAGATAACACATATAAATATGGTTTATCTAATAGGGCATTTCCACCTGCACAATATCTAGCAGATTTCAATTGAATCTTTATAAAAATCTACACCGTTTACACACAGCTTTTAAGACATTTATCCCGATTTTTTACCCAAAAAAAAAACCCATTAACTGAATAATTTCAAAAACTACAACCAAACAGCTGCAATCTAGCCAATTCACACACCTTTTTATGTACACAGAGTAACATTTTAGTACAAATTTGGAACAAAAAACATAGTTGCAGCACTAAGCTGTACTACATTTTAAGCAGATTTTGACCAAATCTAGTGGCTAAGTTGATTTCGTTTTGTATGGAAAATCTACTAGGAAGCTCGTAAGTACTAGATTTTGCTTTTTTTGAAGACGCAAGACGTGAATCTTAATTAGTTTTCGATTTTGTTTTATGGCATAATTTTATAGCAAAAACTATGATTTTCTTGCACAGTGTTATGACACTGATAATTAAATTTTTGATTGCTCTATTAACCCTGCGTAGGGTGCTTTTGACTAAACTAAATTTAATGACGAACTAAAACCGCCTTTTTTTTTTTTTTGCTATTCTATTTATGCCACATACATTTTCTAACTTTGAGAAAAATGTAATTTTTAAAAATTTTTTACACTTGAATAACATGCTGTGCCATGTGGTAAGAAAAAGCATTATAAATTCAACAACAACTAATAAAAATAGTGAGGCTTTTATTTATGAGTTTGAGAAAAAACTTTAGTTTGACAACTTTTAAAAGTGAAAAAAAAATCGAAATTAAAGCCATTATCAAGACACGCACAAAAATGTTGCTTAATTTTATGCAATTTTTTGCCAGCTGTAAATGATAATTGTCTGAAGTGTCTGCACCATAAATACATAAAATATTTGCTAACAAAATTTTATAGAGAATATAAATAATTATTTAAACTTTTAACTAAATTTGCATAATAATATTATGACATGTAATTTTTGGGTTATTTACCACAAATAAACACCTTAGGAAAAAAAACTTCAGAAGACTTTTTTTCTCTTGAAGCCAAAAAAAAGAATATATATATTAAAATCTTTTGTTTTTTTTTCTAAAGCAAACTTTAAAAATAACAATATTTGCATATTTAAGACATTGCATTAAGAGAGAAAAAAAAATGCCTTTAAAAGCAGAAAAAATAAACGACAGTGCTAAAAATTTGTTGATTTGCATAACAAAAGTTTATTATTGGTAGTAAACAAATAAACAGTATAAGACAACAACAATAATAGCAACATCAGCATTAGCAGCAACAATAACAATTTTTTTTTTTTTGCAACAAGTTGCATTGTTTAGACTTTATTAACTAAAAAAGACAATAATGCCTGCTTGGCAAAAAAAAAAAAAATAAAAAATCCATATCAACAGTCTTTTGGTTACTTTTCGTATTGAATTCTTGCTGTATGATCATGATTTTTCATTTTATGAAAAACAAAAGTGTAAATAAAGTTGCGCAAAAAGTAAAAAAAAAATCCAAAATAATTCAAAAAAAAAAACAAATTTTTTTCGTTGCAACAGGCAATATTATATCGTGGAATATATGTACATACAAACATTTATTCGTATAGACAAGTATACTAAGTATTGATATTTTGTTTATCGAAAACCACAAGAGTGATGTCAAAGTCACGTAGGCCAATTGCGAAGGCATTATAAATTTAATATCAAGAGAATCTATACCAATTCCGGCAGTTCATGTACCCATAGATGTTTGATTTGGCATCACCAAAACTAAGTGTAAAATAAAGTGGAATACAGTATTGCTATTATTACCAGGTTCTAAAGTAGTAACCCGCAAGCCATACCACAATTGTGAACACATACATACACATATCTGCTTATGCTCTTTCATTTAGTCGTCACTGAAAATAATAATATGTTTAATATATAATATAATAATTATTTAAAAATAATAGGGCATATAGTTTAAAAAAGCATTTTAATAGTTTTCACAGCGGTGTAAATAAATTTAATTTGTAACTTTTACACTACATTGTTGAGTGGATTATTAGATTTTTTACTTTTTACTTAAGTTTTTATTAAATTGCTTAGTTACAAAAAAAAATTATTCAAACAGCTAATAATCACAAATTATATAGCTTTTCTTCAAGTGTAATTTGATTTTACTTTCATTTTTCTCACTAATACAAACATACTTTATTTTGCGGATCAATGTACTAAAGTTTAGATTCTAAAGCAGGGCTGTCAGATATGGCGATTTCTTGCCAAACGTGGCGATTTTTTAACTTGTTTGGCATCTAAATTTTTGGTTTGGCGACATGGCGATTTTTCTGGCGATAAATAAATTTGTTCGCGATTTTTGTGGCTATTTTTTAACAAAATTTAAACTCAAAATTTTTGCAATTTAGCAAAATTAGTCTGCTGAAGTAGTTTAAAAATTAAAAATTAATCCTACTAAAATTCGTCTGCAAGACATAAAATCGGCTTGATTTTGATGATTTTTCTTATATTAATTAATAGATTTTGAATTTGGATGAGAAAAACTTATAAAAAATAATTTTTGGCGAATTTTTTTCTACTTTTGGCGATTTTCTGCTAAATTTATGTACGATTATTTTGTAAAATTTTATATTAAAAAAAGTGTTATATAAAATCAAATTTACTATCAAATATTTATTAAGAAAAACTACATAAAATTGATTTTGGCGACTTTTGGCGATTTTTAAAATCAATTTAGCGAAATAGGCCAGACAAAATCTTTAAAATCTGCTTTAGAGCAGAGCTGGCTACCGCAAGAAACACGAGAGAAATGTATACGCGTGTGTGTATTTTTTTGTATAATAAGCCGATTGATGTTCGGCAATCTGGTGCTACTTTGGGCAGCTCAGCTTTAGAACAAAACTTCGTATGGTAACCAGAGCGAGAAAAAAAAGATAGAGAAAGAGAGAGAGAGAGATAGTGAGACAGGAATCTCATGAATCCAGAGTATAAATTAAAAATTTCAAAGCCTATCCAAATTTAATTGCGAAATTTTTTTTCAAAGTATAACAGTAGCTACATTTTAGGCTATACATCCTGGTTATTAAGACATAAATATATAATCGCATATGTTCTACTGTCAACGCATAATCTAATAGTACGAACTGTAACATAAAGTTTGACGTGAAAGCTGAGAGGGTGTTGAATGCGCTGAGTATTTCTGGATACTGCTAACATTTTGCTGTTAGCTTTATGTTAAGTTTAAAAAGGTTGCTGAATCCGCTAAACAGTCAGTTTAGTCATGTGTAAAGAGTAACAAAGTTAACATTGCGGTATTTTAACAATAAATTAATTGAACATTGTGTGTTTAGAAGCTGTTAATACCAATTAAAGTCCTGCACAAGACCATTTATTTGTTTCAGTTATTTGTCTTGACAACAGTGTTGTTGTGTTGTTTAGCGTTTGTTTTAGAATATTTCGCTGTAGTAAAGCAGTTGAAAATCTCTCATGTCTTGAAAGGTCTTATAAATGGTCTTGTGCAAGATATTAATACCAATAAAGAGTAAATAAAGTGTTGTGACTGGATAAAAATTGTGCACCAAGGACTATTTATATTGCTTCCAACCTACAAAAACAAGGTTTTTGAACATGACTTCTCTGCAGTCTTTTACGGTTTTAATAACCTATAAAATATTGTTTTTATTGTTACCTTAATATAGAAAGACCCTAACTCATAATTTTTTTTTTGAAATCGAAATTTTTAAATTTTTTGGAACATTAAATATTCTTCTATCGAAATACAGTGGAATGTCTCTTGAGCGGACACTGAAGGGACCATTGAAATGTGTCCGTACAAGGGGAGTGTCCGGTCAAGAGAAACTAAACATTTAAATGGAGCGCTGCCGGGACCTGTCAAAAGTGTCCGTCTAAAGGGGGTGTCCGCCTATAGGAAGTGTCGGTTAAGGGAGATTCCACTGTATACAGAAAATTTAATTTCAAACAAATAACGAGTTAGGGCCTCTCTATATCAAGGTAAGAATATACGATTAACGTAATAAAATGCAAACCAAAATTCAAATTACATAGTTGCATTTTAAAAATGTATATCTATGTATATTAAAATTTATACGATTATGTATTCACATATATGGGGAATACAAAAAAAAAATATTCGAATAAAATATTAAAAAAACAAATTTTTGTTTTATTTTTATTTTGATCATATCCAAACAGTTGGAGATTGTGATTATTCTCTTAAGTCAAACCACCAAATTTACCTTATTAAAATCTTTCAAAGAAAAGTTTGTTCGAAACAACTTCCAAAATGGCCCACTTCTTTCAAAAAAATAATGGTTTGCCACTTTTTTTTAGTTTTTTATTTTTTATTTTTTAAGGTCTATTTATGCAGTTCTTTATTTACACATGCGCTTACTTTTTAGAATCTTAAGCACACATACTGCTGACACACACACAAATTCTGTCGCACACGAAATCCCCCCGCTCCATATATGGTTAAAAATGAATTTGTTAAATGCCACCATTTGCAAATATTGTCTGGAATCGATTCTTTGTTTTCCATTATTTTATGATATTTTTGGTTTCGTTACTGTTTTTAAATAAAATTTTTCCACTTCATTTTTGGCTAATCTTAGACAAGAGCAAAAAACGAGCGACTATTTTCTTAAGCATTTAAAAATGCTTGCAGCTAGAATGTGACCGTGTATTGTATTACAGTCACCAGCTACGAAAATAAGCCCACACGCAGACGCGGCCACAAGAGATGGAGATGGAAAAAATGCAACAAAAAAAAAACATACACACACTAAATAAAATAATTATCTACACACCTTCACATGTATGTATGTATATATGTAAGTGTGGCCTTAAACACAACTTGCCACAAATATGAATATGTTTTATTATGAGCCAAGTTTTTCTTTATTATGGCTGTAGGATGTTCATAAGCAAAAAATTAAAAAAAAAATTGAGAAGCATGTGTAAGGTGCAAGATTTCGTAACACAAATTAGCATCAATAGCCAAAAAAAAAATACTTTATATGTAATTGCACTTGGCTAGGAAGTGCATTAAGCTGTTGTGGCAAATAACCAAAAACGTGGTGTGACAGTCGAGAGTTCAATGCAAATTAATTTCAAATTATTAGAGCACGAAAATGGTATAAACGTAAAAAGGCTGGTTTAAAATTCTTGTATAAATAAATTTAAAAATAAAATCAGCTTATATGTATATTGCAATTGCAAATTTTGTCTACTGAAACATAAAATTTATTTATAAAAAATTTTATGATTTTCTTAATTTTTGTATATCTGAGATTCTCAAAATTCTAAGTATTTTCTTAACACCTTCAAAAAGAAACATTTTGGAAAATGTCCAAAGTAGATGCCAATATTGTTTAATTAATTTAAAAGCAGTGAATAATTACTGGGCACTAAATCAAGGGAATAAAGTGTATAAAGTACCTATTTCTGTCGAAAGTTCTGCACTCGAATCAATATTAGTTTTTCCCGGAACGAAATCTAGCAGATTTCAATTAAAATCTTTGTAGAAATGTTTACCGTTTTACATATATCAAAATGTCTTATCTAAAACAAAAAACAGCAACTTTTCCTAAGCTACAACCAAACAACTGCAATGTAGTCAATTCACACACCTTTTTAAGTACAAAAGCTTACTTTTTAGTACAAGGTGGAAAAAATTTTAGTTGCATCACTAAGTTCAACTAGATTTTAAGTAGATTTCAACAAAATCGAGTGCCAAACAAGATTTGTTTTTTTTTATGGAAAATCTACTCGATTTTGCCAGAAATCTCGTAATTTTGCTTAAATGTAAACGCAGGTATCAATTAAATTAAGGTATCAATTTCTTATTTTTCTCTGAACTGATTAACCCAACCTATTCGGTATTATTTATTTATCATATAGGGCATTTACATTGTCTCAAAATCTAGTACTTACGAGATTTGGAGCTAAATCTAATTGCTTTTTGCTAGATTCCCCATATAAAACCAAGTCTACTGTTACAGTATATTTGTACATAATTCACTCAAAAATTACCAAAAATGGAAAAGGGTATATATAGGTTTGTCATTCCGTGTGTAATTTCCATAATTTTAATTTGCGACCAAAAAAATATATATATTCTGGGTCCTTATGAATAGCGATGACGAATAAGCGATGTCCGTCTGTCCGTCCGTCCGTCCGTCCGTCCGTCCGGTGTACGTGAAATCGGTTTTCCGAAGCTCCCAGAAAAGCTAGAGACTTCGTTCTTGGACTGACGTATCAGAAATGGTCCAACTTAGATTGGTATTGAAATTCAGCAAAATCGGGCAGACGATTGCAGAGCTGGAAAACGTAAACTATATTTTGCCATATAAAAGTAACTACCGAAAACAAATTTTTATTTTTTTTTTTAATAAATAAATTTATTTTACACTTCAGTACGACTAAAATTGGTATTTTAAATAAAAAAAAAATATAAAAACAATTAAAAAGACGTTTCCAGGGTTGGAAAACTTTAACTTTTTGTGTTATGTAAAATTAACTATGTCTAAAACTATATTAGTATTTTCTCGAGAACCGTACGAGCTACAGACCTGAAATTTGGACACAGTGTGTAGACCTTTGGCCGCTACAACAACAAATACATGAGAATTGGAAATTAAAGGGTGTTCCAAAACGAGCAACGAAAAATGTTAAAATCCCATGTAATATACATACAATTATATGTATGTATGTATATACACTTGAAATTTGTAAGGCTAGTGTATTTTTATACAGACTACAAAAATTAACACTAAAATTTCAAAAAATTTAAAATAAATGGTGTTGCATCAGTTAATGCAATTTTGACTATGCAATTTTGACAACTTGCTGTATCTTGGAAACCGTAAAAGCAAAACTCTTGAAATTTTCAAAAACGGTAAAACTAAAAAATCAAGGAATTATAAAATCGCCAAACGGAAAAAAATCGCGAAAAACAAAAAAATCGCCAAAACGAAAAATACCCCAAAAAAACATGAAAAAATTGCCAAAATGAAAAAAAAAACCCAAAACAGGAAAAAAACGACAAAATGAAAAAAAATCGCCAAGATGAAAAAACCCCAAAAAAGAGAAAAAAATCACCTCAATAAAAAAAACCCCAAAGCAGGAAAAAACGCCATAATGAAAAAAAAACCCAAAAACAGAAAAAAATCGCCATATTAAAAAAAATTTCTAGGACTAAAATAAATCGCGAAAAACCGGAAAAATTGCTTAAATAAAAAAAAATCGCCAAAATGAAAGAAAATCGCCAAAATGAAAAAAAATCGCCAAAATGAAAAAAATCGCCAAAATGAAAAAAATCGCCATAACGAAAAAAAACCCAAAAAACAGAAAAAAGTCGCCAAAATGAAAAAAAAAGAAAAAAAACTCCTAAATAGAAAAAACCCAAAAACAGAAAAAAATCGCAAAAATGAAAAAAAAATCGTCAAAATGAGAAAAATCTACAAAATTAAGAAAATCCCAATAACAGAAAAAATCACCAAAATAAAAAAAAACCTCCAAAACAGAAAAAAATCGCCAATACGAGAAAAAAGCGACAAAACTG
The DNA here is from genome assembly GCA_944452675.1 of Tachina lurida. NCBI lineage: Eukaryota > Metazoa > Arthropoda > Insecta > Diptera > Tachinidae > Tachina > Tachina lurida. The sequence continues at coordinate 163,092,481 of OX101753.1, read as the reverse complement.
AAAAAATCGTTTACACTGAAGAAAAAACTTCAAAAAAGCCGTGCGCGATTCAAAGTCGCACTTTACTGAAGTTTTTAATATTAAAGGAATTAAATGAAACTAATAAGCAGATTTTGTAAAAAATTTTGTTTCTAAACGTTTCAAATTTGTATGAAAAATAACGAAAATTCTTTTCAAAAAATTTTTTTTTCCATACAAATTTCAAAACGAAAAAATCGTTTGAATTTACAAAATCTGACCTTAAGTTTTTCCTTATTTCGTTTTTGCTTTTTTCACTTAACATATTTTATGTATTTTTTAAAGAACTAGATTGGTATCAATAATCAAAAAAATCCAAAATTATGACTCCAGGGTTGGAAAACTCACACTTTTTGTGTTATGTAAAATTAAATAGGTCTAACAATTTTTTTCTTTTTCTTTATAAATTGAATATATTTTATGCTTCTGAAAGAAAATTACAGCTCCAAAGATGGAAACTTTAAAAAAATGATAAATTTTTCACAAAACAAATATGTATGTATACTATATATATATAAGATTCGGCACAGCCGAATATAGCACTCTTACTTGTTTTTATTTCTTATAGAGCATTTACACCTCCAAAAAATCTAGGAGATCTTAATTAAAATCTTTATGAAAATCTATAGCGTTTACACCAAGTTTTTTTTGACATTTATAAAAAGTTTTTTATCCAAAACAAAGCCCATTAACTGAAATATTTCCAAAACTACAACCAAATAATTGTAGACCACAGCTAATTCAATCATCTTTTATATAAATATTATGTACAGGATAGTGAAAGTAAAATAAAAATATTAGTTTTTATGTTGATTTCCTACAAATCTACACACAAACTAGATTTTGTTTTGTATGGAAAATCTAGTACAAACCAGCTAGATTTAGCTCGAAATCTCGTAAAAACTAGATTCTGAGATAATGTAAATGCCCTATTACTACCTTCTACGACATATTTATATAAAAGGTGAGTGAATTAGCTAAGCTCTACAAAATTTCCCATTGAAGGTGTGTGCATGAGCTAAGTCGACACTTGTTAGATTACAGTTTAAATTACGATACGATACGATATCTTGAAAAATGTAAAAGGAAGACTAGTGTAAACCATACAAATTTCGGTAAAGATTCCATATCAAATATACTAGATTTCGAGACAATGTAAATGCAGCATTAAACATTTGAAAAAAGTACATAGTTCTTTTTTATTTATTAATTTTTTTTTGCTACATTAAAAAAACAAATGATCGTATATCAATTCCCTATTTTTTTTTCTCACTCACATCGTTCTGTTGCAATAAACGTTCTATTGATTTGAAAATTGCTTTAGCAACAAATGTTTAATAATTTTTTTTTTCAATAGCGGCCATTAAAAGACACTAAACAATAGCAAATAAGTGTAGAGAGAATATGAGAAGGAAAACAGATTTCAAACTTAATGCAAAATAGCAACTAATTGAATTCATTATTCAATGCCAACGCAATTTTCATGCTGACAGGGTGTACACAGAGAAATAAGGACACAATTTTAATTTCAAATCATATCGAATAGCAAAAAAAAAAAAAAAAAACAAGCACATCTTGATTCATAATCCTATGATATATCATTATATTTTTATATATATTTTTGAAAAATTTTAAGTGATTAAATCGAATAAATAATTTTTTCCACATCGAGTAAATACTTTTTTTCATATCGAATAAAATTTTTTTTTTATTAAAATTGCTTAATCGAATAAATTATTCATATGCAAAAGAATTTATATGAATATTTTTTTGAAAAAAAAAAATCATTTAATTTAGTCGATTAAATATTTTTTCCATATCAAATATGTATATAATTTCTTTTTTTTTTTAAATAAAATTGTGTCCGAAAGAACTTAAATCGGTCTACATTATATGAATATATTTATATACATATAATGTAAATTTTTGAAGAACTTAACATGATTTAATCGAATAAATATTTTTCCCATATCGAATATACAAATATTTTTTTTAAATAAAATTAATTAATCGAATTACATATTCGTGTACAAAAGAACTTAAGCCAAACATAAATATTTTTCACAAATTGAAATATTTTATTATTAAAAAAAATAATCGATTAACCAATATTTTCCTTAATCGAAAACATTTATTTTTATAAGCGTATAATAAATTAATCGAATAATTTGAGAATATATCTAAAAAAAAACTTCACAAATAAATTCTGCCCAGCCAGTAAGCTTTATAATTTCTAATATATATTCGCAAATTACCTTGTTTAAAATCCATTAAGGCCGATTAATCGAATAAAATATTCATATTCAAAAACGCTTAGCCAATTAAATTCTTGCAATTTGAAAGCTTTTATTCTTTAGAAAAACAGTCCTCTACTTGATTAAATTCATTAAATTAATCGAATAAATTATTCGTACCAAGAAAAAAGTTTGCAAAAAATGTGTCATTTCTAACTGAAATTTTTATTCTCTAGCAAAAATGTATAATCGTTTAATCGAATTAACTAATTAAATTTATTAAAAATTCGAAATTTTAGAAAATATACTCGATTAATCCAATAAGTTATTAATATGTTTGAAGCAAAATTGTTGCCCATATATATATATTCCGGTTAGAAACTTTTACTATTCACTTACAACAATCGACTAATCGAATACTATATTGGAAAATTTTTGTCCTTTGAAAAATATAGTTAATTAATCGAATAAATTATTTAAACTTATTAAACAATTTCTCAATTTTTTTAGTAACAGCAAACTTTTATTTTTCGATTAATCGAATAACTTACTCATATATGAGAAAAAAAAATTGGTAAAATATATTTTGTCAAATATTATACTTTAAAATAATTTTTCATTATAAAATATGATTAATTAAAGGAATAAATTTTTCAAATAAAATAAAAAATTTCTCTATTTTTTTATAATCGCATACCTCTTATTTTTCGCTTAAACGAATTTTTCATATTGTATAAGAAAAAAATTTTTAAAAAATATTTTTTTCAAGTTAGAACAATTTCTAAATCGATTAAAAATAATTAATCGAATAAAATATTTATATTCGAAAAAAACTTAGACACTTAGATTTTTCAAAATGACAGCGTGTAGCCTTAAAAAAACAAAATCGATTAATCGAATAATTTTATTCGTATTAAAATAAATTGATTAATCGATTATATTATTGTCATTAAAAAAATTAGCCACACATGTTAGAAAATTACAAAGACTTACGATTGAAAATATATAATCGATTAATCGAGTAAATAATTTAAATTTGTATAAAAAAAAGTCACACGTAATGTTTTTAATATTGCATACTACTAAACAATATGTAACCGATTAACAGAATAAAAAAAATTCAATTTTTAGAAAATATAATTTAATAACTAAATAAATGATTGATTTAAAAAACAAATTAGCTAAATATTTGGGAAAATTGCAAGTGTATATGCTGCAGAGTATAAAGTCGATTAATCTAATAAATTATTTATAATCGAAATATAAAAATGAAAGCAAAATGTGTTGAACTTTTTCAAACTCAACACTTTACCACTTTAAAAAGGCAACCATTTAATCGAAAAATTTATATGACATAATCGAACAAAGTATTATTTTTATGATATCTAATGTATTAATCGATTAAATGATTGATGTTAAAAAAATTAACTATATATTTTTGAACATTTTAAACTCTTGTGTTTTAGCAAATACAATCGATAAATTGAAAACAAAAACGAATATACACATATATTTTGGGTTTTACAATAATTAATCGATTAAATTTTCGATATTAAGACTATTTACCAAATATTTTGCAATTTTGAAAATTTGTTATTCTAAAGAAAATATAATCGATTAATAGAATAATTTATTTATACACAATTAAAAAAGCCTTGCAACCGATTAATCGAACGAATATTTTTTTATTAATTATTAAATTTCATATTTTGGAAGATCGATCGATTGTACGATTAAATAGACGCTTTAAAAAGAGCTAGCCAAATATATGTGTATACTTGATTAATCGAATAGACACTTGTATATATTTTTTTAAGTTTCAAACTCTTATATTCACAAAATAAAACCGATTAATCAAAAAAAAGATTTATTTGAATAAACTATTGGTATTAGAAAAAATTTAAAAAATTTTGTTATCGAATAATCGATTAAATTCAAAATCAAATGTTCGACAGAAACACATTTTAAAACATGTTTCTTAAAGAATAATCGATTTCTTCGAATCGAATAAATTATTTTAATCGATTAATCGAATAGCCATTTGAATATTTTTTTTTTAATTCAAACTCTTATATTCACAAAATATGTAAAACCGATTAATCAAAAAAAAATTTTTTTAATCGAATAAACTAGTTTTATTAGGAAAAATTTAGCCAATTTTATTCTTTAAAAAAATTGGGTTGTCGAATAATCGAATAAATCCAAAATCATATGCTCGACAGAAATACATTTTAAAATATTTTTCTGGAAGACATCGGTTAATCGAATAAATGATTTTAATAAAGTGCGTCTTATAATTTTATATCTTAATGCTATAAATTAAAAGTGTCCTGATTTTGTTTGCTTGAAACTTCAAAATTTGCTGTTGCCGTTGTGCTGTTATTTTGGCATTCAACAAGTATTTTTTTTATGTTGCCATATTTGTTAATGTTATTTTCACGTTCAAAGGTTATGACGTTGTCGTGTCAACATTTTATTATTTATTATTTCCTAATAAAAGGGTTCTCCTTCTATGCACATGCACATGAATACGACTTGAATACAATCAACACAATTTGTAGCTAAACAAAATTCAAGAAGAGAGAAAAAAAATGCAATGAAGAAAACTCAAATGAAATAAAAGTAGATGAAGTCTAAAATCAAAGCAAAGTTAAGAGTTTAACAAAAACACTCCTTCAATCACAAGAAAAGAAAAAAAGTACAAACTGCTTGAAACTTAGTTTATTAATAGAACTCTAATGTTAGTTAATGTTTTGTATGAGCATGTATTTTTTTTTTCTTGGCTAGAACGATAATTCGTGCTGTTTGTTTTCTATTAAATTTTCCATTAAGAAACTTATAACGAGGTTGCCTTTGTTAGAGAAAGATTCAATTCAAAAAATAAAAATAAAAATATAAAAAGAGTTGCAGAAATTAGCATTCAATGTGATTTGTAAATGAAGTTTTTTTAATGTTGTTTGATTTGTTACTGGAAAACAAAACGTTATGCCGCCTTCTTCTTTTGAGGTGTAAAATATGTCTCCCCTTTTGCGGTGAATTCGTGTGATTTTTAATTTTCCTTTTAGGTTGGGTCGAGGATTTTTTATAAATTTTTTTTTTTTTTGGAAAAAGTAGGAATTTTCTTTGAATGTAAATATTAGAAATAAATTGAAAATTTTAAATTTATCAAAGCTGAGATATATTAAAAATATGTTTGTAAAAAAGGATATACACAAAGGATACGCTGGGGGGTAAAAATCGTTTTCACAATACAATCACAAATTTTGAGTAAGATGTGCGATGCGTTATCAAATCGGTGTGAGCTATGTACGAGTGTATTAGTGTAATCATACGGACAACAGAGCAACTTAACAGCTGCATAGAAATACACTCAACCGAATTTTAAAGCATATTTTCAGGAGCAATGTTAATTTTAATAGAAATTGTTTGTGAAGTGTAATAGTGTTGCCAGTGGGGATAATTTTGTTAGAAAGTTAAAAAATATAAAACAAATACAAACTTTTAAATAAAAGAGCTTTTTAAATGTCAAATATTTGTTTAAAAGATTTATAGCAATCTTTATAAAGAATTTAAAATACTGTAGTATAACATATCTTCATTACGTACTGTTGCCTTACACTGGTGCACGACAATTGGGTAACAATCTCCATCTCATGCCAATTATTATGGGTGGAGATTTTAATACAAATTTTGCAAACCCACAGCCGCAAGCGTTATCAAAATTTTTATTTGACCTTTTCCACCTGCATATGAGCAATTCTCCACACACGCTCACAACTAATAATTCCACTACTATAGATGCACTTTTCCATAGATTTTTAAATACAGTAGAGTCAAAAATTTATATATCTTATTTTAGTTACCATAAGCCAATATAAAAAAAATTATTACTAGATGTTTACACATCTCCCCTGTGATCGGACTCACATTGCTTTTTTTTTAATTTCATTTTTATTGGTCGGGGGTTAAAAAAAATATGTAAATTTATTTTCAGTTAGAAAAATGTCATAGGCATCAAATAAAAAGCTGTTTGTTTCGATATTACTATGGTTAGGTTATGCAACATTAGCAGGCTGCTGGTAAGGAAGGGTGAAATTTAGAGTCCAGCTCACTTGGGTTCAATACAATGATCCCTTTCCGCTAACTGTGAGTTAAAGAGAAGATAGTGAGAGAGGGTAATAGTGACAGAGAAGACAGGTGGTGAAGGAAGAGAGAGAGGAAGGCTTCATTCTTTTACAACTCTGGTTTTTGGACGTTTTTTTTTAATAATGCAGAGTTGCAGCGCCTCTGGTGTTAATCAAGCGTACTAAATTTTCAAAGCTATATTTCGTAGCCATTCTATTTTTCCGATGCTTCTGCTACACAATGCCGACGAAGGAGAGCGCTCTGATATTACATTAGCATTACACTGAAAGAATTTTCGGCATAAATTCTATGAATTAATGAAACCAGTTTCGTCAAAATTATTTTATTGAAAACTTCATCAAATTTATTTAACAGTGTAATTAATGCAGTGCTATAACTTCATTGAAACAATAAAATAATTTCATGAAAAGAATGAAATAACTTTAATATAAAGGGGTTTCTTAATAATTAGAAAATAAAAATAAAAATAAAATATGCTTACGGAACCAGAATACCAACGAAGCAATTCTAATGAAATTCTTTCACAATATTCATGAAATTTTCACTGGATTTGTGAAATTATCATTATTTTGTGAAAAAATTTTAATGAAATTGTTTCATTGGACTTATGAAGCAAAATTCTTTCGGTGTAGCATCAGCTACAGCCAGCAAAGTAGTTCACTGACCAGTATCTATACTTCCATCACTAAAACTTTTCCTACAACAAATAACAAAAAGGGACACTAATGAACATCGGAAAAATGCCTGTCAGAGACCGGACTTGAACCCAAGACCTTCGGTTTTGTAGTCAACGTGTTAACTACTTCAGCCAACGCCACTTTCCTGTGTATTACTATACTTCGGTTTTATTTTTTTTTGTATTTATATAGAATAAATTGGTTTCTTAATTTGTTTTTAAGGTCCTTCATTTAAGCTATCTTTTGAATTACTTTAATTTTTTATTAACAAAAAGTTTGCAGCCTATAGCTTATTACAAAATCGAAAAATGTGTTATTATCTTGAAAATTTTAAAGAAAATAATTCTAGTTTTTTTTAAGAATTTATAGCTAATTTTTTATGGTTTACAATCAGCATTGTTAAAAAATTTTTAAAATTCTAACAAATTCTTAGCAAATGTTTTTAAGAAAAAACAAAAGACTTAAGACACCAACCTTATAATACAATGCCTGGTAAATGTTGTACCACGATCGTCAATAAAAACTCTTGTGTATCACTATTTAACATTAATTGTCGACAATTCAAATTCTTGAACTTTTTTTATTAAAATATTTGAAGAAAAAAAATATGAGAAAAAAATAATATTAAAAAAAGTTTGTAAGACAAAAATAATTAAAATTAAAAGTTAAATAAATTTAATTTTATCACAAAATGGCTACCAGGTTGTTTTTTATTTCATAATGTTTTAGAGCACAAAAATTAAACATTAAAACTAAACTTTTGCTAGTTTGCAAAAAGCATTATTTAATGATATTTTTTCTTATACATTAAGGCAACCGGCATATAATTGACTTTAGAGTTGGTACATTAATAGTAGAGGCGAAAAAATAATAAAACTAAAATAACTCACAAATAAAATGTTATTCTTAGGTTGATAGTTTTAAGGCGATTTATTGATTTTATGGCTTACAGAGCACACAAAATTGATTTTTATTATTGTATTTAATAAGATATTAGACACAAAAATATATATCATATGCATGTATTTTAAATAGTTTAAGCATTTTTATGCTTCACAGTGTCTTCGACCAGAGCAGCAGCCAAGTCAATAAAACCACTGAATAGTCAATATATTGTTAGATGAAGAGAATTGTGGTAGTCAAGCCATTGAAACATAATTACAAGACAGAAGACGTGAGAAAAAAACACCTGCATTGAACACCGTTTAATGGTTGTAATCGTAAAAATATTATTATTATTATTATTATTATTAATAATAAACTTCAACCAGCTTGTTTAAGAAGTGAATAAGCAAGTGAGTAAGTTAGTGAGCAAGTAATTCATTCTATAAGTTTTGCCACAAATGGCTAATGTGGCTGGGTGACCAATATGAGCTTATGCACCATAAATACTTGTCTCAGTTTATAGTTAAAACTGAAGGCAAAAAATAATATTAAAATAATTGCTAAAATGTGTTTGCTGTTTTTGTTTTTTGTTTTTTCATAAGAAGATTTTTATCACTGATCATATTTCTTATGTTTGTGGCCAAAAAAAAAGAATTTTCCTTGAATTAAATTTAAAAAAATTGCCAATTTTTTTTTTGTTTTTTGTTAGTGTTACAATCATTGCTTTTTTATTTCGTTTAAAAAAAAATTATTTTATTATTCGTTTCTATTTAGAATATAAATTATTCTATTTGATATTTTGAAGGTCTATTGTTTTGAGATAAATTTTGTGTATATTAAGACTTTTTCTATCTTTTTATTTCATCGTTTTAATTCAAATTTTAATTGGCATTTAAACGGAATTGAATTGAATTGAATTTTAAGAGAAGAGTTTTGTTTTGTGGAAACGTGTTTGTTTTCCTTATGTTTGGAAAATAATTGCTTAAATGCAAATTAATCTTACTTTTATAGCATAATAGTCTATTCAGCACTATTTGGCAGCCATCATAATCGTGAAGGTCACATATTTAGCTATTTAATGACACTGATATTTATATTATAATGGACCTGTAACTTTAAATAAAACTCCATCATCTCTTGACATATGTTGTGCCATTTCAGTTATTCTTTACTTTGTTATCTTAAGAATTTTTTTAATATTAATTTTGAAATAACATGAATGCATCCTATTAAATTTAAATTTTATTCGGTTACTCGAACAGATAGTGAGTGCATAAAATATTTATTCGAATATTAAAAATAAAGACAAAACTTGGTTGGATTTAAAAATTTATTTGACTTAATTTTTATAGTCTAAAGTGTTAAGCAAATAAACCATCAAGAAAACAAAACTCTGGCAGCCAATTTGTGATAAAATCAAATTTATTTAACTCTGAATTTTAATTACAAAAATTTTTTTATATATTTTTATTTAATTTGCTTCACTCGTGTTTTGTGGTTTAAATAGTTTAATAAATAAAAATTTAAGAACTTTTCGCGGACAATTAATTAATTAAATTCTTGCTAATAGTGATACACAAGAGTTTTATTGGCGGCTGTGGTACAACATTTACGAGACATTGTATTACAAGGTTGCTGTCTTAAGTCTTTTGTTTTTTCTTAGAACATTTGTTAAAAATTTGTTAGAATTTAAAAAATTTTAAACAATGGTGATTGCAAACCCTAAAAAAATTAGCTACAAATTCCTTTTAAATATTAGAGTTTTTTATGAATTTTAATATGATAATAATACATAAAATTTATTTTGAAAATGTTCGTTTATAAAAATTTAAGTATTTTAAGTAATTCTGCCAAAAAAAACCCGACTTCAATACATTTTCGAAAAATATTTATGAGACCAAACTTGGAAGTAAGCTCTTTCAAACAAAAACCCCTTTTAACAATTTACATATTCCATTTGCAATGATGGCTGAGTACATAAAGCAAAAACTGACACCACACGGTGGAGCAAACACAAAATAACGCCGATGGTGAAGGTTTAGTGGCCTTCGAAAACAGCTAGTTGTTCCGTTCAACTATGTGTTAGTCAGAATATTTACAACTAATGTTGGTGTTATATTTTTATTAATAAATATCACATGAAATTTGGCTTACAAAGCGATACGAACTTTAGCCTGTTCATATCATAAATATAGAAACAAATGATGTTCGAACAATAATAATTAAAATTAACTAAAAAAAACATTTTAAAAATCTGTTGTTTAAGAAAAAGGAGTTGATATGTATATCAAGTCGATCATAAAGTTTTGGAAATATCTCAAATGGTTTGTGTTTTATGTTAAAGAAAAAGTTGTCAATTCCTTATTGGGAAATCATTTATAAAATAGAATTTTAATGGGCGTGCCTCCGCCCATTTTTTTAAATGCAATATAGTGTGTAATTTAGAGCTCAAGGTGGGTGGTAAGTTTCGTAAAAATCTGTTAATTATAACTACGTAAAATACAATAATAAATATTAATGGGCGCAGCACCGCCCATTTTCCAACTCTAAAATTGTGTAATTACAAGAAACAAAAATGTTTGCTAGCTCAGCAATTAAATGAGTAGAATATCATAAAATCAAATTTAAACATTTGTGGGCGTGTCCCCGCCCACTTTTGCACAATGAAACTAATTGGAAGCTCTATCCTTTCAGATAAAAAAAAATTATTTTTACAATCGCTGTAAAATGTAGCGAGTTATGAAGTAACAATGTCAAAAAAAAAATACATACGAATTAATACCCTCCTTCTTTTTGTGAAGTCGATTAAAAATAGCTTTACACACAAAAATGAATTATTAAAAGACTAGAAATTAACTACTTGGCTAAAAAAAGCACTTCAAATCATCCATGAACTTTGCTTCATATTTTTTGCAATTTCCACTTTAAGGCGACAAGGATTTTATTTCACACAAAAATCTGTTGATTCGGTTAATTTTATGTGAAATAAAAGTTTTTTTAAAAAAAACTTACCCTTAATACAAATGATATGTTTTTTAAAACTTATTTAACGTACCTGAAATTATAAGAAAAAGGAAATAACTACATTATTTTTTATTTCATTTCTAAATAAAACAGATAACTAATTTACATCAAGGTGTTAATTGTCTAATAATAACGTTTTCTTTTCTAGAAAAAGTGCAAAATTGCCTAACTTTTTATTAAGAAAAATGTAATTTAGCAAAACGTTACGCTCGTAAGGGATGTTACAATAATTTCTAATAAACTCTTTATTTCAAGAAATCATGTTATTGCGAATTTTCGTTAAAAATTGCAATAAATGTAAAAAAATACTTTTTTCAAATAAAAAATGCCTTAACAAGTTCAAGGTTTAATTTCAACTTGAATAGTACAACGTTGCACTACTTCCGCAACTTATTGTGTGTCTTTTTTTATCTTCTTATTTCTCTATGAGTGAGAATTTTTTTTTTTTTTTCAATATATTGATTTTTATTGCATTTGATTTGATAAAATTTTGCTGCGACCACCCTTTGTGTTTTTGCTCTTGAAGCAACAACAAAATGTTGCCAGAAAAAATATTTAAAAAAAACAGTTACAGCAATCATGAAACAACATTTAAAAAACATTGTGCAGCAACAACTTTAACAACTGCAACATTAATAGATGTTTTGTTTTAATTTTTCTAACAAGAATAGCATTTACATTATAAGCCAGCGAAATGAAACAAACATAAAACAACAAAAGCAAAAACAACCACACCATTATATGCAATGTTGCTAATGCTAGTTATTGCTGTTGTTGTTGTTGTTGCTGTGTTTTGTGATGTTATGTCGTTTTGCCGACCCTTGTTCTATTTATGCATTAACATCGTCACAATTGTGCATTGTACAATTTCCACGGCAGCAACAGCAAAAACAACATCATCAAATCAACAATGAATGATAACAACAGCAACAAAAGCAACAATAGCAACATCAACAATTACAAACAATCATATACATACATACTTGTTGCTATTTGTGTTGTTGCTGTCTTGTTATTGTACTTGTTGTTGCCGTTGCTGTTGCTGTTGCTGTATGATGTCTTTCGTGGAGAACCACGAAAAATTGCTCCTAAAGAGAGCACTGCTAACTGTCATAATCCACCCACACCCACAATTTAATGTCGGCGTAAATTTATGTCAAATGCTGCCAGTTATAATTTTGTTTTCCTTTTTTATTTTTTTTAAACAATTTCTGCCCCTTCACTATGCTCTTCCTTTTAAATATTTGGATGATCAAGATCAAAGCAGAAGGCTTCACAGAAGTTAGCAGCAGCTATAGCAACAACAAAAAAAAAACAATTAAAAATTGTTTAAAACCACGAACCAACAAAAAAAAAAAGCAAAACGCATAAGCATGCAACCAGCCTACATAAATGTTGCTGCTTGCCAACACATTAAATATTTCATAGTCTTTCTTCGGCAATGAATTGCAGCCACAATTTTAAGACATTAAATTGCCAAAGAAAAAGTATTGTTGGTTGTTGGAGTTTTTAGCAAAAAAAAAAATAAATAACAAACAAAAATAAAAGAAAGAAAATCTTATGAAAACTATAACTACTTCATTAGAAATGCTCGCTCGATCTTTTTTATTAGGGTTTCGTACACCAAAGGTGAAAAGAAACCCTATTGTTTTCGCTACTCTGTCCGTCTGTCCGTCACAGGGTATTTGCTCGAGAGCCGTAAGAGCTACGGACCTGAAATTTGTACACAGTGTGTAGACCCTTGGCCGCTACAACAACAAATACATGAGAGTTGGAAATTAAAGGGTGTGCCAAAACGAGCAACGAAAAATTTTAAAATCCCATGTAATATACATGCAATTGTATGTGTATGCACTTGAAATTTGTAAAGTTAGTGTATTTTTATACAGAATAGAACAGTTAATACTAAAATTTAAAAAATTTTAATTAAAGGTTGTACCATCAGTTAATGTAAATTTGACTATGTAATTTTGATAACTTGCTGTATCTTGGAAACCGTAAGAGCAAACTTCTTGAAATTTTCAAAAACGGTAAAACAAAAAAATCCCAAAATTATAAAATCGCCAAACCGAAAAAAATCGCCAAAATAAAAAAAAGTCGCCAAAACGACAAAAAAAACGCCAAATTAAAAAAAAATCTAAATCGAAAATAAATCACGAAAAACCGGAAAAATCGCCAAAATGAAAAAATCGCCAAAATGAAAAAAATCGCCAAAATGAAAAAAATCGCCAAAATGAAAAAAATCTCCTAAATAAAAAAAATCGCCAAAATTAAAAAAATCGCCAAAATTAAAAAAAAATTGCCAAAACGAGAAAAAAGCAAAAAAAAAACAAAAAAACTATTTCAGCTTAAAAAACGTAAAAAAATGCTCAAAGCCCAACGTACGGAACCCTTCGTGCGCGACTCAAAGCCGCACTTTACTGAATTTATTTTATTTTTTTTTTGGAAAATGTTAAAAAATCAAACCGACAAACATGCGTTCTAAATGTCATTTCATTTAGCATCATATTAATTTCATTTGGGTGTGTGTGCGTGTGTATGTGTCATGTGTGTGTGTATGTGTGTGTGTGTGTGTCGATATGTACTCCGGTGGTTGGTCCTTGATTGTTACGGTTTTCTGTTAGTTTTGGCTATTTATATAGAAAAAATTTAAGCACAATGGGTCGTAATTCTACTAATACCAGCAATATTCCCTTAATTGGAAAAAATTTATTCACATGAAACTTTGCTCTTTTGAAAATACCAACTATTCACGTGAACAAACAAATCGAATTTTTTTAAGAAAGCTTTTTTTGTTTGAAAGTTTGTTGCTTTATAATGGGAGAACTACTGAAGGGTTTTTAATCAAATTTTGTTACACAGGCTGGTTATATGCTATGTTGATCGCAAAAGTTATGCGGTTTAACCCATTATGGGGCTGTATTGCACTTAAATATTTTCTAAATTCCCCTATTTTTGGTAAATGAATGAAAAATATTCTTCAAAAAATTTAAATTAAATTAACCCATTGCGGGCCAGGAATTGAGCTCAAAATAATTTTATATTAACCTATATTTAGGTAATAGAATCAAAAATATTAAAAAAGGAAAGGTTTTAAAATTTTTGACATGAATTAATCCATTGTGAGCCAATACCAAAATCCTACTTATATTATAAGTGTGAAATTTTTTATGTTGGTTATACTTTAAAAGAAAAATCCTAGCGCCACTGTGCATTTGAGAGAACACAAAATACGAAATTTGCTTTTCTCTTTTGCCACACAAAGTTTTTTTTTTTATTATTAACATTTTCATGGGGGTGGCTTTATAGGCTCATAACAATCATTAAGCGCCATGTTAGCATTCGTTCTATTCACTTTAAATGTATGTGCAACATAGCTCATCGTCTTGTTGTTATTTGTTGCTGTTATTGTGTGTTTTTTTTTTGCTTTTGTGGCAGTTAATAATCACAGTAGTAGTCGTCGTCACAGGAGTAGTTGTTGTAGGCACTTCATTCAGCACATACTTAGACGTTAACAACAACAACAACAACAAGAATGGCAACAACAATCGCAATCAGTTGCTTGAACAAAAATTCTATGATTTTTCTATACTTTCTGCTTAATTTTCTTATGATCTTAAAGCATTGTATTTACTTGATGCCATTTGCTTTAAAGTTGTTTATATGATTGCCACTCGGCAGCTTTAATGCACATGTGTGTGTGTTTATATGAGTGTATGTGTGTGTATGTGTGTGTGTTTGTGCAAGTTTGTGTGCAAACGAGCCATTTGACTTTGATTTATGTATGACGCAAATTTCTTCATTTTTTTCATTCATTATGTGGCATTATGATTTAAGAATAGTTACCACTAACTTTATACTCGTACACAACCAACTCCTTAGTAAAATCATAGAACGAATGCTTATAGTTTTATTTTTTTTTTTTTTTTGCCTAGAATCAGCTTGGGTTTAAATGCTTTTTTTGCTATTTCTTATCCGCTTTTTTTGGATTAGTTGCCTGGCTTAAATCAAGCATCTTCTGTGGCATTTTTCTTTTTTCTATTTTTCTTAAATATTCGTGAGTATGCAATGATAATGATGATGACGTTAGTTTTTGTTGTTTTCTTTTTTTGTAGTTTGTAGAAGGTGGGGGTATATGGTAAAATGTTTAAACATTTGTTAAAAATAATACTTAAAGGAGCAGAAGAACCAAACAAAGTAAAAAATGATCGTGACAATTTCTACAGGGGTTTTTCAATTAATTTTATGCTAATTTGTGTTTTTCTGTTGTTGTGCTTGTTTTCGTTTTCTGCTTTTTGTCGTTTTTGGCTTGTGAGAAAGAGATCATAGAAAAGATTTAAATTTTATGAATTAATCTAATTGAGAACAAGTATAAATAATTCAAACTTAAAAACTATAAAAATTTAACTTGTTTGCCACCAACTGAATTCCTTAGCTTTGCTTTTAGATTTTGATAGTTTAGCAGCTATTGTGGGAACACTATAGGAGCTCTTGAGTTCAGAGAACTTTCTGATGTTACCAGGGTTGAATTACAATATGTTAGTAGCTTTGTATTAAGCTCTGGTTCACTCGACAATAGAAACTCCTTTTAAGCAGAGTCTCCGTGGTATAACAAAGATCGGTGTCCGGGAGTTTTCAGTCAACATTTGGCCAATATAAATAAAGTGAAACTTTCAAATAATGTATGTGGGTTAGGGGATATTCACATTTCATGTAACGCTTGAGGGCGGGGTGGGTGTGGGGGCAGGGGTGTAGGATTTAAACGGTTTAGAAAATCTTTATTAACAATTTTAAAAGGAACGTACTTGAAGGGGAATATGGGGGATAAAAACTCCGAAAATATAGTTATATAATATGTGAATGGCCCCTTATCAACATCTGTAGCATTTTGTTTTCACAACTCCAAATAATATTAAAGCCACAATTTGTTTAACAAAATCTTGAAAAAAAACACTATTTGCATTCAAAAAGTAAACACGTAATTATATAAAACTTATTTGCTAACATATTTAAACACTTTCCAAATTTTTCAATACAAAGAAGTTAAAAATATATGTATTGTTGTATATGTATATAAAAAATTATATACATATTTCAGTGGAAAAAGAAATATCTATTGCATTCCCTTAAATTTTAAAATCAACTTACAAGTAAAATATACCACCCTCACCATGTTCGAAATTTCGAACTGAATTTTGAAAACGTCAATTTTATATTAAAATGTTATTTTGTAATTGCTGAGTGTAGAAATGAAGGGAAAAAGTTTTTTTTATTAACATTATTTCGCGCACAAAAAAATTAAATAAAATTCAATTTTTACTTTAACTTCGAATTCTCAAGATTTTCTCACAATAAGAGTTAAGATATCAGTTGAAATAGATAAATTTATTACATTTGGTTAAATCTTAAAACCAAATAACATATTATACACTTTTGGCACAATATTCGAATTATTGAACTTAATTTCGAATATGTGAATTTTATTTTAAAAAGTTTCATTGTGATAGCTGAGTATAAAAATGAAGCGAAGAAACATGTTCGCTATTTGCTTACAAAACATTAACTTCGAAACTTTGAAATTATTTCACGCACAAAAAAAATTAAATAAAATTTAAAACTTTCTTACCAAGCACATATTGTTGAAAAAATATTTACTTATAGAAAATAAATATAACTTCGGAATTCTCAAGATATTCTCACAATCCGACCTAAGATTTCTGTTGAATTAAAAAGATGTATTGCATTCGGTTCACTCTTAAGACCAAATTACAAATTAGATACTATCAGCACAATGTTCGAAATTCCGAAATCATAAACTTTATCTTAAAATGTTTTTTTTATGATTGCTGAGTGTTAAAAAGGCGACAAAAATGTACACAAAATAAACTTCGAAAGTTATATGTACATCTAAGAATTCATATTCTTGAAAAAATATTTAACTATAGAAGATATAACTAATTTCGAAATTAAAAAGTATCTCACAACAAATTTTAGTTGAAAAAGCAGACTTTATTGCATTCCTTTAAATTTTTAGTCCAACTCACAAATTCTGTACTTTTAACACAATGTTCGAAATTTCTAAACTTAATTTCGAAATCATTAATTTTATATTAAAATGTTTCTTTATCATTGCTGAGTAAAAAAACAAAGCAAAAAAATTTTTGTAAGTTAATTTACACAAAATTAACTTCGAAATTATGAAATTATCTCATGTTAGAATAAAAATGTCCATCAAAATTAAAAAATTTTGTTGCGCTTTTAAGCACTTAGAACTTTTTATGCACTTAGAACTATGTTCGAAATTTCGAACTTAAGTTCGAAAATCTAAAATTTATCTAAAAATATTAATTTTTGTTTCCTACACTAAAATATCTAGACAAAATTTTATTTACGTTAAAAAAATTAGCATTAAAATCTTCATATTAAATTTATATCCCAGGAATGGGCAATATTTCTTTTAATAAAAAAGGAACTTTAATATATTCGGACTACCAAATAATATGTTCTTATCTTAATTAAGTTACAAGATACAGATATATACAAAATTTTGAAGTTAACTTCAAAACTTCGCCGTCCCTACTTTTGTTACAAATGCAAGTGTACGACAAGGCGAACGTTGTAGACATCATGAGACAGGCCCTAAGTTTCCTTTTTTTTTCTTTCACTCAGCTAATTTAAACCACGCAATAAATAATTAATTATGACATACATATAAAATAAATTTATAGCACTAGCACTAGCACATTCCTTCTCAAAAATTCGCAACAAAAAAAAACAAAATAAAAACATTTAATTAACTCTTTCGACAAAAAAAAAATCATTTTTATTTCCAGGCATTATTAAACAAAAGAGTTAAGACACATGCTTAACAATGAAATAAAAAATGAAAATATAAAACTTTTCGGGGCGTTTTTCACTACAACTTAAAAAGCTTTTTTTTCTTTTTTTGTTAATGAAACCTACATTCATTTGCCATTCATTGTAGACAACAATTTTCACAATCAATCAACCAGCCCAGTTACCCTAAATATGCCGAGAAACACATGGAATAGAAAATAAAAATGAAATAAAAGCAGATAGCATTTTTTCGCCAGTGCAATTGCTTCCCATTCGAGAAAAAAAAGTATTTTTCAAGCGAAAAATAAAAACGGTATGAGAAACATTTTCACTTACAAACATTTAAGCCACAAAAAAGAAATCAAATTCTTAGTTAAAACATCAACATTAAAATATCTAAGAAAAAACGTCTAAAATCATTTAAGAAAATGTTAAAATGATCACGTTTTTCTTTCAGCTAACTTTGTTTTTTTTTTTTGTTGCAACTTTTATTTAACAGTAGGATGGATTTTGAGGTTTCGTTTAGTTATTGAGGAAAAAAAACAAAAAAAAGACTCAAAAACAGAAGCCTACAATGAAATAAAAACACATTTTAACATACAGAGAAAAACAAAACCAAGAGTTGGAATGAAAAAAGTATTGGAAATATTTCAATTGAACTTAACAGTAAAAAGGAAAAACATAAAATTACAATGCAATAGCTTGTATTTGGCAGGACTGCAGGAATTTCATGTAAAAAAAGAAGGGGCCTATTTAAAGTAAATAATTTATAAAAAATTATTACAAAAAAAAATATATGAGGAAAGCAATTGCTAAAATCAAACAAAAATTCTAGAAGTATGGAATAAAATATTAGATCAATAAAATTTTATTCTGAAACTTCGAATAAGAATTTAATTTGCAACAGAAAAGTTAAAAAAAAATTTATCTTAATTCCTGGATATATTTTGCAGAAATAGAATTTCGAAATTTTGAACTTTTCCCACAAAATGAGTAAGAATTGCTGTATGATCTGAAAATTTCAGCAAAAACCATTTTAATTTAAGTCAGCTAATTAAATTTGGGCTTGTCAAGCTATGTTCTTATTTTCGAACTCAAGTTCGAAATTTCGTATTTTATGTTATAAATTTGTTTTTATTTACTGAGCGTTAAAAAGTAGCTAAACACTCTTATTTGGCTCTATTTTGTGTTTCTATTACAGAATTATTACATCCAATTCGAATTCGAGTTTTCACGAAAAAATAAGTTAAACTGTTAAAAATTATATTAAGCCCCCTTGGAGTCTGTAATTCACAATATTATGTTTAACTTAATGCTTAAGCTTGTCAAAAATAAAAATAAAATTGCTGCCTTGGTTCTTGGAAATATTTTGATAAAATAGAATTTCGAAATTTCAAACTTTTTCCATAAATAGAGAGAGAAATGCTATATGAGCTGATAAATTCAGCTAAAAACGCTGTAGTTTAAGTAAACCTAAAGAATTTGGACTTTTCAAGGTATATTCGAATTTTCGAACTCAAGTTCGAAATTACAAATTTTGTGTTAAGTACTTGTTTTTATTTACTGAATGATAAAATGAAGCTTAATTTTATTATTTTAACAACTTTTGAAATTTTAGTACAGAAAATGGTTAAAGTTTGCAGGTTTAGAAGAAAAAATCATCTGATTTCGAATTCGAATTTTCATGTTAAAAATTTTAGCTTTTATAAGAAAAAATAAACAATAAAATTAAGGCTAATTTGAGTTAAGATTTGTTATAAAAATTTTTAAATCGAAATTTCGAACTTAAATTGGAAGTTGCAAGTTTTGTGTTAAATATTTCTTTTTAATTACTACATTAAAGCTATTTTTGTATTTTTGTTGTAGAAAAAGATTCAATCAAGTTTGCAAGTTCAGAAGATAAAAATCCTTCAATTTTGTTTTCAAATTTTACAATAAAAAAACTACCCTGCAATAAAATCTAAGTTCCATTTGAGTTAATATTTCTTATAAAAAATCTTAAAAGGTATGTTATAGCGAATTCGTTGCAGAATTCGACAAGTTAATGAGACCAGATACGGTCAGCCATAATGTACATGAGCTTGAGCAAAATCTTGCAATTTGGAGTTGCGATGTAGTCCCTCGAAATTTTATAAATCCTCCTTTTTTTAATGTTTTTTTTTTAATTTTTTAAATATATTTGAATACTTTCTTAAAGGCCTCTTGACATCTTTGCCCTCTTCAGCTACGTCCTAGTTACGTTTTCCCTGTTTACATAAATATTTCACAAAACCTTTTTATTCCTTGGTATTAGAAAAAAAAACTTTCAAAACTTTAACAGAAATAAATACAAAAAGTTTTTTGATTTTTCCAGTGATTGGTCATGCAGTGCCAAATGTACTGTTGGGTATTATTTTTTCTTTTTTTTTCTTATAAAAGTTTTTATATTGATTTTATTTGTCTACCGTTTGTTGGGCTCCCTAAAAAAATGGGTTTTTTATTTAAAACAAAAATCTATTTTTTTTGTAAGTATATATTTTTTTCTTTGGGTTTTTGTCACAGGATGCTTTTTTGTTTGGTTTGTTCAATTTTCAATTTGTGTTAAAGGCAGCCAGAAACTTTGTTTTATATAGTTTGATTTTTTTCTTCCTATTTCGCTTAATATAAAATTTATCTTTGGCATAAAAATGCAAATGAATGTCGATAATTCAAACGATAAGTTTGTCTTTTGTCTTGTTTTTAGCTACTGTTTAATGTTTGTTCGTTAGATTTTTTTTATTCTCCTTTTAGTTTTCTTTTGTTGTTGTTGTTGTTGTTGTTGTTGTTATTGTTCTTTAGGTGGCTGCTGTGGGGCTTTCGTCTAAGCTAATGTTGTTGTTGTTGTTGTTAATAGTTAAACTTTTTAACAGATTTTTTGTTTACGGTTTACAGCCTTAAGTATTGTTTTTTTTCCCTAGTTAGATGAACAGAACTTGCACGCCTGTACTGTTAGAAAATACCCTATAAAGGGCAGTTAAGCAAGTCACTTAACAAGGAAACAAAAAAAATTTTAAGCACCAGTATTTGTATAAACACATCTTAGTTGCATTCAGTTTGTACTGGAATAGAGAAATTTCGATGCAAGAGTTCTAGTTCTACTCCTTGACCTTGAATTAATACATCTGGATTCTTGCAAACACTCTCTCGTTTTGTTCAACTTCCCACTATAGGAAGTTACTGATTTTTTAATTATATTCTCTTTCTTAGTAAATAAAAAGAAAGTGCTAAGTATTTTCCATCAATTTAGTTTTTTTCCATATCTAAATTGATATTTTATTTATATATTTATTATTTCCCTAGAAGAGCTCCTGTATGATGCCTTTAAGTCTAAAATTACTTCTTAAATAATTCTACTCAGTCACATTTTTTTTTGTTTTCTCTCTTCATTTCGAGAGCTTGTAATCCTGTGATTGTTGGCAAAAAGTTTTGTATTTGTATGAGATCACGATTTTTTAGTTGAGACATTTGTTGATGATTTTTTTTTTTCTTCAATTTTTCTAGCAGTGAGTTTTTTTTCCTAGATTTTATTTATATATTTATTTTTCTTTTAACTTTATTTGCCATTCTAGTCAAATGAGCATTTAGTGCATTCAAACAAATACTTAAGCAGAAACTCCAAAAAGCAATAACTACAAAAAAGCCTTAACGCTAAAGTTCCTTTAAGCTCATGTTAAGCCAAAAGTGTTTTACATACGAGGGCGAATTTCCAAAAAAAAAAAATTTTAAGAAATAACAACAACAAAAATTATGCAGTGCTTGTAACCGGGGGGAGTGTCTAAATGCTCTCACAATGTGGCAAATCATTTATTTTATGCAAACGTTTTTGGAATAGTTTTTCTTTACAAATAAATCATAAAAGGAAAAAATGTGAAATCAAAATCGATGCAATTAATTCTTTCAAAAAAAAAAGGAAAAACATAAACAAGAATAATTAATTTTATGGGAATTTTCTTTAATATTGAAATAGCCAAAATTGTAATTAAGAGCAAAAATCTAAACGTATTTTGCAACAGGTTTAAGCTTTTCAATTCAATTTTCTTAAAACAATGCTTTGGGTTAAAGCTTAAATTAGGCGTGACATAGATATAATGCCATAGCCATAACCAAACCAAAATTCAATTGGTTTCTATGGTGAGAGTTATGGCGTTATTGCGAGTCGCTTTCACTCTCACCATAGAATCCATTTGGTTATGGCTATTGCTAGGAACACAATTAGGACGAACGACGAATTTCGTCCACCTCGACGAATTCGTCAATATGAGTTCGTTACACGGATGGAAATCATGGTACAATTGTACTTTTTATGGTACATTTTTGACCTCATTGGTACCGTGGTACTACCGCGAGTTACTTGGTACAATTTAAAAATGCCAATTTTTCACTATATGGTAACATTCATTTTGCCTGTGTTGTCTTTAATTTTTTTGTGTGTTTTACTTTACACGGCCAGCTTCTCTGTTTTTGTTACAATGCTGTTGTCAAGGCAAATTCATGTACCAGGTGGTGTCAAGTCTGCAACAAAAAAATCTGTCTAGTACTTTAACTGTAGCTGTTAACTTGACAACACCTCGTACATGAACTCGCCTTGACTGTGGTAATATTTATTTTTGTTAACTACATATCGCTCCTTTACTTCAATAGTGTGTTTTAAGTTTCATCACGCATTTTTTATGGGCATAACTTAGATTTTATAGTGCGTGAAAATAACAGGCCTGTTAATAAGCAAAATTTGTAAAATAACCGATCTCTAACAAGTCTAATCTACGAATGTACCCTTATGAATGTAATATTTAATGCTTTTCATGTAATTTTTTATACTGAATTTTTATACACATTTTTGTTAAGTTTCTGTTTTTTATTGTTTACTTCTAAAATTTTACAAATTTTTTTACGTTTCCGTTCTTATTAATAAATATTAAAAAATATGGTACCTTCATGGTCTAAAAAGTACATTTTGTTTTCACAGTTGGTACAAAATCCAAAAAGTCATTTTCCTTCCCTGGTTCGTTACGTAAATTCGTCGTGTGAAGCACAATAACGGCGAATTTACGCAGCAAATTCCTCTCTTATATTTGATAAAGTTGAATGTTGTGTGTACAAAGACAGAGAGTGAGAGAGAGAAAATTGTTTTTTCGTCGTTCGTCGGCGTACAAATTAGAAATAAAAAAAATAAAACACATGTGTTTTATTTTTTTTGACGAAAATTCGCTCCGAAAAATTCGTCGTTCGTCCCAGTTGTGTTCCTAGCATATGGCATTGTGGCTATGTTACGTCTAATTTAAGCTTAACATGGAAGAGACACAAATGTAGACAAAATTTAAATCAATTCATAATTTTTAGAATATGATTATAGCCAGTCGCCCCCTCACTACACGATGTTCCCCTTTTCTAGCTTGAATTTAAATTCTAAATTTTAAAAGCACACATGACCAAAATACTGAACAAGCGAATTGTTCTCTTGAAGAGTTATCAATTTTATGCACAACTCCTACATAAAACTGAGAACTAATGAGAGAGTGTTAGCAATTTAAACTCTCTAAGTGCTGCTCGATTTTACTATTACTTTCTCCTCGTGCCAAAAATTATTGAGAGCTATTCCCATGTGCTGCATTATGTTCTGGATACCTGTCTTTGAAGAGCAAGGGAGGACAATAAATTCAAAGAATTTTCTCGGTGAGTGATTGAGCATGCCAGATTAGTAGTTAATATATCCAGAAAAAAAAATTGCTTTCAAAACAACGCACAGTGGGATTTTGTTGCCAGATACCTCATTTTCCAACCACTCAATTTCAAAAATTTAATGATGCATTTTGTAAAAACGTGTTTAATTATGATTTTTAATTTTTGAAAAATTTTATTTTATTTTTGAAAAATTGTATATAATTTTTTTTTAAATTTTAGTAAACTCAAAGCGAGCGACTGACAGCACAAAAACTATTGTCGCTTAAATAATGACACACCTGACATTAACGTACAGCGAATATCGTTAGAAATGTTACTGACTAGCGAATTCGATAAGTGGTCGTTATAATTATTTTAACCATGAGATTATATTAAAAAAATTTAGCAGATTGTTTACAGAAAAAAGCTCACAAAGTTTATGAGAATTACATGAATAAGCTTAATAAGTTAGAAGGTTTCAAAGAAAAACTTTTAAATTCTTAACGAACCTTTTACTGATTATGTATCCGTTTTTATTTTTATAGATATGCTATTGATTGCGCGATACAAGAGTTAACATAAATAATCTACACTATTACAGTTAAAAATTAATTTTTTTTTTTTTTTGTTTTTTAGAAAGAGAAGTAACACTCAGGCAATTAATGCCTACTACTATTACTAGGTGTTACCTTCTTTAGGAAAGGGATAGTGATAGAGAAGACAGGTGGTGAAGGAAGAGATAGAGGAGAGCTTCATTCTTTTACAACTCTGCTTTTTTTTTTTTTGCACGCTTTTTGATAATGCAGTTTTGCTGCGCCATCTGGTGTCAAATGAGGTGTATTAAATTTTTGAAGCTGTGTTTTGTAGCCATTTTATTGATTATTTTACTTCGCCGATGATTCTGCTACACAACGAAGGAGGGCGCTCTGATGTTACATTAGGATTAGTATCTGCTGAAGTCGGTATATAGTTCAGTGACCAGTGACTATGCCTTCATCACTTGAACTTTCCTGCAACAACTGATACGAAGGGACACTAATGCACATCAGAAAAATGCGTGGTGTTGTTATTCAATGACTGTTGGATACAGGGATTGAACCCAGGACCTTCGGTTTTGTAGTCAACGTGCTAACTACTTCAGCCAACTTAAACTGTACTTAAAATCAGAGTACGAAAATAAACGAAACATATTGTTTGATTTTTTTCGTTCTTTGAAGTGAGTGAAACAAACACAATGAGAACGATTGCTCAATTCGTTTTTGTTTTGTTTTTGCACATAAGCACAAGCCAGAGAACACAGGCGGTCTGCTGTAGGCCGGCTAACAGCCGCCAACGGCCACAAACAATACATTAATTTAATTGTACACCGCTAGAAAATAAAATAAGGGGAAATAAATTGAAATGTTTTGAAATATTTGCAGAGATTTCGACATCATCACATAATATAATTTTATGAATTGAATTTTTAAATAGCTAAGCAGCATAGCTATTCTTCTTATTGTTGCACAATGTGCAACTAACAGTAGAAAGGTTGTGTAAAAAAAAATAAACACAGATTCAAAATCAAATAGAAATGTTTGATGTTAGTTTATAAGTTGATCTTTAAGGCTTTTTAACTTATTATTTTTGATAATGTAATTCTCTATAACATTTTGAGAATTTTCCTATAAATGTATTAAGTTTTTTAGCTTATTCAAGAATTGCTTGGATGAGTATCTTACGCATACAAGGAATGCATTCAGACATTCTTAAGCAACAAAAAACAAAAAATTCTTCATAATAAGTTTTCTTAGAATTTGAAAAATAATGTTTGTGAGAAGTTGTCTTTCACTTATTTATAATTATTGTAGTTCTTACCAATTTATTGCAATTTTTTATTATTTCTCTGAGGACTTAATTTGCTTTATAAATAAACTAACTCATTCATAATGATAATAATTTTACCATTAAATGCCAATAAAGTTAAAATAATAAAAAGAATAACGATTTTCTTAAATCTTTAAGAATAAGCCGCAAATATTTCAGATTAATGTCAACCAAGTCATCGTTTTCATAAATTCACCCGAACATTTAGCCATATGTGTGTACTGTTATAAAAATTCTGAAAATATTTATTACTAATTAACATGTCATTTTAGCCATGTGGCAACTAAATCATAAACACCAACTCAGCCACACTCACACACACACACACACACACACATTCAAACACATACACTTACGCGAACGCACACTAACTATATGGACAGACAAACAGTTAGACATTTAACAAACACTGACATTCGCACATAAATCTCATACACATCTGATCCTCTGCACTGTTGCAATGAGCTGCCATCCTGCTGCATGCCACCACACAACCACGAGTCAATATTGCAAGAAATTATACAAAAAAAAAGGAAAACTGCTTGCATTTATTCTCTTTAGATTTTTTTTTTTTTTGTATTTTTTTCATTATTATTATTTCTCCATATTAACGTTCCACACTGGCGTGAATTAAAAAAAAAGTGGTAAAAAGTCCGCAACTTTTGAACTAGTTAACCGATTTCGATGAAACCAACTGTTTTGGAAAGTACAAGTGTTGAAATTTTTAGAAAGCATATTTTGAGGCACCCTGTTGTAAGACAGGGTAGCTCCAAACAGCCTCAAAGTGGGAAAGTGCGGGTATCGAAATTCTTTCGGAGCTTGTAACTTTTGTAAATAGGGACCGATTTCAATAATTTTTTCAGCGGGACAATCTACGTTAAGAAATAAAAATAAAACATGCTTAGAGTACCATTTTATCTCTTTCAGTTTCAAAGTTATTTGACTTGAAAAATTTATTTTTTAATTTTTGGCCCTGACTTTTTTTATTCGTTAGTACATAACTTCTTTATTACTTGGCAAAAATCAGTATGTTTTAATGTTTTTGAAAGAAAACTTCATTACAATTCATATAAAAAAAATTTTTTTTTGATATCTCAAAAATTGTAGCAAGGAATAATTTTGCAATTTGGATTTTTAAAAATTATGAAAAAATTTGGTATATTTTGTGAAAAAAGTATTCTTAATTTTTTTGGAATATTTTAAAAAATTATTAAGTATTTGATAAAAACTTTGATTGTATCTGAGAAAGGAGACATTGAGAAAGGCTGTGAAATAAATTTTGGAGATTCTTGTTGGTGCACCCTACATTCAGCATTGATCGAAAACTAGCAATTTTTTTTCAAAAAATCCGATTTTCGGATGTGGCAAAAAAATTGCACGGTCGTTTTTGTAAATTTTTTGGTTTTTTATAATAAATAATTTTGATGTAAGTAATCTGTAAGAAACTCTTGACATCCTACACATAAATGTAGGCAGGAGAGGAGATTTTCTAAAAATTCTAAAATTTTTCTAACACAATTTTTCCCAATAAGAAAAAAGTATTATTAAATTATAAATTGGGAATCATTTTAATTTTTATCAATAGTATACATTTAGCTTTGCAAACTGGAAAAAAATTATTCTCCTACCTTCAATACTTTTTGAAATATTCGAAATCCAATTTTGATTAAAAATTTTAATTTTCTACATTTTTTATTTTTTTCTAAATTATTGATCTTATTTTCTTTACTGCAAATGTTTCTTAATTTTTTCTATGTTATTACAATAGTAGATATAATTGTCTATTCAACGGTATATAATATGTATTCCTTTGCCATTATATCAGTCTTAAAATGTATACACAAATATAACACCTCAGGTAACAATTTACGTGTTTTATCTGATACTCAAACAAACCCACATTTTTTATGAACTCTTGAAGTATATTTATATACCTACAAGGACAAATAGATTGAGTTATTTATTTATTTAAAAAAAATTAGTAGTTAACATTAGAACATTAAATTACGAACATTTTTTTATGTAGCTCCTTTTTAAACGCATATAAATTCCCTAAGTTTTGAATATAATTTGACAGAGAATTCCAGAGACTTTTTGCCATGATATCAGATATTTGTTTGTATGAATATAAATACTTATGTATCAAGAGATATATGTACAATGTACATATGTATGTATGAGTATGAAAACTTACAACTAAATTTTTCCTTTTGATTCTGATAATTGTATTAAAAATATATTTAATAAGTTCAGTTTCATTTTCCTTATTACTCGTATCTAAGTGCATGGATACATACATATGTTGTTTTTAATTTATATTTGGGTTTTACTTCAAGAATTTGCTTTAAAATAATCTGAGACATCATGGCCTAGCAAGCTATTAATTTCCTCTGCTTCGGGATCGTCCTTCTCGATTTCAATACTTATTTTTGGCAAACATTTCATTCTTATGCCTTGTAGGACTGGATCTGAAGACAATAGCAAATGATGTATTAAATCATTATTTTGAGCAACTCTAGAGCATTTACGTGTATTGAAAAGTCGATATTGCTTAACATCTCTATTTCTAGCTTCCTGTGCTTCTTCGGTTAGTTCCCCCAGAGGAAGAATGTTGTTTTCTATTATTTCTTTTGTATGTGCTAGCACTTTATGTACGGTTGGAATTATTGATTTCCATGGATATAATTCATTTATTAGAATCAGAGTGTCTTTTACATACATATATTTCAAATTTGTCCTTATTAATTAACTTTTTGCTATTTATGACGGCCAGTATTATTTTGAAACGTCTTATGAGATTAAAGCTAATACCAGTTATAGAAGATGTGGTTTCAGGGTCATCAAAAAATCGCCTGGCAGTGTTGCCATTATTGGAGTTTCCATAGCCATATAAAGGTTTGTCAATGATTAAGCCACGTTTCATAAACTCATCTTGAATTCTTTTCTTTTCTTCCAACCGTATCTGTTTTAAAGCAGAATTATTTGCAACTGGAACGTTCTGAAGTTCTGGTACACTGCGATATTTATTGTCGTAAGATAGATGTAAAATGTACTCCATGAATCGAATCCGAGCATGAAGTGGTGATATTCCAAGCTTAAGGGCATCTTCATTAGTTGGAGTATAATTCTCAATGTCCTTAAAATCGGAATTTTTCTTTCCGCATATATTACAAATCAAATAAGATTTTGTATCGGTTATTGCATTTGCAACTTTTCCATCTATCATTGTTAAATAAGGTCTAAAAGATACTGTTATTACTCGTCCTAATATATGAACGTCAATGGGTTCCATATTAGAAATTTCATGTTTTATACCATCAACCAGATTTTGAGTTGTTTTCCTTGATGTATTCAAAACGTATTGGTCGGCATAAAAATTTGAGCCTGAAGTAGTATTTACCCACACATCTTTAAATGCATTTGTACTTGTTGAAGGCATTTCATTATGTAGTCGAAGCCTGAATGGTACTAATGATGCCATTAAAACTTTGGAAAAGTCATTATCGTATGCACTGGGCTGTCTATATTCTGAAAATCCAGATGATCCATCACATCCCCATTTGTATATTAGTGTTAGTTCAGAATTATTACATGTATCTAAGTCTCTTTCGTCAAAAGTAGCGATGAGTCTTGATGCTGTATTATGAAGAAGGTCTGACAAACTAATGACTGCACTTCGGCTATCCACTGTTATCGGATGTGGCAAAATTTCCGATTTTTTTTTTAACAACAATGTACTTGATGGCAAAGGCCCACTTTTTTCTTTAAGCACTTTCCTTAAGATATCGTATTTATTTCTTGAAAGGCCCAAATTAAGAATGAGTGCTAGTGCATATTCCCCCGTAAAATGTTTACTATATTTTGGCGTTGGAATGCTTTCCACCATCCGTCTTAATCTTTTTGGAGACGCAACTGGTAGCACATCTACGATTTTGCCTGCTTCTTTAAGTTGAGTCTTCGCTAAAATCAATTTGAATGAATCTTTGATTTCATTTTCCGAATACGTATT
The DNA here is from genome assembly GCA_944452675.1 of Tachina lurida. Classification (NCBI taxonomy): domain Eukaryota; kingdom Metazoa; phylum Arthropoda; class Insecta; order Diptera; family Tachinidae; genus Tachina; species Tachina lurida. Next base: position 163,063,106 of record OX101753.1, on the reverse strand, counting down.
TATTTATCAAGTCTTCTTGTTTAATCCTTTTGCTCCTGCGTCGAACGTTATCTAATCTTTATTTGGCCGACCAAACTTCTTTGGGTATATTTCCGTAGATAGTCCCATATCTAACCAATCCTGATTTTAATTCAGAAATTGATTTATTGCATTCACGTATCTTCTTTTCATATAATTTAAAAAAAATTTCAAGTTTTTTCGATAAATCAGTGTTTACAGATAAACCATATGTAGTAGATATTATGTACATCATTTGGTCTACCTTGTCCAACCGAGTACTACCATCAGTGAGGTTTTCCCACATTAACTTGCAGAGCGATTTATTTTTAATTGTTATCTCCATGATAGCTATAACTGAAATAATGACATTAAATGCATCGCAGCTTAAATATATAGCTACTTTACAAGCTGCGAATACAAAACCGATACAAATATCAGGTAAAACCATACCCATATTGGAGATGTGCGCGCAGGTACCTTTGCCCTTGTGGGTATATAAATATACTTACATTTATGTATATAAATTCTTATATTTTATTGTATTTAAGTAAAGAAAGTATTTAATAACAGCTTCAAGAGTTCATAAAAAATGTGGGTTTGTTTGAGTATCAGATAAAACACGTAAATTGTTACCTGAGGTGTTATATTTGTGTATACATTTTAAGACTGATATAATGGCAAAGGAATACATATTATATACCGTTGAATAGACAATTATATCTACTATTGTAATAACATAGAAAAAATTAAGAAACATTTGCAGTAAAGAAAATAAGATCAATAATTTAGAAAAAAATAAAAAATGTAGAAAATTAAAATTTTTAATCAAAATTGGATTTCGAATATTTCAAAAAGTATTGAAGGTAGGAGAATAATTTTTTTCCAGTTTGCAAAGCTAAATGTATACTATTGATAAAAATTAAAATGATTCCCAATTTATAATTTAATAATACTTTTTTCTTATTGGGAAAAATTGTGTTAGAAAAATTTTAGAATTTTTAGAAAATCTCCTCTCCTGCCTACATTTATGTGTAGGATGTCAAGAGTTTCTTACAGATTACTTACACCAAAATTATTTATTATAAAAAACCAAAAAATTTACAAAAACGACCGTGCAATTTTTTTGCCACATCCGAAAATCGGATTTTTTGAAAAAAAATTGCTAGTTTTCGATCAATGCTGAATGTAGGGTGCACCAACAAGAATCTCCAAAATTTATTTCACAGCCTTTCTCAATGTCTCCTTTCTCAGATACAATCAAAGTTTTTATCAAATACTTAATAATTTTTTAAAATATTCCAAAAAAATTAAGAATACTTTTTTCACAAAATATACCAAATTTTTTCATAATTTTTAAAAATCCAAATTGCAAAATTATTCCTTGCTACAATTTTTGAGATATCAAAAAAAAATTTTTTTTATATGAATTGTAATGAAGTTTTCTTTCAAAAACATTAAAACATACTGATTTTTGCCAAGTAATAAAGAAGTTATGTACTAACGAATAAAAAAAGTCAGGGCCAAAAATTAAAAAATAAATTTTTCAAGTCAAATAACTTTGAAACTGAAAGAGATAAAATGGTACTCTTAGCATGTTTTATTTTTATTTCTTAACGTAGATTGTCCCGCTGAAAAAATTATTGAAATCGGTCCCTATTTACAAAAGTTACAAGCTCCGAAAGAATTTCGATACCCGCACTTTCCCACTTTGAGGCTGTTTGGAGCTACCCTGTCTTACAACAGGGTGCCTCAAAATATGCTTTCTAAAAATTTCAACACTTGTACTTTCCAAAACAGTTGGTTTCATCGAAATCGGTTAACTAGTTCAAAAGTTGCGGACTTTTTACCACTTTTTTTTTAATTCACGCCACTGTGCGTTCATATCAACGACTTGTCATGTCGTTTAAAAATGCTGGCAAAACAACACATTTAATCATTTGTAGTCTTTATTTAGTTATTTTTTTTTCTTCTTTCTCATTTTGCTCATTTCATTTCTTAGCTGCCTGCGTATGCCATAATTTATATTCCTTGTGGTTTAATGTGGTAAGATGATGGAAAAAACAAGATATCAGCCAAAATGTAGAAGAAAAAAAGAACATACAAGCAAATATACTAAAAATACCGTTGTGCAAAAAAAAAAATAAATCTCACGATTTTTAAATTAAGCAAAGAGATTCACAAAACTGGAAATTTTTCTTATACATACATACTTCGCAGAAATAGTATTAAAGCGGGAGGAAAATCCAGGGGAAAATCCAGTGGAAAATCAAGCAAAAGTTTGGTTAAGGATTTCCAGCATTCATTCTTGCTGGCCAAAAGAAAATTAGTTTAATATATTTAGGGAACAAAATTCATACAAATAGTCAACGAATTGCCCAGAAAGCTGTTTCTTGGTGACCTTCTCCAAGAAAAGGAACCTAGTAAGTCAAAAGACGGGTGGGTGTGTGTCAAAATCGATAAAAATGAGAATAACAATAAAATTTTATTTCTTAAATGCGTTTTTCTCAAAACTTCATTTTCACACACTAGGTCCCTTTTCTCGGAGAAGGTCACATATTTATTCATTTTTAGAAATAACAAATATTATACTAGCGGCTATGGAAAAATTTTTAAATTTGCTCGCATCTTTTTATTAATTAATATTTGGGGTATTCACAGCGGTGTCTTAAGTGTGCTAAGTGTCATAATGTCTTAACATTTTAACGTTCTATTATATTTAACATTCTATTATATCCAGGAGTAGCCTACCATCATATCGAGCACTAAGCGCCAAAAGGAAGCTTAAGCAGCATACTTTTCGAACTTAACTTTTTGACCAAAATCGAGTGTTTATGATCATAAAATCATAAATAATTTTCGCCACAAAAACAATAACGGGGTCGTTAAAGCTTTTTTTGGCGGTCATGGCTCGATATGGCGATCACATTTTGAGTGATATGTTTGATTTATGGTTTTATATCTTGTTGGAATAGTAAACCTTGTTCCTCACTATAATCACCCAGTTTAGCAGGCTGCTAGTGAAGAATGAAAGTTTTAAGGGTCTAGCTCAATTGGGTGCAATACGATGATCCCTTTGTGATCACCTAGATTATTAGGAAATTTATCTAAATGACTGTGCTGTTGATACCACCTGATATGAATTCACCTTGGAAATTCTGACATTTCATTTTGTTAATTGTACCAGAGTGACTGATGAAACTCGGCGCTACGAAGCTTAAATGTAATAGCTTAAGTCCTATAAACATATTTTTCAATGCAAATGGAATACGTGAATTGTTTTTCGATTCATCGTTCACCAATTTATTGAAAGTTTTTTTTATGTTATGAAAGCTCAAATTTTAACATCGTTAATTTACTCTTTACTAATTATGCACATACCTTTTAAAAGCTTTTATGAGCTTAAGGCGAAAATCACACAAAGTTTGTTTGTCTTACTTAGAAAAAAATAAGCAAATTCTTAGGAAGCCCACTTATATGTGATAATTTTTAAGAAACAAAGAAAGGAAAAGAAAAATAGCACCAAAGTTAATTGTAAATATTTATACAAACACTAGCAGAACGGAACAACATGCTGCTATCGAAGGCTATCACAGCTTCATCATCAGCATTTGTTGTGTTTGGTACATAGCTGTTAAATAATCGTAATGATTACTAATTTGATTACTATTTTTAAGGTGAAGTAATGATTAAATTACAAGTATATCCAGTTTTAAGTAATTCAGATTACTTTTCCATTATTACTAATCGTAATCAATTATTTTTTAGCAATTCTTTTGAAGGCAATTATATAATCATTACAATTCTTTTTCAAATGTAATCTAATTGATTACTAATCGTAATTGAAATTTACCAGCTCTGGTTTGGTCCCACTGTGTGTCGTGTCAGTTGATGGAATTTTAAGCTTTATATATTAATTTTTTAGTGCGAATGGAATATGTGAATTGGTTCGTTGCATCGTATTCGAATTTTCTGAGATTTTTTTTTTGTCATCTCTAATTTACAACAGTCTTGCCATTGTTGTTTGTTCGTTACTAATTATGAGCATTTTAATTAATTTTCTTATTAATTGATACTGTTTAATAATTATTAAATTTTTGGGCTTTTCAATAAAATAAAAGGCATTGATTGATTGATTGAAGAAAACTTTTTTTCTTAAGCTGCATACAACAAATTTATGCAAAAAAAAAGTTATGCTACAGGTACCAAAAAATATAAATTATCTTCAATGTTCTAAAAGATGCAAATCTCATTTGCTCAACTCCACCATAAGGTTGATTGTCAATGGTAGTTAATGCAACTTCTTTTAGCTACTTACCATTATTTCTACGACTTCAGTGGATTTTTTCTTTTAAAAATATATACAGCCGGAACAGGCATCTTTTAGAAATAAAAACAAAACGAAACGTAACAAAAGCAAAAGTTTTGCTCAACTGAAAAGCGAAATGAAGGAAGAAGAATTGACTTGGGGATGTGTGTGTACTTGTGGGAAGCAGTTTTTGTTTTTCGGTTTGAGAAAAAGGATTAAAGTAAATTTATTTGAGAGATGCCGCTTGTCAAAGAAGATGGACATTTAAAAGTTTTAAATAGTGGCAGAAACAGCAGCAGTAGCAGCAGCAGCAGCAGCAGCAACAACAGCAACAGTGGCAGCTCCAGCGACAGTTGCAGCAGCATCCTGCAAATCTCACAGCAAAATGAAAAGGAAAAGACCAGGGACAAAAAATAACTCATTGTTTGAACATTGAAATCATACCCGGACCATGTGATGAGTGCTACAACAGGCCGCCGCGCCGTTTGTTCTTCAAAATACTCTCTCACATGCACATAAATATAAAAATGTTCGCCGGCTTAAGTACCCTGTCGGAGAATGTGTGGTTGACTACATAAATAGTTAACTTATAGTTAGCTTTTCTTAGACTGACTAAAAGCTAGCTGCAAAGTCATCCAGAACAAACCCAAAGTTAATTCTTCAGTTGAGTACGTAATCGAATTTGATGAGAGCCAACAAATTTATTCTCAGCTACCTTAAAACTCATTTCAGTTTTATATTAACATTTTGCTGTTGTTGTTTTAGATGGCAGCTTAGCCGAGTGGTAGAGCAATGAGTACACAACGTGTGATGTTACATGTTCGAACTCCAGAAAAGTTTTTTAATTTACTGACTACCAAGTGATTTAAAAAAGTCAACTTTAAGTTAGCTGAAAGTAGTGCAGAGTGAGACAATTGACTACTGCCTAAGACATCGCAATGTTAAAATAGTCAGTTGATTACATTGCAAAGTAATTCAAGTGTCAGTCAGTACTAGTTGCAAAATAGTTAGCTTAAAGTTAGTTTAAAGTTAGCAAACTTTCCGATAGGGTATGGCATTACCTGCATGTATGTGTGTGTTTGTGCCATTTAAAACGGTTTTGCAGTATGCAAATGTCCAAAATGTCGTTTATATTCCACCTTTGCTTTTTTTAAAGAGCAAAACAGCCAGCGCGACAGTAGTTGTTGCCTCAACTGTCATTCTTAAAGGAATCCCGAAATAAGGTTTAAAAAAATATAAAAAAAAATTAAAACGAAAATGTTGAAAATAAAAGCGAAATACATACGAGTACATGGATTCTTTTGATTAATTTATTGCGCTGACATTGTCGAAATTGAAGTTGTATGCAAACAATACGCTCTCATCTATACATAAAAAAGTGAAACAAAAGCCCAGCGAATACTTTCAATGACACAAAATGATGCATGTCTTGACTTTTCAAGAATTTTTTTTTTGTACTCGTAGATTTAAGGCAAATGAAAAAAATAATATCGATTTGCAGCAAGACGGTTGCTTATAGGAAGCTGAACACTATAAATTTTCACAGGACAAGGAGATGAAATGGACTTCAAAAAATCATCACCAACTCTTCTAAAGGGAAGAATAATTCTATATAATTAGTTTAAGATTTTTAGCACTTAATTTAGTTATATACTAAATTATATAATAACAAAAATTAAAAATGTTAAAAAGCCCCGATATATCTAGAAAATATGTGATATCTTCTAAACGGCTCGACCGATTTCCTTCAAACATAACTAGTTAAGAACCTTCCCGATCAAGCCAGGGCTCTTGATCGCCCGAAAACTTGTCGAGCTTTTTGTAAGCTATTGTTAATGTCTATGTTTGATCCGCTCCATTTGCTTCAAGAAACTTTTACTTGACTAGTTGAAATGCTTAAATAAAAATTTGCTGCCAGAATTAAGTAAATTAAAGTAAATCTGTGGCAAAAATCAATGTTAAAATAAAAAAAAAAACATAAAAGAGAGAAAAAAAGGGCGGAATTTCACAAGTTTGCTTCCTAAGTCTTTTGTTTTATTTTTCGTACAATTTTATCATTTAAAAGATTTTTGTGAAAGTTTGAAATGTTTTATTTTTTTCTTTTTTTTGCCTCATGTTTTTCATTAAATGAAATTTAATTAAATCCATTACAAACAACAACAATATATATATATATTTTTTTTTTTGGCAAAAAAACAATTCAAGATCTATATCTTTTAACAACTTAAATTGTCATTGCATTTTATAGTTTAGACTTTGAAATCTGTGTGATAGTTTCGAGTTGTTTCAGTTGGGTTGTTATTTTTTTTTCCTTAGCTTTGTCTTCCATTTCAGCTTTGGAGCAAATGAAACAACAACAACAAAAAGAAAATCAGGAGACTAGAAAACTACAATTGTGTCAAAGATCATACAATGCTAAACTTAATGTGTGGCATTTTAAATTCTGTTTGAATTGTCACAAAATGATTATAATGAATCAAAAGATAAAAAATAAAATTGTGACGTTGTTGTACTGCTGTTGTTGTACTTCTTTCTTTCATTTTAAGGCAACGACATTTTTGGCCATAAAGGAAAATGAAAAGTTATTCAGATTGTTAAGAAAAGATATTGTGGGTATCAAAACGTAGTTGTATTTTTTTTTTTTGTTTGCATATTTTCTTTTTAGTTAATTTTATATAATGCAATTGATTTTAACATTTATATGTTAAAAAAATGCTTTTAATTAATTAAGCTACAATTTTATTATTGAGGCATTTGGCTATTTATTTATTTAAGCACATAATATTCTGTCAGTTGGTGTTACATTTAACATGGTTAACCTGGTTTGTGTGTTTTTATTTTTTGCAGTTATTAAACAAAAATTTAGCCAAAGATGTTGAAATAGTTTTTGGAAAATTGTTTACTGGCAGAAATAAGTACGAGTATGTGTGCAAATAATTTATGGGTAATAATTAAAGAAGCCTGGCCAGTGAATTTATAAAATATTGCTTAAAAATATAAATTGCTATTGTATGTTCATGGCTCATTTTTAGTTCAGCTCTCTAGAGCTCCGTACACCAACCTATTGTTTTCACTATGATGTCCATCTGTCTGTGTGTCACAAGCTGCTTTCTTAAGAACCGCAAGAGCTACGTACCTGAAATTTTCGTAGAGTATGTAAAACGTTGGCCGCTATAAAAACAAATATATGACAGTTCAAAATTTAAAGGTGTTCTAAGGCGAGTAAAGAAAAATGTCAAAATCCTATTGTAATATCATACAATTACTTGAATGGAGATTTAAAAAAAATGAAGGGGTATTCTATCAGTTAATGTAATTTTGACAACTTGGCGTATTGTAGAAACCCTAAAAGGCAAGCTTTTGAAATTTTCAGAAACGTTAAAACTAAAAAAGCCAAAAATTAAAAAAATGCCGAAACGAATAATCGCCAAAATGAAAAAAGGGCTTTAACGAAAATTACCACCAAAGAAATAAAATAATTCGCTAAAATGAAAAAATTATCAAAATGAAAAAGAGCTTAAATGAAATTTATCGCCAAAAAAATAAAATAAATCAGTAAAATGAAATAAATCACCAAAAGTAAGAAACTAAAAATATCGCTAAAAGCCGAAAAAAATCACCATAACAAAAACGCACCAAAACTAAAAAAGCAATAAAACTTAAAAAATTTATTGTAAAAAACATAAAAAAGTCGTCCAAAACTTCGAAACGAAAAGAAACGTCAGAGCTAAAAAAAACACAAAAACTAAAAACAAGTCAAAAATGGGCAAACAAAGCACCAAAACAAAAAAAATCGCTAAAAGTAAAAAAATGTATTGTAAAAGAAATAAGAAACCGAAAAAATCACATAACTAAAAAAAAGCAAAACTAAGAAACGCTTAAGTCCGAAAAAAATTGCAAAAACAAAACAAGCACCAAAACTAAAATAAATCTCTTAAACTAAAAATTTGTATTGTAAAAAAACAAAAAAAAATCGCCAAAAATCTAAAAAAAGCGTTAAACTAAAAAAAAAACGACAGAGCTAAACAAATCGTCAAAAGCCGAATTAATTACCAAAATACGAAAAAAAAATCGCAAAAGCAAAATAAGCACCAAAATAAAAAAATCACTAAATCTTGTAAAAAACATAAAAAATCGCCAAACGAAAAAAACGTTAAAACTAAATAGTTCGTCAAAAGCCGAAAAAATCGCTAAAACTAAAAACCGCTAAAGCTAAACAAAAACACAACTAAAAATATCGCTAAAACTAAAAATATGTATTGTAAAACCAAAAAATCGTCAAAACTCTAAAAAAAACCGTTAAAACTAAAAAAACGACAAAGCTAAACAAATCGTCAAAAGCCGATAAAATCGCTAGAACTAAAAAAACTCCAAAGACAAACAACACCAAAATCCGAAAAAAAACCTAAAAAAATTATTTTAAAAAACATAAAAAATCTCCGAAAACCGAAAAAAAATCGCCAAACGAAAAAAACGTTGAAACTAAATAGTTCGTCAAAAGCAGAAAAAATCGACGAAACCCGAAAAAATCGTTAAAACTAAAAACCGCCGAAGCTAAACAACACCAAAATCTGAAGAAAAAAACCCGCAAAAACAAAAAAAGCACCAAAACTTTAAAAAATCGCTAAAACTAAGAATACGTATTGTAAAATAACAAAAATTGCCAAAAAAAAATCGAAAACCATGTTAAAACTAAAAAACGCTACAACTAAACAAATCGTCAAAAGCCGAAAAATATCGTCAAGAAATGGAAATTTAAAAAAAAAAGATGCGTAATACGGAACACTACGAGTGTCAGTCAAAGTCGCACTTCACTAAATTTATTTTTAAACACACTCTTTTTAAACCAGTATATACATGGACAAGAGTAATCTGCCCTCGGTAACTAATCTAACGTGCATCTAACTCGTTTTACTTGCCCCACGCAAATGAAAATTCAGATTTGCCAAATGAAAGTATATTTTAAAACCAAACTTTATATAAGACTTTTACTTACTTTTGTTTTAAAAACAACAACACCACTAGGATTTATTTCATATTCTAACACCTGCTAATAGCCCTTGAACTTTCGCCACTTGGCTTAAAACAGTATTGAAATTAAAAACAAAATCCACTTACACATGCACAGAAATCCAAGGATTTTCCACTACCAAATGTTATCACCAGCTTAATATAACTTAAAGCAGGAGATGCTAACAAAAAAAAAAGAAATATTTTCAACAGTGACATTTTGTATTTGGCTACCGGTAATTTAAGTAAAACTATTAAAATATGCTTGTAAACGTTCCCGTTCCTCTGAAACCCTTCACTATCTGCACTACCACCAATTATAGTAATAGTGTAGTACGAGTATGTATCAATGTTGTTGCTGCTGCACTATTATTTGATTAAATTTATTTATATTAATTTTTTTCTCTGGCTTCTTTTTATATTATTATATGTTTAACAGCTTAAACATTGCTGCCGCTGCCGTTCTTCTGTTGCTACTGCTACCACGTTTTAAGGCAGCATTGTCTTTTTTTTTTAATGCTGCCACTGAAGGTTTCTTTTTGAAAAATATCTCCTTTGTCCTGTCACTTGGTTGTTCCTTTAGTAGCAGTTGCAAGAAACTATAATATAACAAAATAAAAGTAAAGTAAAGTAAAACACAAGTAACTTAAGGAAAAATGTGAAGCATATAAAATGCTATTTTGCATACATAAATTCATGTTAAGCGTAGCAGCTATTTACGAAAATACACTGAGCGAAATGTCTCAGTTGTAGGGATTTAATATAGTTTAATTGCAATGAGTGCAAAGAATTTTTTTTATACAAAATTTCGGTGTATATATCATTGACAAATAAAAATGATGGCTGTTTTAAATGAAACAACTTACAATTGTTATGACTTATTATGTCATGACATAAGTTGACATTTATATCACATGATCTACCTATATCTGCACAGAAATTATTTACAAATAAAGATAGCTGTTGCTTTATACAGTTAAGCCCATTTGAAAGTTGAGCAACTAATTAACAGTGTTATGACTGATTATGTCATTACATACGAGTATATGTATAATATGATGCACTTATGTCACGACATTGATGTTGTAGCATAATTATTGCTTGATGTAAACATGTTATGATATAAGTACATATATCAAGACATAAAACTGTAGTTCTCTGATTATGACATTTATGTCTTAACTTAAGTTATGACATTTATGTCTTAATTTAAGTTATGACATGACGGCGTTATGCAAATTCTGCTTGATCATTGCATCACTGTGATATTTAATTCTTGTCTTAATTATGCTATAACATAAATATTAAGATGCAATTATGTCATTTTAATTATGTGATTACTGTCATATGTCAGGACATAAAAATATTATGTCATAAATAAATATCGAAGCCCTATATCTTGACAATATTCATTGAAATAACACGCAAACAAAGAAAACTTTCGAAAACAAATAAAAATAAAAATTAAAAAAGATCAATAAAGAATTCTTTGAAACATAAGTTGAGGACAACGAAAGCAAATCGCCAAAAATGCCAGAATAAAAGTATCATTAAAACAAAAAAAAACAATTTTTCACCAACTTCAAAAAAAAAAGAAGGTTATCAATTCGCCTCATAGCTCGGTTCATATTAGACCAATTTTAAACATTCTTTTATTGTCTGAGAGTGTATAGCGGCCTATTGGTCCCTTTGTAATAAAAATATGGGCGGGGACACGCCCGTGGTGCTACTTAACCGATTTTTACGAAACTTACCACACACCTTCAGCTCAAAAATAGACACAATCATCCACATGAAAAAAAAGGCGGAGTCACACCCATTAAAATTTAATATTTTATTTTAAATGGTTCTACTATACCGATTTTTACAAAAATTAACAAATTGCATTTAAAAAATGGACGGAGGTACGCCCATTAAAATTTGATTTTATATCAAATTAATTTGTTTCAAACTGGGTTTTTTTGGGCAGAACTATAGAGAAAATCGTTGCAATAGAAACAATTTCCTTAAGGGAAAAATTCTGGAGAATTCAAGAAATATTCAAGCGGGAAAGTAACTACCAAAATAAAAATATCGTTAGAATAAAAAATGTAGGCGTTTTGAAAATATTGCCATAAGTGTGAAAAGTCATCGAAAATTTAGATGCTATTCTGTTAGAAACCCAAAAATTTTACGCAACGAAAAATGCGCCATTACGAAAGATCATCCCGACAGATAAAAAAATCTAACAAAAATCTGCAAACGGGTAAAACTGCAAAAGTATAAAGGGGGCTAATGCAACGTTAAATACAATTATGTCGTGACATCATAATTATAACATATTTATGTGGTGAATACTTATGTATTCATGAAATTATGTTATGACATATACATATGCCATGACATAATTGCATTAACGATACATTAGCCCTTTCTCGCTCTTTTACCGTATGAAGCTTTAGATGAATATGTATTGCTGCAACTATGTTATGACATATATGTAATGACATAATTATGTTATGGCATAAATGTCATGACATAGATAAAAAATAAATTTAACAATACATTCGCCCTTTCTCATAAATTTGCCATTTTAATTTCCTAGAGGATCTATATATGAGAAGAGGAAGTCCCATATCAAACTTCCAGTCAATAGTTTTCTTCGTTTAAACTAATTGATAATGATTCAATCACTCACTCACTCAAAATAATGTTTTTTCTTTATATTTATAAAAAGATAATATTTTTCTCGGTCACTGCCTCCATGTTTTACAAACCCTGCCTGCTGGCTTTTGTGCCTGCCATTTAATTTCTACAATACATGGAATAGTAAAGACACGTTCGGTTTTGTTTAAATATCTCAAACGTTTTTTTTTCTCTAAAGAATTGCCTGCTATTTCTTTTATTTTTCATTTTGTTTTTGTGTTTTCAATAAATCTTTGAGGTTTAAACTACAAGTGTTCTTTAAGTGGAGACCTTATGAGTTATTGTATGTGGTGGCTGTTTTTGTTGGCCGAACAATTATTTGTAGCATTTAACAAGGCAAATAGATACTAGAAGTCACTAATTATCCCCCCAAAAACATTCAGTCAGTCTGTTTGCCAGCCCAGTCCTAACAAATACAATTTAATGTTCATACGTGCATACATAGACAAGCATACTTACATACTCGTACATACATATGTATGTATGTACACGTATGTATGTATTTATGTACAAGCCATGATTAATATCCAGTCATTATTTGTTGGCGGATATTTCCATTTATTTAATTTTTTTTTGCTTCCAAAGAAATGAAAAACTATTTGCTTGTCGGTCTAAAAAAAAAATAAAATTTTTTCCATCATCCTTGCCTTGGTCGTCGTTGTTATTGTCGTTGTCGTTGTCGTTGTCGTCATCATCTTTTGTTTGGGTGTTTGAGGGAAAAGAATTTGTTTATGTTGAAAAATTAACAGCCTGTAATTTAATTACTATAAATTTTGACTTGATGAACTTTTTTCTTGTTAGTTTTTTATTTATAGTTTCTACTCATTTTGATGGAAATTAGCTAATGTGTATTATATGCATGTTGTAACATTAGCATTTAGGCTTTAAACAATTTTATAAATAAAAATTTGAACACAATTGAGCTATATTTTTGCTCATGGGAATATAATTGATATCAAATTTTATTTAGAAAATCACAAAATTCGTAATGCATTAGTTCTACAAAATGAAATATATCTAAATTAGGCTGGTCCTTATTTGCGAAAAGTCATAATATTTAATGCATGAAACCTCTTCAATTGTTCCTTTTATTTAAAAGGAATTTAAAAATTTCAAGTCGCTTTTTTAATATTAACACATGCTCCATCGAGGTCAAAGTTCGGCATAAAGGACTCAAAATCCGTGAAAAGTCTAATAACTGCCTTTGGACCGTTTCCATAAGTATAAAAAGCAGGACCAACTGCCCATAATTATTTCTCAACAACATTTTTTCGGCATATACTCAACTTCAAATACCCCTCGCTAAATGGGTTCTCAAAATCATTATTTTGAGCCTCTCATCATGAATTTTGACCTGGATGCGGCACGTGTTAATAGTAAAAAAAACGATTTGAAATTTTTATAAAAAATATATTTTTTTTTTGCTAAAAGGAACAATTTAAGAGATTTCTGCATTAAATATTGTGACTTTTTGAAAATAAGGACCAGTCTAATATACATACATACATAGATCGGTAACTTAAATGCAAAACGCCCTGAGTAATAAAAAATTTGATGTCGACTTTTTAGGGTTCCGTACACCAAAGGTGAAGATGCACCCTATTATTTTCGCTACGAAGTCCTTCTGGCTGTCTATCTGTCACAAGTTTTTTTTATGATATGAAATTTATAGAGAATATGTCAAACTTTGGCCGCTACAACAACAAATATATGACAGTTAAAAATTAAATAATGGGGACATTGCCTCATAAAAAATTGTTTCTGTTCCCCCCCCCCCCCTCCAAATTACAAAAAAATTCCCGTAGTTATTTATTTTAATATTACACATGAAAATTTCCACTGGAAATACCACACCCCCAAAAAAATTTCTACCTACGCCAATATGGGTGGCGTTGGCTGAAGTAGTTAGTACGTTGACTACAAAACCCAAGATCCCGGGTTCGAGCCCGGTCTCCGGAAGTCATTAAATAACAACACCACGCATTGTGCTAATTGTTGTTGGAAAGTTCAAGTGATGAAGGCATAGTCACTGGTCACTGAACTATACCGACTTCAGCAGATGGTAACCCTAATGTAACATCAGAGCGCCTTCCTTCGATTTGTGTAGCAGAATCATCGACGAAATGAAATAATAACCAATAAAAATAGCTATTAAGCACAGCTTTGAAAAATTTAATACGCCTCATTGACACCAGAGGCGCTGCAACTTGAAAAATGTGCAAACCCAGAGTTGTAAAAGAATGAAGCTTTCCTCTATATCTTCCTTCACCACCTGTCTTCTCTATCACTATCCCTTTCCTAAAGAAGATAAAACCTATTAGTAGTAATAGGCATACATTGCCTGAGTGTTACTTTTTGTCGAAACTTTTTTGGTAGATAATTTTCCATGGAACGCAACAACATGTAGTAAAAATAAACTTTTTTATTGAAAATAAAAATTTATGTAGTCTATTGTTGATCATTTTTAATGTACATGTTGTAAAATCTTATCGTACACTGAAAGAATTTTCAGCATAAATTCTATGAATTTCGACATTAATTTAATTAAAAATTCATTGAAATTCAACCAACGCTTCGTTGGATTAATGAAACCAGTATCGTCAAAATTATTTTATTGAAAACTTCATCAAATTTATTTTAGTTAATTATTATTTTTCGAACTGTATTTGTTTCTAAATTCTTATGAATTGAATTAGGCTACTGTTCGTAACGCTTTTTCAAATTTATTTAACAGTGCTATAACTTCATAAAAACAATAAAATAATTTCATGAAAAGAATGATGATATAACTTAGATATAAAGAGCTTTCTTAATAATTAGAAAATATTGTTGTCATAAATCCAATAAAATATTCTTACGAAACCAGAATACCAACGAAGCAATTCTAATGAAATTCTTTCACAATATTCATGAAATTTTCATTGGATTTGTAAAATTATCATTAGATTTGTGAAAAAATTTTAATGAAATTGTCTCATTGGACTTATGAAGCAAAATTCTTTCGGTGTAAGTCAAAATTTACGTGTGTAAAACATATTTGAACATTAGAGCTCGATCCAACTTGTACAGTCGTTCATTTTAGACTCAAAACTATGATCAAATCCATGTAATATAAATGGGTTTGATCAAAGGTTTGTGTCTAAAATAAACTACTGAAAGAGTTGGACCCAGCTCTATTGAATATTATAAAAAAAAAACTTCTCCTGAAAACCTTAATTTTTGTCACTTACGATTAAACCGAAAGTAGGGCTCGATATAATCCATAATTTTTTTGTGGAAAACTTCAACTGCCGTATCCAAAAAAAAATTAATGATATGAGCTTGAAGTGACCGTTAAACCAAATTTCCATACAATTCACACTTGAAGTTCAAATAAATTAGTTTTTTGGATACGGCCATTAGTATTTAGTTGAAAATATTTTTTAACAATTTAAAAACTTACACATTTCAGGACCTTGGCCACGATAAACAAAGACTTTCTTTCAAAAACATACCTGGAATTAAAGAATAATAAATTTTTCATAAATTTTGATGTTGAGTTTAATATATAAATTTTATTAAAGAAAATTTTCTTATGAAAATATGTGACATCTTCTAAACGGCTAGACCGATTTTCTTCAAACATATCTAAGAACCCTCTCGATCAAGTCACCTTTCAAACAATCAAAATCGGTCGAGCCGTTTGGTCTGTACGTGGACACGGACAGACACACAGACACACAGATACACAAAAACACAGAAACACAGACACACACTACAAGCTTAACACCCCTTCTTTGGCCGGGGGTTAAAAATGCTTTTAGGTATAAAATTTTTAAAATTCTTTAATTTTGATGTTGAATTTAATATTTTTTTTTGTGGAATAAATTTTTTATGAAAATTTTTTGAACCTTAAAACTATTTTGGTTGCTTCTTTTTTTTAGAGACAACTTTGATATACTTCATGCATTCATTCCTTTAAACCGTTTTAACAGAAACATCCTCATTTGCAACAAAATATGTAGTTTTAGTATTTTCCGCATATTTAAATAATGAAATAAAAAGCAAACAACATTCAGGAAACAAAACTAAAACAGAAAAGAATTGGTGTATTGTTTGTTGTCTTTGAATCACGTTTCTAACTCTATTTATGTTTTTTTTTTGCCTTTATCAAAAAAATAAAACGTTAGAAACAACAACAACGAGCGAGTATTTAAAGTATAAAAGAACGGAAAAATATGTAGTTTCAGTATAAAATATTTGAAAATGTTTTCCATCTAACACTATTTTCGGAGAGTTGAGCTAGTTGGTGTGTTTGCTACTCGTATTAACTACATCATCTTCATGGACTTCTTTGTTGATTCTTTTTTTGTTATATGTATGTTAAATTTTACATAAAGTTAAAAAGGTGGTTTTAGCCACATAACAAGCTAAAGGTTAACACTTCCTTTTTTTCGATACAAAGAAGAAAAAAAAAATATAAGAAAAACAAATATGTACATAAGAGGCCGCAAACACCAACAACTTTGGAGAATAAAAAAGAAACTACCGATTCAACCTTAAGAGTACATCTAAAAATTACATGTTCATATAAGTACACTGTAAAAATTGAACAAAAGTATAAAAAGCCTAACTAATGTTTTGAGTAGAAATTACTTTACAGTTCTTAAACTATATTGGCCAAGATAGTTACCATAACGATTACTTGTCCTCATATGATTATTTGAAATAGATTACTTCCCTTATTATGCTGGTCTTAGTCACATCACATCCCCCTATTTCTTTCTTTCAGTGTTCTTCCACGCTTCCTATACTTTTTTCATTGATTTTTTTTTCTACTTACTAGATTGTTATTTTCATGCGTTTTTCGATTTTTCCTCATTTATTTATTTAGTATTTCTATTGCCACAAACAGCAACAATAAAAATAAACAAACAACCGCGTGCAAATGATGCTATTTAAAGCGGCGTTTAAAATTTAACTAACGACAAAAAAACGTTATCTGGGTTTTTCTCTACTTCTTTGCCATTTTGGCTTAAGCAAATAGTTTGGGCAGCAAAAAAAATGTAGCCAAAACAAATAAGAAAAACCCTCTTTAAAAATAAACCGCAACTATGCAAAATATACAAGCAGAAATCTTTAAAGTCTTTAAAGTCCACAGAAAAAACAAATACCCTGCTCTTATCGATTTAACAATTTGGGCTGTTTATGGTATTTTCGGCAAAATTTCTTAATGCTTTTAACTATAGTTTGGCAAGTGGCATGCTAAGTTTTAAAAAGGGTTCGTAACATACAGAAAAAAGAACTGCTGCTTATTAATCAAATAAATTTTTGTTTGAAAACATACAAATCAATTGTGTATTAAAAAATACAAACATTTCAATAAAAATATATAAAAAAATATCGACAACATATTTTTGCTTTAGACAAACTTCCACCAAAAAAAGTTTTTAATAGAAAACCTTTCGCCAAAAAAGTTTTTATCAGAAAAACTTCCGCCAGAAATTCCTTAAGAAGAAAAACTATCGCCAAGCAAATTATTTTCAATAGAGCAATTTACGCCAATCAAATTTTTTAATAGAAAACCTTTTGCAAAAAATTTCAACGAAAAATTTTTTTTCTTAGAAAATTGTTCCCCAAAAATTTCTACAGAAAATTATTCGCCAAAAAAAATTCTTGCTTAGAGAATTTTTCTAAAAACAAATTTTTGCCAAGAAAATTTTTCATTAAAAATGTTTTATTTTTATTATTTTATTTTATTCATTTTAAAAAAATTTTTCGACAAAAATGTTTTTATTTTGGAAAATTTTTCGCCAAAAAGATTTCTTAAAAAGAAAATTTTTCATTGAAAAAGTTTTTTTTGGCAAAAAAAATTTTTTTGCTTAGAAAAAATTTCTAACAAAAAATTTTTTGCTTAGAAAATGTTCGAGAAAAAAATTTTTTGATAAGAAACATTTCTTTAGAAAAATGCTCGCTAGTAAAATTGTTTGCTCAGAAAAACTTTCGCTTAGAAAATATTCGAGAAAAAAACTGTTTGCTCAAAAAAAGTTTCGCTTAGAAAAATTTTCGAAAAAAAATATTTTCTAGAAAAATTTTCTCCAAAATATTTTTTGCCTAGAAAAATTTTCGCCCAAAAATTTTTTTTGCTTAGAAAAATTTTCGCCAAGAAAACTTTTTGCTAAGAAATATTTTCGTTAAAAACATATTTTGCCTTCGAAAATTTTTCATTAAAAAAGTTGTTTTGCCTAGAAAAATTTTTGCCAAAAAATTTGTTGGCTTAATCCTGGTAGTCTGTTCACAATTTCGTGCGAACAAACTACATATAAAAGTATTTGGTATGAAATATTTGCGAAATAAATTCGCAAAAGTAGTACTCTGCATGTTTTTCCATGCATTATGACTCTGGCGTCACCTTACTTTAGCTGAGGAACAACATGAGCAGTGCTTTTTTCGGAAGGAATTTTATCATAATGTTGCATACTTACAAGCAATAAAAGCGAGAAACTTATAAAAAAAACTGCGAGTTGGGCCAAATTTAATACATGTCAAATTTTTTACGCTAAATAATCAATTGTACTGAAAATTTTTCCCAACTTCGAACACAGTACCAACCAGCCTTTAGAAAAAATTTCGCCAAAATATTTTTTGATTAGAAAATTTTCGAGAAAAAATTTTTTGATAAGAAAAATTATCATAAAAAAATATTGCAAAATTTTTGTCTCAAAAAAATTTTCGTGAAAAAATTTTTTGCTTAGAAAAATACTCGCTAAAATGTTTTTTGCTCAGAAAAAATTTTCGAAAAAAAATTTTGTGCTTAGAAAAATTTTCGCAAAAAAATTTTTTGCTTAAAAATATTTTCCAAAAAAAATATTTTCTTTAAAAAATTTTCGTTAAAAAATGTTTTGCTTTAGAAAAATTTGAGCAAAAAAATTTTTTACTTTGAAAAATTGTCGCCAACAATTTGTGATTCAGGAAACTTTTCACCAAAACCTTTCACCAAATAAAATTCCTTTCGAAACAATTTCTCCACAAAAATTTTCAATAGAAAATTTTTGCTAGAAAAAGTTTTTTCAAAAAAGTTTTTTAAAGTAAAAAATGTTTTTATTTTAAATTTTCACAAAAAAATGTTTTTCATTAGAAAAATTTTTGCAGAACCATTTTTTTATTTGAAAGTATTTTTGCAAAAAAAAACTTTTTGCTTTATAAAAAAGTTTGCCAAAAAATGCTTTCCTCAGAAAAAGTTTAGCCAAAAAATAATTTTTTTAGAAAAATTTTCGCCAAAAATTTAAATGAAACAACAATACAGAAGAAAAATAAAAAAAAATTTTGGTGAAAATTTGTTTAATGAAAAAAATTTTTTTGTCAAAAATTTTTTTGAGAAAAGTTTTTTCTCAGAAATAATTTCTTAATCAGGCTTGAGTTCAGTAATTTCAATTCTTATTGAATGAAAAAGGTAGAAAGTTTTTTCTACCAAAAATTTTTTTTGGCAAAAGTTTTTCTACCACAAATTTTTTTGGCAAAAGTTTTTGGTCAAAATGTTTCTACAGAAAACGTGTTTTGAGTAACAATTTTCTACAGAAAACATTTTAGGGCTAACATTTTTTCTCCAAAAATATTGTTTGCCGAAATTTTTTTCTGTGAAAACTTTTTTGGTGAAAATTTTTTCTGTAAAAGTTTTTTGGCTAAAATATTTTCTGTAAACATTATTTTCCCGTTAAAATGTTTTTTTGCAAATTTTTTGGCGAACATTTTTGCTGTAAAAAAACGTTCGCCCAGAATATTTTTTGTCGAAAATTTTTCTCAAATATATATTTTTTTAATTTTTTATTGAAAAGTCGACTTTTACTGTAGAAAAATTTTTACAAAAAAAATTTTTTTTAGAAAAGTCGAGAAAAACATTAAAATTTTATTTTTTAAATGCATTTTTCTCAAAACTTCATTTCCACACACTATGTCCCTTTTCTCGGAGAAGGTCACATATTCAGAAACTTTTCTTTGGAAAAGTTAAAAACGCGTTAGCTTATTTCTTCTAGTGTTGTAAGACTTTCTAATGACCGTCTAGGATCGTACATTTCAATTTAGTTCATGTTTCTATTTAAATTTCGTGTTTTTTTCTCTTCCATTTTAAGTTTTTCAACTGGTCCGTAACTTTTTGTTGCTATTACTCGTATTTGTTTTTGTTTAACTTAATAATAGATAGAAATCCGTTAAAAAAATAACAGCAACCAAAAAAATAATAGAAAATAAAGAGAAAAAACTTTAAACAAACTTTGTCTAACAAAGATTTCGCAAATGTGATTTTTTGTGGCAGTTATTTGGGACAATAATGTTTAACAAAGCCAGCGATTTTTTCACTCATTTCATCGTATTAAAAGACTTCCTTCCATCTATTTAAATTTCCATTTTTTTTTTATTTTGTCACAGTTGAGCTGAGGTGAGTGAGTTGATGATGTTGGCGTTTACAAAATGGTTTTTTTAGGCAAAAAAAAATTTTTTTTCTTTCAATTGAATTTAACTTTGGTGTTAAATACTGTACACTTGGACTGGAAAATTCCTTTATTATTTTTTTTAAACTACTGTGAACATCTAAGCAACAAGTTGACTGCAAGTTAAATTTCCTTGAGTTTTTCTTTACACCTCAATTGTCTCGTATGAAATTACAAACTGTTAAACTTTTACTAATACGATGTTACGAGTATGTCTGTTCTGCAGCATCAGCATTTTGTTTTTTTTTTTTTTTTGCTATGTGCTCCTTGGCAGCAGTTGCTGTTCCAAAGTTCAAAGTTCTGCTGCTGTTTTTAGTTTAAACTTTAGATTTCTAAGATAAAACATTTTATTTGGTAATTAGTTGGTTTTTTATATGCACGATATTGAAATTTAACCAAATCGCTCTTTTCCATGCATACAAAAAGACCAAAACAAAAATTAATTTTAAGCCATTCAGCCAGTAATGGCAACTGCGGCAGGTTACGAAAAATAATAAAAAAGAGAAAAAGAACGAATCCAGGAAATAAACTGAAACAAAACAACAACGAATTTGTTAGCGATAGTATTTAAAGATTTAATTTTTTTTTCTTCAAGTTGCCAAAATATCCGTTATCGTTTGTTAATTTAACAAGTTTAGAAACATGTTTTTAGCACCCCCTAAATGCAGATAAATATTCATTAGAGAAAGTCTTTGAAATAAGATGGCTTGAGCGAAAAAAAAAACTTGGAGGAAATTAATTTTGGAACTTGTTGGAGCGTTTAGTTTATCTTGCAAACATTTGCAAAGGACTGCATACAACAGCAACAGTTAATAGATTCAAAGTAAAATGATAAAAGGGATGAGGAGTTAGTTATATACTTTCTTGGCAATTCAAAATTCAATAGCTTATCAAAGTTATTGTTCAAAGTAGGCCTTAATTCCAAAAGTATATATTTACCTTATTGGTATGTGTGCCTTGCTAAGGGTCCTTATTGCGTAAATGACGTCAACAAAGTGATATTTACATATTAATGGCTTAATATATGAAAGGCGGAACTCGAATTTTCTATATTTTATAGAAAAAGCAAAAAACTGAAGAAAAACTAAAGCATTTATATGCAGATATAATTTTTTAAGTGGCCATAAGTCCTTGATATTAAACTATAACATACTAAGATCTTCAAGGAGGCTGCAATTATTCATTTTCTCTCAGAAAACATTAAAAATGCGATTTCGAAAAAAATTGAGATACGCCCTTTTTATATTTACCCATCGATATATAAAAGGAAACAAAAAGTTTAATTTTAAAAATTTTTATATTTTTCATATAAATTCTTTACCAAAGAAAAGCACGAGTGGGCCCGATTATGGGCTCACTAACAGCTCTTCACCGCCACCGAAGACGAAGTCGCTCGGACGCTAGTGTTTGCTTAAAATATTTATTTTTTTTAATTTAAAATCAACATCTTTTTGCTTTCACTTCTATATGAATTTAAAATCTGTAATAGTTCTCATATTATTCGAAATTTTTTTTAGAAAAACATATTTTTATAGCTATGCTATTTATGTCACGACACAGGAGCTAGAATGTGATTTTCATAACAAAAACAATCGACACTATTGCAGTTACAAATTTATTTTTGTTTTGATTCCTTTTTACTTTAAAACCAGAGTGCGAAAATAAACGAAACCAATTTTTTTATTTTGTTTTGTTACGTTCTTTAAAGTGAATGAAACAAAAACAAAACAAAAACAATAAGAAGGATTGTTCAATTTGTTTTTGTATTATTTTTGCACATGAGCAGAAACCAAACAACACAACCGATCGGCTGTAAACTTGCTAATAGCCGCCGCCGGCCACCAAAGAATACATTAATTTAATCGTACGCCGCTCGAAAAGAAATTATTGGGAAATAAATGGAAACATTTTAAAATATTTGCAGAGAATTTGACATCATCATAAATTCCCTACCACGTTTGGATAGTTTATCCAATATGCAAAATTCGTTTTTTTAAGAAATGTTTCAAGCCTGTCACTTTTAGAAATACGCTATTCTTAAATTCACAGTTGAAGGGTCTTCCAGCTTTTCTGAAAATTAAAAATTTTCATATTGGATAGTTTGACGTGGTAGGGACGATATAATATAATTTTATTGCATTGTCATTTCACACATGAAATTTGTTTTATATAACTAAGCAGCATAGCTATAACAGGGTGTCCTAAGACAGTTCTCTTCTTTTTAACCGACTTCAAAAAAAAAGAGGTGGTTAACAATTCGTCTCTATTTTTTAGGTGTCTTATTTCATAACTCGGTACATTTTGGACCTCTTGTAAAACTTTTTTTGTTGTCTGAGAGGGTATAGCTTCCCATTGGTCCAATATTAAAAAAAGTGGGTGGGGAAATGCCCAAAATTTATGCTATTCTACTTATTTGATTGCTGCGAAACCTATAAAACACCTTTGGTTCTTGTAATTACACAATTTGAAAGTTAAAAAATGGGCGGAGTTACGCCTATTAAAATTTATTATAACATTTCATACGGGGTTCTAATTAATCGATTTTTACGAAACTAACCATAAAAATTGAGCTCTAAAATAGACAAAATCTTTTATTTAAAAAATGGGCGGAGTCACACCCATTAAAATTTAATATTTAAGTTTACATGGTTCTTCTAGTAAAAATCGGTAAATTTTTACAAAACTTAACACACACCCTAAGCCCTGAAAAACACACAATCTTGCATTTAAAAAATGGGCGGGAGTACGCCCATTAAAATTTAATTTTATATTTCACGTACTTTTTTTATCTTTGCATTGAAGTCGGTTGTTTTTTGCAGAAGCAGTATTTTATTACTTTTTTTTTCATTTATTTTATTTAATAATTTTTTTTTTTAATTTAATTATTAAATTAACAGAATATTAACTTATTATTAAAATCTATTATTAAAATTCAAATGAATACTCCTTTCATCACACTTGCCTAATGAAATTTTTCAAAAACAATTTGCATTGTTTTTTTTTTTTTTTTGAAGGCGTTACTGCAATTATAATCCCACATAAATTGACTCTATAAATTTGCAATAAATGTCTGTAAAATATCGCAATTAATCAATTCATTAAAAAGACCTCAAAAAAATAAATTAAATAAATAAATAAATTAGCTGTAACTTTTTAGTCAACAAAAAATCAATTAACATTTTTCGTTAGATAAAAAAAAATTCAAAAAAAAATATATGTATGTATAGATACACTCAACAGAATTTAACCCAAATTAATTGAACAGTTTAGCGAATTATAAAAAATATAAGACTTACATACAAATGCAACAATATTCACTCAGTATCAATTTACAGCGACAAAATGCAAACTGCACCGAACCGCACCCCACAGTGCAAACAAATGCTTTCATGTGTTAAGAGACGCAAAGGCGGGCAGAGAGCTTTTATCACTCCATACGAAAGACTGCTGCATAAATGATGACAATGTCAGCCCACAAAAAAAAAACGAACAAGGAAAATTTAACAGCAAAATAGATTTTTATCGAAACCAGCATATTTAATACCAAATTTGTTTTATGCTAAAATTCAAATGTAAAATGAAATGCGAAACGCCAGCATTTATAAATGTATGCAATAAATGTTTGAATTCTAATAATGAAAAGCTAAAGAAAAACTATCAAATAGCATGGAAGCATTAATAAAAAAAACATGCACCGCAAGAAAATTCGCAATGAACTCAGTTCAGGCACTTTTAATTCCAACTAAATGCAAGAATAATATGGAAAATATAAAGTCTTCTAAAAAAAGACTTTCGAACTTTGACGGTTGAAAGGGGCCATATGGTTGAAGTTATATTTGCCAGATTGGCTGTCATTTATGGAGTATGTTGTGGCAAATCATAAACCTCTGGCCACGTATCGCGACGCGCTTCTCCAACTGGCAACTTTTTTCTCCCAAAATGTAATGATATGGACTAGACTAGAGAATGGCAAAAGTATCGTTTTAAGTACTCTTTGGATATTAGATTTCAAACTATTATGAATACGTACATACATACATTTACTTTAAGCCGAATACATATGTACATATAACTATAAACATTCAACAGCTATGTTCATACACATTTCTTAAATTACTCAGCACAAACAACGACAATTAAAGTTTTTAGATTGTATGAGCTGCACTCATACGCCTAAGTATAAAACTACTCTGACTGTTAATCGGCTATACGTGTGTATATACAGGGCTATTTGATTTACACACTAATACACATTAAGCATGTTTTAAAACAGCCTTGCACACACCACACATTTTCCATTTCATTTTATTTTATATACACAAATGTATGTATATGGTGGGCGAATAATGAATAAATATCCCAAGTATCTTGCGTATTTTTTTTTTCTCCAATTAAAATTGTATCAATAATACAACTTTTTTATTTCCTTCTGTTAAAAGCACTATAGGTTCAGTAAGAGTTTTTTGAGGCAATAAACAATTACCATGAGCAATACAACTAACTATGAGGCCAATCAGAGACTGTAGTAATAATTTTAATTGGATCGAGCAGGCCACGACCGCTTCTAGCGGAGTCTAAGAGAAAAAAATCACTTGAAATAGAGTATAGTTTATTGGTATCGAATTCAAAAGAAATCGTCTATACACCGAAAGAATTTCGCTTCATAATGAAACAATTTCATTAAAATCTGTTCACAAATCTAATGATAATTTCACAAATCCAATGAAAATTTTATGAATATTGTGAAATAATTTCATTAGAATTGCTTCGTTGGTATTCTGGTTTTATTGGATTTATGACAACAATATTTTCTAATTATTAAGAAACTCCTTTATATTTGAGTTATTTCATTCTTTCCATGAAATTATTTTATTGTTAAATAAATTTCATGAAGTTTTCAATAAAATAATTTTGACGAAACTGGTTTCATTAATCCAACGAAGCGTGACGTTGGTTGAACTTTAATGAATTTTTCATTAGATTAATGTTGAAATTCATAGAATTTAGGCCGAAAATTCTTTCAGTGTAGTCGTATGTTGATTATAGTGAAGGCAAAACGAAAAATTGCTTTCGTGGTTTCGCCAGCAATGGTAAATGATATAAAGTTTGTAACGTGGCGTTACAAATGTTAAAGCACTTACAAATACATACTGCACAACTGATAGGTACATACCACCTCAACTAGTGTAGGTTACAATACAATCGTTTGCTTAGGAGTACATACATTGTTTGTTAACATTGAGGTTGATAAGTGCACCACGCTGGAATTCTCATTCAGCTCTTGAGTAGAACTATATAAGACATCAAGTTTTGAAAGCAACCGAGAAGCAAGTCACGACAACGTATGAACGCTAGTTACAAGAAGGTAACTTGAACTAGGTTACAATACAATCGTTTGCTTAGGAGTATATACATTGTTTGTTAACATTGAGGTTGATAAGTGCACCACGCTGGAATTCTCATTCAGCTCTTGAGTAGAACTATATAAGACATCAAGTTTTGAAAGCAACCGATAAGCAAGTCACGACAACGTATGAACGCTAGTTACAAGAAGGTCACTTGAACTATCGTCCGAGAGCTTCTTGCCGATTCTTGTTTCAATATGATAAATGAGTACACAAGTGTAAAAATATGTGTATGTGTCATGCATTCGATATTGTTCTAACTTTTAAAATTTATTAATGTAAGACTCTAAAAAATAAAATACCTATAAAAATAATCACCCTTATTCCAGTTGTCAACATCGACGTCACTGTAACACAATATTAAAAATGTGGTGCTTGTTCTCGGGAACAAGTTTGTGCTACTGACAATCTATTTCCTTCAGTTATTTTCAATAACGAGTACACAAGCCCCAATTTTTTGGTATTGCGTTAAAGTCGACGTCGACAAGTGGAATAAGGGTGAATATCTTTCACAATGGATATAATTGTAAAACCTTTTATTATCACTTGATATTTTATGAAATTTTGAGTTTGTGAAATGAAGTATGGTGCACTATGAAGTAAGTGTACAATAAAAATAATGCACACTTGACACAAATGTCTATACAAATGTTGTACAATGGTTTTTTTTTTTTGTTTCCTTGTTCTCTATTTTTGCTTTCACTCAACTGCGATCACCACTACAAAAATAACATTCGCTGTTGAAAAAAACCAATACTGCGCAACTTTCTTATGGCTTGCGCTCACTTCTAGTATTTTCTGACTACTTAAGGCTCAGTTAAGGCTCGGTTAGCCGACTGTAATGTAAAGTAACTGGAACGTAGGAAACAGCTTATCGATACTTTTATATGAATAGTAGGTTACGTTACATTACATTTCTATAATAATTTGCATTACTTTTCGCATAACAATATCGATCAGCTGTTTCCTACTGTTGCAGTTCTTTACATTACAGTCGGGTAACTGAGCCTTTAAGTGTGAAATGTATGAAAACAAAACAAACAACAAAAAGCTTCAACTTTGACAGCCTGACGTTAAATTACGAGTTGCCTTCTTGTTCTAATTTCTGGGCAATTGCCATCATTAATTTTGGAAAATTGGAAACTTCAAATATGTATGCCAAAAACCTGTCACTGGGCCCATAGTGCAAAGTGTAATTTTACTAAACAAAATTTTTAAGCTGATAATGTTTTCATTGAAGTTACAATTTTATCAAAGATGTTAAAAATTCATGAAAATAATAAAAAAAATGCAACAAAATATGTTTTGTTTTTTCTCAGTGTTTTAATAAGTCAGTTGTTTGAGCAAAAAGTTTTGCCAAATTTTTAGTTAGTTAAAATGGTTCTTGAGGCAGTTGTCGGTTAGGTGTTGGGTGTTGGGAATTATTGCACTTGGCAGTTAACAATTTGGCATTTTATTTAATTAATGTCTAACCTTGAGAGTTGTTTTTTTCTATTTTTCTTAAGAAAAAATCAAATGATCTAAGTGAATTTTTTTTTTGCATAAAAGTAGAAATTTGCCATATTTTAAATGAAAACAGCTGGTGTTAGCAGCAAAAATATGTGTAATAAAATTAATTCCCAAAAAGAGAGAGAGAGAGAGATAGAGAGAAAACTTGTTGCAATAACACAAAAGCTGTTGAAAGTGATATCGATGATGTCAGGCAAACGCAACTGTGGAGAAGTTTGACAATCGATAATAGTTAATTTAGGAATTTAATATTAAATTAGTTTTATTTTTTTTTTGTCAAGCATTAAGTTGCCTATTCAGTAGTGTTTAGTATCTATGTGTGTAAGTGTGAAACGATTGTCAATTTCTAGTTGTACGAGTGCATTATAAATGTTTGCAATTTTTTTAACAACTGCTGCTGTTTTGTGGCGGTTTTATTTTTTTCAATTTTTTTTTGTCAGTGCGGTATGGTGTTTTAAAGCATGCAACAAATTTGATTCTTAGTGGCATCTAATGCACGAGTAGTGGTGACTTTTAGCTGCAGCAGTAGTTGTTTAGTGCTAGTAGCTGTTACCGTGCTGCTGGTACGTATCTAGCAAATGCTTATTCAAATAACTTGTCATGCTTAATTTAAGATTTCAAATATTTGATAAGGGACTTTTGTTGTTGTTGCTGTTGTTGTTGTTGTGGCTTTTAAGCAACTTGGCTGAAAGATTTGAAAAGATTTTGTGGTTTGTGGCAACATCCAATAATGGCTTGGCTTATTGAATGCTACAATTACTCAGCTTATTGCGTTTATATTATTTTTTATTTATTTTTTATTTATTATTTTTTTTTTTTGCTGTTGCATTTGCTATGATCAAGTTGTTTGTGGCGGCTGTTAAAATTATTTTTGAGGCACATAATTTAAGTCTTTTAAATCATTTGCAATTGTCTATCTAACTTGTCTGCGCTTGTGAGCCCGCTTGTCTATCGATTTGTGTTAAAACAAAGTTGTTGGTTTTTTTTTCTTCTATTTAAGATTAATAATGTTGCTTCGGCTCATTTTAATCATGTTTGCTCATGCTTCTAGGTCAGATTAATCTTCAAGATTGACTAGTGTTTTATTTAATATTTTCTTTATTAGTTTTTTTATTTATTTATTTTGTGTTTTTTTTTTTGTCGAAAATATTTGATCTATACAATTTTATTTTAACACAACTTTTGACATGTCTTGACTCCAATTCATTGCTAAAGCTTGTAGATGCCCAGTTGGGATTTTAGACTGAATTTATATTATGGAATTTTTTATAATATTTGTTGCTTGTAACTTTATTTTTCATTGTTACTATGAGGCAAGTAGAAGGAAATCGGATGATTTTTTTGGGGCACTCTCTTCTCTAGCGCTCGCATTAACAAATATAAAAATTTGTATGCCACAAGCTTCATGAAATGTTATGATATGCTGTTATGTTAGGAATGAATGCTATGATAAGAATAATATGATTATTTAAATACGGCATTAGTCCACATATACGTATTTTTAAATATGTCAATTAAAACAACACAGTACAACACGACAAAAAAAACTACAGCGCTTTGACAATGAATTCTGGAGACGAAAAAATTTATATGTATTTTCAAGATATTCGAGCTTGAGGTCACCTCTTATATAAATATGTATTCATTTTTCTTTTCCCAATATTTCGCCACTCAGTTGAGTGGCTTCTTCAAATATAAAAAATATACCTGTGTCCAGGCTGAAATGTCCCCTCTTTGACTTCTTCGTACAGCATATCGCTATAGGAAACTATTTGTTCTTTACATCTGAGGTGTAAGGTATGTTCAGAACACACCAAGTTCCAAAATTGAACATAAACCGCAAAAAACAGCCAAACTCAAGATTGCCCACTTTTATTCTTACAAATTCCCTTTAACCACTATTTCGAAAACTCACACGGTCCACTTGAGTAAAAAAAACTATATTTAGTGATTTCAATACAAAGTTTCTAGACAATTCCACTGTCTGGCTTGTGAAAACAGAGGGCTAATCTTATTCCCCACAAGGGGATTTGTGAGAATAAAAATGGTTAAAGTTGAAAGCTTTTGCCAAATTAATTAAAACTTTCCAACTGGGCATTTGATAAAAAAAATATTAGTATTTTCCCCAGCACTTAATTGTTTTGGCTGGCAAACTGCGTGTTATTGGGCACTGCATGTTTGCGTGTTATTTTTCATATTTTCAGTTGTTCATTTTGTGTTCATGAATTTAATCAAAATTTTATTTAAGCAAAATTATCTGATTACGACATGAGTTGAGAAAAATAACGAACTGAACACATTCAATTCACTCAATTGCTTAATTTAAGCTCATTGATTTCCAATATACATAATAAATGTGTAAAGATATTAAGTGTTTAATACGGCCTCTTGATTTCTGCCTTTGTAACATTGAACTTTGGCTTAAATGTCTTGAATTTGGCTCAACATTAAGCAATGTGTAATTAATTGTTAACGACTTGGGAATTAAGCACGAATAAAAAAGAGTTTCAAGATCAAATTAATACTAAAAACTTATTCAGAAAGTACGTACGTAAATAAAAGCTTTTAAGCCAAAAAAAAAAAAAATAGAATTTGTCTCTGCATTCGTAATGAACTTATGTTACACAAATATTTAAACTTAACTTTATTTATATTATTATTTATTCTAAAGAAAAAATTATATTGAAACTATTTAATTGTAAATTTTCGAACCTACAAAATCGACGTTTTCAAAAGGTAAGAACGTAACAATATATAAATCGAATAATGTCGTCATGAGCAAGCAGAAGGGTACTGTAGTTCAGTTTTCGGACTTACCCCAGTAATCGATTAAATTTCCAGTATGATTCGATTAAACAAGTGAATTGCATTTTAATGATTTTATTCTATTAACAAATTTTATTTGATTGATAATTTTTATTCGATTAAAAAATTTGATTCGATTAACTAATATTATTCGATTAAATAATTTTAATCGATTAAATAATTTTAATTAATTAAATAATTTTAAGCGATCAATTTTGTTCCAAATAGTAATTTTAATATTTTAATCGATTTAAAATTATTATAATTATTATTTAAAATTACATGCTTAAGTAATTTAATTTAATTTTTAATCAAAATTATTTAAATAATTATAATTAATCGATTTAAAATTATTATAATTATTATTTAAAATTACATGCTTAAGTAATTTAATTTAATTTTTAATCAAAATTATTTAAATAATTATAATTAAGTGTGGTAAATAATTTATTTTAACAATATTAATCGATTAAATAATTTTAATTAATTAAATAATTTTAATCGATAAATTTTGTTCGAAATAATACTTTTAAATATTTTAATCGATTTAAAATTATTTAATCGGTTAAAATTATTTAAATAATTACATGCTTAAATAATTTAATTTAATTTTTAGTCAAATCGATTACATAATTTTATTCAATGAAATAACTATAATCGTTTAAGTAATTTGAAACGATTAAATAATTTTAATCGATTAAGAAATTTTAATCGATTAAATAATTTTAATCGCTTAAATAATTTTATTCGAACAAGCTCGCCAATAATTCAAGCTCAACGGTTTTCGAATATATGCTAAAAAAACATACTTATTCGAGTTATATAAACACAAAAAAATATTTATATTAAATAATGCTGCAAAAAAGAACGACTTCAATGCAAAGATCAGGGGCAAATTAGAGCATTCGATACGGTTCCAAATTTTTAAATATTGCCATATTAACTCTACTGAAATATTTCGTAATTTCGTTCGATAACGAGCGCCGTAATTTGTCCCCTGATAGGACATTTTCGAAACAAAATTTATCAGACCAAACTGGAAGTAAACTCTTTCAAACATAAAAAAATTTGAAAATCTGTTGGGTTAAGAAGAAGTACGTGATATATAAAATTAAATTTTAATGGAAGAAACTCCGCCCATTTTTTAAAATGCAATATTGTGTGTTTTTCCGAGTTCAAGTAAAGTATCACTACGTTAAATAAGATATTGAATTTTTATGGGCGTGATTCCGCCCATTGTTTTTAAATGAAATATTGTGTCTATTTTAAAGCTCAAGATGTGTGGTAAGTTTCATAAAAATCGGTTAAGTAGAACCAGGTGAAATATGATAATAAATTTCAATGGGCGTGACCCCGCCCTTTTTTCAACTTTAAAAATTTGTAATTACAAGAACCAAAAGTAGTTGCTAGGTTTCGCAGCAATCAAATAAGTGGAATAGCATAAAATAAAATAACAAAATATGTGGGAGTGTCCCCGCCCATTTTTATTACAATGGCTATACCCTCTCAGAATTTTTACAATCGGTTTAAAATGTACCAAGTTATGAAGTAACAATGTCAAACAAAAAAAGGGCAGACGAATTGATAACCTCCTCCTTTTTTTTTTTGAAGTCGGTTAAAAATTAAAACTTAATTATGTTCTAATATCCTTAAAAATCTAAACATATTTTTACAAAGTTTTTTCATACATTTTTGCAGAATAAATTTATGACATATTAATATGCCAATACAAGTAGAAAGATTAAAAGGTCAAATGCTTTTCCTTGAAATTATTATTTCACCTCTTTTTTCTTGGCCTAAGGGTGTTAGTTAAAATAGCAAAAAAAATTTTTTTTTTTTTTTTTGTATTACAAAAATTTAGAATAATGAACATCTGTTAGTGATGCAAGTTCTAGACAATAGATTTAAATAGAAAAAAAGCAAATGTTGGATATTAAATAAAAGCTCTTCAATTTCTTAATATTCGTATCCGTATTAATCTTATCAAGTTCAGATTTCAAATTCCATTTTTTATTAATTTTTTTTTTACTTTTCCTAGCTGCTACAGCTGCACTTAAAAAGAGAGTTTTCCGGTATAAATTTAACTATTTGATTCTAAAAGAAATAGAAAAACGAATAAACAATAGAAAACAGCAAACAAAACGTAAAGAATTATTTATCTGTTGTAACATTTTCCTTTGAATAGAAAGAAATAAATGAAAGAAATAGTTGAGCAAATAAAAAACTATTAAATAAATTGTAAAATCACGATGTTGCAACAACACACAACGCAACTGCAACAGTTACGACAATTTCAATATACAAGAACTCAAAACAGAAGGTAAAAAAGAAAAAAAAAAGAATGTTGTGAAGGAAAGTAGGGAGTCAAGGCGACCAAGTGGTTAGGCTATTTTCTAATTAGGGCAATTCCAATATATAAAAAATAAATAAATTTAAATACAGAAATTATTATTTGAAAATAAAGCAAAATTTATGATTTTAATTTACATATACACGAGTATATATGTATTTGTTGCTGCTCCATAGTGCAATTGTATGGAATTTGCTGTGTAGGGTGCCTTACTCGATTTTTTTTTTCATTGCCAATGTTTAATATAAATTACTGGTCATAGACATCTCTTAGTAACAGCAACAAAGGCTGCTGCGGCCACTAACAATAACAACAACAACAACAACAACATGATTTCATTAAGGTCGAGGTTATGCAAACAATCACATGCAATCTGTGCGAATGTTTGTAATAAAAAAAATATATATATAAATAGTAAAACTATAAAAAATATTCCCAAAAAAAAACAAAACACACTACTGCTCATAAAAATACAAAAATTGTGACTTTTGAACAACGACAGAGCAGCAACCAACTACTGTTCAGGTTTGCTATGCAGCAAAATAGAAGAAACAACAAAAACAAAAAAGAAAACAATAAAACCAACAAACGACAGACAGCATCACAAAAAATAATCTTGAGCATGAAAAGCAGTTAACAATCACCATCAAACCTAAATGCAACATATTCAGGCACACAAATGCATACCAAGTCATCCGTTTCATCCGTTCTTAACGGCGACGACGACGACGATGAATATGAATGAATGAATGAAAAAATTTTATGAATTTTACGCTGTCCGGATTGTTATTTGAGATGTAGACCATATATTTTTAGGATTTTATTTTCAATTTGTTACCAACGCTTATTAGAGTACCGCAATCTAAAGAACGGCACATAAAGTTGTTTGAGATGGCAACGTGGGTAGTAGCTTTGTGTACTTACTCACCGTGATATAAAGTCGCAAGCAACAAAATTAGAAATATGTGGCATCTTCAGGCATTAGTTTTCTTTTTGCATTATATTTCACATACGGCCCTGTTCTGTAAACCGAATCCGAATAAATTTCTCGTTTTCTAAAAATATATAATGGTCCTGCAGACGTGATTAAAATTATACACGATAATTTTCTCTCAGATATGATATTTGGGAATCTATTTATAATCTAAAAAAAATATTTCTATTGTCGGAGTTAGTTTCCTAAAATCGTGCGATTGCAAATCGCTCGGTTTACAGAACATGTCCGATAAATTCGCAGTTTAAGTCATTATTTATATTGTTATTTAAAAAGTTTCTATTGAGAGGACAAATATTCTACTAAAATATTTTAAAATTTTATTCATCATTAGACCTCCACCTAAAAAAGCTAATTTAAGCTAAAAGCTTAAATTATAGTTTAAAACTTTTAAATCACCAAAATATTGCTTTCAAATTCTGCCTAGACTCAGTCGTATATTTTTATGCTCGTGCGAAAATATTACTCACGTCCGAGCAACACCCATCTCTAGCAAATCATTTTTCTTTTCAACTAAAAAAAATTAGGATAATACTCGTATGTAAAACAGCAAGAGTTGTGTGCTAATTCTAGCTTAGTTACTCACACAAGGATATTAAAAGATTATCCAAATTAAAAAAAAATCAGATATTCTTTGACATTGCAAAGGACTACATAAAACGGCCTTGTTCTGTAAACCGAATCAAGGAAGGTCTTGAGGAAATGGAAAGCCTGTGAAAAACGAGCTTTAAGCAGCAAGAGCGAGGCAATGACTTGACTGTGATTGTTCGAGCATTTCCTTTTCATCTACATCGCGACATATTCTACAGAAAGCATTATATGATAGATTTTATATCCTGGCATATATCACTATGTAGCAATGACCTGTTAGTACAGCCACTACTGTACAAAGCTGATCTCTTGGTTATCGTTCCGGGACGGTGCACCATCTGGGATTGAATCACGTTAGAATTGAATTTAAGGTCAAGCATCTAGTCTACGCAATTGTTAAGAACTGCTGCTCTATTTGTTATTGCAAATAATTTCAATGGAATGCAATAGCTGATCCCTTGGAACACCTTCCAAGATGGCAGAGCATGTAGGATTGTATCGTGGCCAAGTTGACTTTGATGTAGAGCAGCTAACATCGTATGGCCATCTAGTCTAGGCAACTGTGAGCAGCTGCTTCTCTATTAGCCATTTGAGCAGTAGACCGGTTTGACAATTGGTCCCCATTTTTGGCTAGCCCGTGTACTATATCCTCTGGACATGGGTTTCCACGTTAATTCTATGTTAAAATACCTCGGCATTTTATTAAGAGGCATACAGCATTCATTCAATGTTGTGTATACTTGATAGAGATTTGATCGCAAACTTACTGCCGGTGCATATACGAATAGCCTTGTTATATACTCAATAGTACCTAAGCCATTTTTAGGGTTCCGTACACCAGCGTGTTTTCACTACGCTGTCCTTCTGTGCGTCTGTCTGTCTGTTCGTCTGTTCATCTGTCCGTCTGTCTATCTGTCTACCTGTCTGGCTGTCCGTCACAGGCTATTTCCTCGAGAACGGTAAGAGCTACGGACCTGAAATTTGGACATAGTGTGCAGAAACTTGGCCGCTACAACAACAAATACATATATACATACAATTGTATGTATATAGACTTGAAATTTATAAAGTTAATGCATTTTTATACAGACTACAAAAATAGCACTAAAATTTAAAAAAATTTAAATTAAAGGGTGTTCTATCAGTTAATGCAATTTTGACTATGTCATTTTGACAACAAGCTGTATCTTGGAAACCGTAAAGCCAAACTCTTGAAATTTTCAAAAACGGCAAAACTAAAAAATTCCAAAATTATAAAATCGCCAAACCGAAAAAAAAATCGCCAAAAGGAAAAAAGCTCCAAATTAAAAAAAAAATTCTAAAATTAAAATAAATTGCGAAAAACCGGAAAAAACGCCAAAATGAAAAAAAAAACGCCAAAATGGAAAAAAAATCGTCAAAATGAAAAAAAATCGCCAAAATGAAAAAAAACGCTAAAATTAAAAAAAACGCCAAAAACTGAAAAAAAATCACCAAAACGAGAAAAAAGCGAGAAAACAAAATAAAACCTTTCAGCTGAAAAAACACTAGAAAACGCCATATTAAAAAAATTCTCAAAGCCCAACGTACGGAACCCTTCGTGCGCGAGTCAAAGTCGCACTTTACTGAATTTATTGTTGTTAAGACTTCAGTCGGAATTGTACTACACTGATTGTCTAGCTTAAAATTACGATAATACGAGTATCCTATGAAGGGTACCAAAAAGATTTTCTAATATCCTTGCATGCGTGGCAAAAGGTCCGTATGAGTAGTAGTCTATATACTCGGGAAAATCCTCTAATTGCTCCAATATTTACGCATATCAGAGCAGTGATCGCTTTTTTCTACGCAATGGATGTCTG
Organism: Tachina lurida; assembly: GCA_944452675.1. Lineage (NCBI taxonomy): Eukaryota > Metazoa > Arthropoda > Insecta > Diptera > Tachinidae > Tachina > Tachina lurida. Next base: position 163,027,145 of record OX101753.1, on the reverse strand, counting down.
GCATTCAAGTTGCTTCAGAAAATATTTCTTTCTTGATAATCTCCCAAAATCCCTTGAGTGCTCCCAATTTTTATTCTTCAATCATCAATTAAAACAAAACGTTAAACAGCCTTTAAGAAATATTAATAAGAAATGCAACTTTCTCATAAGCTGTGATGAAACTTTTCCAATTGCATTGATCTACTTTTGCCATTAACCAGCGCAAACAAATGTTTTTTCCCACATCCTTGTTGTTGCTTCTAATGCCCCAGACACGTTTTGTTTTTAAGCATAAAAATCATACGTACTCGGGAGTTGAAACAAAAATGAACAAATATATTTTTATTTAACTTTTTTTTTTTTTTTTGAACAGATTCTAATGACACAGAAATCAGCTTTTACACATTTTTATGCTGAGGCGCATTCACTACGTTCCCTCAGTTTGGAAGACGATGGATGTAATAATAAGCATGGTAAGATCTTTAACAGTGAAATGCGTTGCCAAAACAATAGCAAAATATATAAAAAATAAAAATAAAAAATAGTGACAACAACTGAACATCATCAGCGTATAGAGATAAAATAGTAACAGTAATAATAATGACAACATTGATGATGATAATGATGATGTTGTTGGAGGTGGTGTTGGTGTTGTTGTTGTTATTGGCGGTGGTGTTGATGCGCTTGGGAGTAGACTGATAATGATGGTTTTTACAAAAGTGCACGATTATCTCGTTTTGCCTCTTCAATATGTTTTCAAATATATGTATGTCAGTAAAAACAATATACAACAACATACATACATATATGTATGTATGTATGTATGTATATATGTACATATATCTAGTAGATTTAAGTATGATTTTAGGTTTTTATTTTTCTAACTAAATACATTCATTTATTTCATCGTTGTTTGTTTTAAGTATCGAAATAAAAAATACGCCTACTTACTCGTACATTTATTTACAAATACTTACATTTTGTGTACTTAAATTACACAAAATAATTCACAAAACGTGATTTGAGATTTTCTTTTTTTCTATTCAAAGAAAAAATTCCAGTTTTTTTTCCATAAAACATTCGTTTAATCAATTCTCTTGATGAACTTTACATTAAATCAAATCTTAACAAAATATTTAAGCAAAGTAATTTGCTTTTTGAGGGAAAATAATAAAGTTGTAAAAACGAAGTTAACCGTACAGGGGTCAAAAATTGGCTTATTAATAATTTAAGCTCTTTGAAATTCTTTTCTTTGACCCGGTTACGTGTTGCAGCCAAGCAGCAGGTTAGAGTAGGAGAATATTTAAATGAAAATATATGTATGTATGTATGTATGTACATTGTTGCTAGTTAGTTGGTCTTCTTTGCCAAACTTTTGCTTGGCTTAAAAACTATATTACTCGTATACAATTAATTAAACTTAAATCTATTTTACGGACGCTTTATTTAAGTCTTATAACCTTTTCCTGAACAACAATCAACCTCTCAGTGCAAAAAAAAATTTCAGCGAAACGAATAACAGCAATCACAACTTGCAACTTGCATCAGAAATACTACATACATACATATCGCTTGCAAGCAGTGAAAAGATAAGATAAAATACACTCGTAAAATACTCGTTATATATTTTTACCTAAACAAGAGAAATTTTAATTTGGCTTAAAAAGCGTTACGAACATTAGCCTGTTCAATTCATAAGAATATAGAAAGAAATACAGTTCGAAAAATAATAATTAAATTAACAGAAATTTTTTATTATAAATATAAACTGCATACATATATTTTATATGTATATTTGTAACAAAAATATGTAAATAAATGTGCTATTTCCAAATTAATTTTTTTAAGTACCTTTTGCAAAAAGTACGTTTTGTAAGAAGTAACTTTTGTTAAAACTTTTAACTTTTGTTAAAAGTACCTTTTGTAAAAAGTACGTTTTGTAAAGAGCGACTTTTGAAAAAAGTACCTTTTATAAAAAGTTCCTTTTCTAAAAAGTAACTTTTGTAAAAAGTATCTTTTGTAAAAAGTACCTGTTGTAAAAAGTACCTTTTGTTAAAAGTACCTTTTGCAAAAAGTATCTTTTGTAAAAATAAAATTTGTAAAAATACCTTTTGTAAAAATTACTTTTTGTAAAAAATACCTTTTGAGAAAAGTACATTTTATAAAAAGTACCTTTTGTAAAATATACCTTTTGTAAAAAGTTCCTTTTGTAAAATGTTCCTTTTGTACAAAGTACCGTCTGTAGTCTGTAAAAAGTATATTTTTGTAAAAAGTTACTTTTCAAAAAGTGCCTTTTGCAAAAACTACCTTTGTATCTTTTGTAAAAAAGTACCTTTTGTAAAAAGTACTTTTGTAAAAAAGTACCTTTTGTAAAAATGTACCTTTTGTAAAAAAAGTACCTTTTGTAAAAAAGTACCTTTTGTAAAAATAAGTTTCCAAAGAAATATAATTAAAAAAAAATTCAGTAAGGAGTGGACTCGCATAAGAAGGGTTCCGTGCAGTCACAAAATACATAATTTCACAAATAGTTTTGAAAAAAAAATTAATTATTTTACTTTTCCTCTTTTTCTTTTCGGCGATTTGTTTGATTTTCTGATTTTTTTTTAATTTCGGATTATTTTGTTTTTTTGCAATCTTTTCAAGTTTGACGGTTTTTTTTGCGATTTTGAAAATAAAGTTTGTAATAATTTGGTACTTTTTCTTTTCCTTTGGTTTTCGAATTTCTTCAGATTTGGCGGTTTTTTCGTATATGAAAATTTTTTTATGGTTTGCGTTTTTGCTATTTTGGGACTTCTACGTAATCGTTTTCCAATTTCGTTTTTAAAAATTTTTTAAGTTTTGCGTTTGATGTTATTTTGAAAACTTTTTCGCTCTGCGATAATTTTCCTTGAAGCGAATTTTTTTAGTTTTTTAAATTTTTGGTTTTGCAATTTCGTTTTTGCGAAAATTTTGCAAGTTTTGCGTTTTTTGTGATTTTAAAATTTTTGTAGCGATTTTTTTTAGCTTTTGATACTTGTTGGTAATATTTTCATTATTTTCCATTTTTCTTTCGATTTTCGCCATTTTCCATCGATTCCAATGTGCGAGAGATGGTTTGGGCTGTTCAGAAGTAGTGATGATGACCCGGAAGAGAAAGATCGCCTAGATCATACAACAAAGCTTGGAGATGTTGAATTGGAAGCATTATTTCATGGAGATAGTTGTCAAACTCACACAGAACTTGCCAAATCATTGAGAGTCACTCAAACAAAAATTTCAAAGCGGGGTTGCAAGCTGCAGGATTCACGCAAAAGCAAAGAAATTTGGTACCACCAAGAGTTGAAGCCGCGAAATGCTGCTGCTTAAACGCCTGCCTCAATTTCTCGAGTGTAACTCACGACCACCTACATACATAACCCCACCTTTTTAGTTGTTTTGTTTGATCCCTCTCTTTCGCTCTCTCTCTCTGTTTATGCCACATATGAATATGTGGCACATATACATACATAATTCGAAAATATTTGGCTGACTGGTTCAAGTCCATAATAAACTTACAAATACGTTATTACAATAACATGTGGCATATATTTATTAAGTATATTTTTCCTTATTTTATTATTGTTGTTGCTGTTGTTGCTGTTGTTTTCATACTTGTATCTGATGTCGGTGGCAGGTAACATACTAACATACACTGGCACTTGGTGATGGTGGTGGTTGATTCTTTAATTCATCCTGAACGCCAGCTTACAACAACAACAACAGCATCCTGTTGCTGACTTTGAAAGCCAGCTTAAAACAACAACAAAAATACATTTTCCACAATTTGTGGGTCATGTTATGGTTTCGTAAGCAAACAGAAAAAAAATTAAATATGGGGGAATTGAAAAGGAGCAAAAGCTTAAGCTTTTGTGGCTGCTAGAATGCTGTAATCAAGCCAAATTGTTATAAATCTAAACAAACAGCGTAAAAATGTTTAAATGTTATTAGAACCGTTAAAATGAAATTTATTGTATGAGTATCTACGAGTATCAGTAAAAATGTTTAAATGTTTATATGTATTTATGTATGTATTTGTATAATGGTCGGCTTCTACCATTATGTTGCATAAAGTGAAATGAATGTTGTTACTGTTGTTTTTGTTGTTTTTTCTTTCTTTCCTACAACTGCAGAAATACAAATAACCTCAATGAGCAGTGAGCCTGTGCTTTTTTTTTTTTTTGAGAGGCAGTGTGTGTGGCAGTTTCAACATGTTTTCTTTTTTTTGCAGCAGCAGCAGCAGCAGTTGCCAAAACTATTTTATGGTTCAATGTTGCCGTAATGAAACCAGTTAATCAAATATTTTTGTGTTGCAAAGACGCAAGAATGTTTTTACTCCTTTTTGTTTTTATTTTTCACAGAAAATGCTTTTGAACTTGGCATAATGATATGATAATGAAAAGCATTATGGAGTTAAAGAGATATTGTAGATTAGATTAAAAGATACTTTACTTTTTACAAATAAATTCATTTAAATGTTGCTTTAATAGATTAAAACAAAAATATAAATACATAAATATATAATTCTAAGCATTTTAGAAAGTTGGAATTTTTTTTTGGAATTCTAAAATTATTAATAATATTTGCTATAATTTATGATTGCGCTGGAGTAAATACGAGTATTTAGGCAAAAGACAACAGCAGCAGCAGGCTGATATGAATTTCATTAGTGAGTCATGGGAAATATTTAAGAAATCATATTGTGAGAATTCAATAGCTTAGAAAAATTTTAAGTCCAGCCATTTAAGGCGCTTTCTTTGTGCACGTTAGTGTGTGTATACTTCGCTTTAACCTATAATTGTATATATTCCAGATTTAGTAAACATTTTACGAAATTTGCATTTCTGAAGCTAAATGTATCTATTCATTTTTGTCCAGACAAATTTATTTTTGCACGTACTTTGTACATTTACACCAGCGCGAAATCTAGCAGATTTCAATTAAAATCTTGATGAAAATAAATCATTTATTAAGATTTCTGATACAAAACAAAACCCATTAACTGAACATTTTCCCAGACTGCAACCAAACAACTGCACTGTAGCCAATTCACACACCTGTTTTAGTACAAATTTGAAGAAAAAAAAACCTAGTTGTTTCACTAAAGCGACCCACTCACTTGCAATTTAATTGTGCAATTTTTTTATTGTACAATAATATCGCCAATGTGTATGTCATATTCGAGGGTGGCACATATCGAAAGACTTTTGATTTTTATTGCACAATCAAGACAATTGTGTAATGTGGGGGCAATATTGTTCAAATATTGTTTACTTTTTCACTGGCAGGAAAATTGGGCAATATTTTCTTTGAAAAAATTGTGCCATTTATTGCATAGTATAGGTCGAAAAGGATGATAATGTGTATAACAATATATATGCTATAATATTGTATGTATAATGGATGGGCCGCTTAATATCTACTAGATTTTAAGTAGATTTTGACTAGATCTAGTGACAAAATAGATTTTGTTTTGTATGAGAAATCTACTAGATTTTGCATATTATAAAAGTGTCAAAGGAAAGTTTTTATTTGAAAAGTTTTTTACTTTTAATTTATTTTGAACCGACTTCAAAAAAAAACAATAAGTTATCACTTCGCCAGAACTTTTTTGTGTTTGTTACTTCATAGCTCGGTACATTTGAAATCAATGTTAAAAGTTACTTTTATTTATTTGGTTCCATTGTAAAAAAAAAGTAGTTACACCCCCACAAATTTTTTTTTCATGATTTTCTGATATTTTATTTATCTGATTGCCAAGAAACTTAGCAACCACATTGGGCACAATCTCAAAGTTTAAACAATGGGCGGAACCACGCCCTTCAAAACTTAATATTATAATTCACGTGTTTCTACCACACCAGTTTTTACGAAACTTGACACACACCTTGAACTTTAAAAAAGACACAATCTTTCATTAAAAAAAATGGGCGGAGGGAGGCCCCTTAAAATTCAATATTACATTTCACGTACTTGTACTAAATCGATTTTTTCGAAACTTGGCAAGCACCTTGAGCTTCCAAAAAAATACAATCCTATATTTCCAAAATGTGGAAGGAGCCACGCCCATTAAAATTTATTATTATATTTCACGTGCTTGTATTTAATCGATTTTTATGGAACTTGGCTCATGCTCTGAACTATAAAAAACACAATCTTGCATCAAAAAAGTGGGCAAAAACACGCCCATTTTAAATTTAATATATTTCACGTACATAGTTGTTTTTAATAGATTTTTACGAAAACGGCATACAAAATCAACTTTAAAACAATGCAATATTGCATTCAAAAAAGTGGGCGAAGGAACACCCCTTAAAATTTAATATTACATTTTACGTACTTGTAATAAATCGATTTTTACGAAACTTTCTAAGTACCTTGAGTTTAAAAAAGACACAACCCTGCATTCAAAAAAAAATGGGCAAAAACACGCCCATTAAAATTTAATATTATATTTAACGTGCTTGAAGTTAATCGATTTTTACGAAAAACGGCATACAACCTGAACTTTAAAACAAGGCAATCTTGCATTAAAAAAAAGTAGGCGGAGCGCCACCCATTTAAATTTAACTTATATTCCACGTGCTTCTACTTAAACGATTTTTACGAAACTTGTGACATACCTTGAGCTATGAAAAATAATTAATCTTGCGTTTAAAAAGTGGGCGGGCCATGCCCATTAAAGGTTAGTATTAAATTAGGTGTAGTTCTACTGATACAATTTTGTGGCAAAGAGTTTCGGCTCGTAGCATGCTATAATTTTGTGCTTAAAGAAGTGGGCGGGGCCATGCCCTTTATAATTAATATCATATTTCACGTGCTTCTACCTGAAAGATTTTGATGAAACTCAGCACACACCTTGAATTCTGAAAGTAACGCGATATTTAATTTATAAAAAAAAGGGGCGGAAACTGATGTTTGGCAAATCGGGCATGAGCAATGCTCATGCCTCTAAAAATATAACATTAGCATTTTTTTTATATATGTATATTATTTGATCAGGCTAAAGTTCGTATTGCCTTGTAAGCCAAATTACATGTGATAATTATTAATGAACAAATAACACCAAAGTTAATTTTAAATATTCTGACAAACTTGTAGTAGAACGGAACAACTAGCTTCGAAGAACAGTACCTCGGTAGACTACTGAGTAGTGTGCTGGTATATTAGTGTGAAGGTTGTGGGTTCGATTCCCACAATATACTTTGGTCTGTTTCACTACTATTCTCATTTAAATTAAGATATGATATAATTTGTAATTGTATTTATAACATTTAATAAATAAAAACATTCTGACAAACTTTAGTAGAACGGAACAACCAGCTATTTTCGAAGGCCACTACACCTTCATCATCAGCATTCTTTATGTTTGGTCCACTGTGTGTGGTGTCACTTGATGTAGATTTCTGCTTTATATACTACAAGTCTTTGTGAACAGGTGCCTTAGAAGGATATTGCAACTTATTTGGCCCAACACCATATCGAATGTACAACTCTGGACCTGTACTAATCAGACACAAATACGGGATGCAATATTTATGCGAAAATGGGGTTGGATTGGCCACTCACTACGTCGTCCATCCACTGATATCACCCATAATTCCATAGACTGGAACTCTCAGGGAAGCAGACGTAGAGGACGCCCTGCTCACACATGGCGTAGACAGCTAAATTTGGAAGTTAGCAAGTCAGGCAAAAGCTGGAGTGAAGTAAAAAAATCTAGCATCGAACAGGTATTATTGGAGCGAGTTTGTTGAGGCCCTATGCTCCTTATAAGGAGCCAAAGGAACCTATATATATTGCAAATGGAATATGTGAATTAATTTGATTCATCGTATTCAACTTTGCTGAAAGCTTTTTGGAATAAAAGCTCAATTTTTACATCTCCAAATTTACAACAGTCTTGCCATTGTCGTGTGTTCTTTACTCATTATTGCACATGTTAGTTAATTTGCTTATTTATGACCTACTTTAATTTATATGTTGCTTATAAGTAAATATAGAATTTACTTATCTGACATTTCCTTTCAATATTATGTACTTAACTCATGACCAAATGAGAAATTTCAATTGCTGTGGAAAATGGAATAAAAGTTTTTAGCAGCAATAATACGAGTAACTAAGAAGTCCGTGCAAATATTTTGTTAAGTTTAGTATACATTTGAAACAATTACGCCTTCCAAATAACGTCTAAAACCACAAAATACCAAAGCAAATAAATTATATATTTCCGATTTTAATTTCTTTTAAGTAATATCTTTCAATATCATCCAAGCCACTGTTGCCATCATCAATAAGTTCATCTTGAAGGTTTATATATATATTTTTTTAATTTAGTCTATCTATTTGCATTAACAAGAAAGCTTTTAATAAAAAAAAATAGAATATCTCTAACATCAAATGCTAAGTGCAACATATAGTATACGAGTAAACAGTAGTCTTTAATAAAAAGCAGTAGCTGACTGGCAAATAGGAAAAAAAAATCATACATGCGCAAACACCACAGACATATGCACAAATCAATGCCCTAAAGCAACATGTTGTAATTTTCAATAAAAGAAAAAGATTTCAACGTCAAATAAAGCAATATGAAATAGAAAATAAAAAATAATTTAAGAAAAAAAAAATGCTACATAAAAAGTCTACGGTATAAACAAAAGGAGAAGTTAGTTCTTCTATTAAAGTCTTGTACTCGAATAATTCTTTTTTCTATTTCAATTTGAAATTCTTCTTAATTCTTCTTGTTTGTGTATTTGTTTATTCGTATATTAAAACTGTCAAAAGGGAATTTGTTAATAAAACGTTTTTTAATATAAGTTTTTCTTTTTGCTGGGAAATGCTTTTATGACTCTGAGGGTTGACTTAGTGGATGGACTATCTGTGTCTGTCTTAGGTTCCTTTTTACTTTTGCTCAAGTGAGCTGCGAGTGTTTATACAACCAAAAGATGCGCTACTGTTGGCAGGAAATTTCATGTTCAATTTCAATGTTATTGTCGTTGTTTTTTGTTGATATTGTTTTTTTTTTCTTTGATGCTACTTCTTTTAGAAGTCTGTGTCCTCACATGTATGTTGCATGCAATTGTCAATTGAATATATTGACATTTTACGCTGTTTCGCCTTGTTGCAAACCTGTCACTTATCATTCACTCAAAATGTTTTCAGATTCACTACTGAAATCGCAAATTTAAGTACACAACAAGGAGCAAAATTTAAAATGATTAAATGTATTATATACTATATGCAAGCTCTTTTTTTTAATGTAAATGTTACTTGTGATTGCGATTCAAGCAAAAATTATGAACACGAAGGGATCTTGCCCAGGTAAAGGAAAGGGGGACTGAATTTGACTTGTTATACTTAGATGGGATTAGGCTAGGCTATGTTAAGCTAGGTTTGGTGAGGTAAGCTTAGGTAAGGTTAGGTTATGTTACGATAGGGTAGGGTAAGTTAAGTTAGGTTAGGTAAAGTTTGGTTAGGTATAGTTTGGTAAGGTAAGGTTGGATAGCGTGAGGTTTGGTTAGGTTGGAATTGGTTGGGTTAAGTCGAGTCACGTCGCGCTGCGATGGATCGGGATGGGTTTGGTTGGGTTTGGTTGGGTTGGGTTGTGTTGTGTTGAGTTGGGTTGGGTTGGGTTTGGGTTTGGGTTTGTTGAGTTGGGTTGGGTTGGGTTGGGTTGGGTTGGGTTGGGTTTGGTTGGGTTGGGTTGGGTTGGGTTGGGTTGGGTTCGGTTGGGCTGTGATGTGCAATTAGGTTAAGTTTTGGGTTGGGTTGGATTTGTTTAGATTTGGTCGCGTTGGGTTTGGTTAGGTTTGGTCGCGTTGGGTTGGGTTAAGTTACTTTAGATTACCTTGCGTGAGGTGAGATGCGATTAGGTTAAGTTAGTATAAGTTTGGCTAAGTTAGGTTGGATTAGGTTAGGTGTGCTGAAGAGAGGTGAGGTTATTTTGGGTGAGGTGGCATGTGGTGCTTTGTGGTATGGCTAGGTCAGGCAAGGTTAATTTATGTTAGGTAAAGTGCGGTTGAGTTAGGTTAGTTTGTGTACGGTGAGATTAGATGATGTTAGGTTAGGTTAGTTTAAGTTTGGTCGGATACACTGAGGAGAGGCTGGATGAGGTAGGGGAGTCAGAGTAGGCTAGTCTAGTTTATATTTTGCTTAGGTTAGATAAGATTAATCTATGTTGGGCTGGGTTGGGTGGGTTTAAGATTAATCTATGTTGGGTTGGGTTGGGTGGGGTTAAGCAAGTTTATGTTAGCTTACGTGATGTGATGTGCAATTAGGTTAAGTTTCGGGTTGGGTTGTTTTGGGCTGGGTTGGGTTTGGTTAGGTGTGGTCGCGTTGAGTTGGGTTGGGTTGGGTTGGGTTGGGTTGGGTTGGGTTGGGTTGGGTTAGGTTGGGTTGGGTTGGGTTGGGTTAAGTTAATTTAGGTTAGCTTGCGCGATGTGAGGTGCGATTAGGTTAAGTAAGTTTAAGTTTGGCTAGGTTAGGTTGGATTAGGTTAGATGTGCTGAAGTGAGGTGATGTTATTTTGGGTGAGGTGGCATGCGGTGCGTGGAGGTATGGCTAGGTTAAGCAACGTTAATTTATGTTAGGTTAGTTTGTGAAGGGTAAGATTACGTCATGTTATGTTATATTAGTTTAAGTTTGATCAAATACGCGTTGGTAAGGCTGAATGAAGTAGGGGAAGTAGAGGTGGTAGGGGAGGCAGGGGAGGCAGAGAAAGCTAGGTTAGTATATGTTTTACTAGACTAGGTTGTGTTAGATTAAGTTAGGTTAGGTGAAATGAGACTATGTTAAGTGAGATGCCATATGCTGCTTTGAGGTATGACTAGGCTAGGTAAGATTGATTTATGTTAGGTGAAGTGCGGTGCGGTTAGGCTAGGTTATTTTGTATTGGGTGAGGTAACTGGACGTATATTGAGGTTAGATTAACTTCGTTTAAGCTAGCAGTCGTAAGCTGAAGTACGTCGAGGTATCGTTAGGCTATGTTAAGTTGGGTTGCGCTGGATGATCTGATGTCCGATTAGGTTAGGTTAGTTTAAGTTTGAGTTAGGTAAGATTAGGTGAGGCTATGTTGCGTGAGATGCCTTACCTTACTTTACCTTACCTTAATTGAGCTAGCTTAGTTTGTACTGGATAAGTTGACTGGGTGTGCTTAGGTTAGGTTAGGTTGGATTGTGTTAAGTATGTTGATGCGAGATAGGTTAAGGTATGGTTAGGCTACATTAAGTTAGGTTGCGTTGTATAAAGTGAGGTGTGATTAGATGAGTTAGTTTGGTTAGTTCTAGGTGTGCTTAGGATAAGTTAGTTTCGGTTTGGCTAAGCTAGTTATGTTGAGTTAATTTGGTTAGGTTAGTTTTGGTTAATTTACTGAG